>CM043016.1:48905521-48990287 GCA_023690525.1 Holotrichia oblita | reverse complement strand
AAATTTCGTCCTCAAGAATTCTAGCGATAGTTGTTTAGGCGCGAAAGGCCCACAGTACCTCAAAGAAAATCAGGCAAAAAAAAATTTCGAAATTTTGATTAGCTTTTGGTTTGTTCTGGGTAGCATCTCAAGATTTCTAGCGATAATTCTTCTGGGTTGAAACTCTTCTTTTAATATTTCAGAAATTCTAACAGTTTTTCATAGATGGAAAAATTTGGAAAATCGTAAATTTCGAAATTTTGAATTTTTTCTTGGAGTGCTGGATAGCACCTCAAGAGTTCTAACGATAATTTTTAATGCTCGAAAAGCTCAGACAATTACTTTAAATGTTATCGCGATTTTTCGTACTACGTTTTGTGAACTTGGCACCCCGCATTTTCAACTACTGTTTTCTATGTTTATTTTTACGGAACTTTTTTTAAATTTGATCAAGAACTCTAGAACTCTTTGCGGTGCAATGAGAACTCCGATCAAAAAAATGTTTTTCCAAAGAAGAGTTCACGCTATTTACGCTCTAGACAGCTCTCTGCATATTGTCTCTTGACCATTTTAAGATCCTTTTATTTCGTATAATTCCAGTCACTGTTGAAATTTGGCATACTTCACTGGAGACGTTTCGATACACACCGCGTATTTCTACTGCAAAAACAAGCAATTAGAGTCCTCGCGGGATTGCGCTCTCGTGATTCTTGTAGGAATGCATTTATGGATCTGGGAATAATGGAAATGACTATTAAATATATCTGTCATAATATTATTCTGACGTAGCCAATTTGTACAAATTGAAGTGGTCTATTTCTACAGTAGCAGGAGAAATATACATTTTTCTTTAAAACGCTTGAAGATAAATGGGTACATTCTGATATCAGAAGAAAGAGAATTTAATTTTACATGCAATCCTATAAACAGATATAGGATGTCCCATTAAAAAAAACAGAGTTATTGGCATTTAAATGTTTCCAAATGTTGGCGCCAGTAACTGTATGTCAACAAAAGGATCCGTACATGTTAATATTGGAAATAGTAAAGCAATTCAAGACATATCAATTTGCGCAAACCAAAATTTTCTACCTTTTTTAGTTTTGATCCTACAGCTCATTAACGAGAGCGCTGCAATTGCAAAATTTTTGATAAAATATTTATTTTCTCGAAAACAAAAGCACATAGGTCTAGGAAGGTTAAAAAATATATAATATATAGGGTGATCCATTTAAAATAATAAAGTTACATACGCTTTTTCTATAATTGGGACATTCTGTATACAGTGGAACCTCGCATAACGAGCACAATGCGTTCAAAGGTCTTACTCGTAATGCGAAACACTCGTTAAGCGAAACAATATTTGACGCATAAATTCATACAAAAATACGATAATGCGTTCCATGCAGAAAAAAATGTGGATTTTTTATGTACAACATTTATTCATATAAATGTAGTAACAAAGTATATATCTATGTACATATGTATATGATTAAATAACCTAAATATTCTGCAAATTGTATTCTAACACGAACCGAGATAATCTGGAATTCGAAATCCATTTGTAGAAAAAAAATATTTGTACTACATATGTTGTACATACCTAATTCTTTTTTACTAGAAAGCTGTCTAGACGCATTTGTTTTTGTCGACTATTCAAAATTTGTTGAAAATGCGAGATAGCATTATCGGATGATGTTTGTTAACATGCAATACAACAGTTTCCCATGCTTTTAGCATTTCTCTTATTGACTGAGAAGATTGTTGCTCCTCTGTTGCCTCCTGCTCTTCCTCTGCTAAATCCTCCACCATTTTGTGTTGTGAAGCAGAATGCAATTCTATAAGCTCTTCGGTAGTTAGCTCTTGGCTGTGCTCTTCAATAAGCTCATCGATATCATTGTTATCCACCTCCAGTCCCATAATCTCGGCTAAAGTTACAATATCGTTTACTATAGGCTCCTCAGGTACCGTTTCAAAACCTTCTGACTCACTGTCTATAACGTTCTCCGGCCAAAGCTTCTTCCAAGCTGAAGTAAGGGTTTTCTTAGTTATTCCTTCGCACGCCTTTTCTATCAACTTGAGGCACGCTACAATGTGGAAATGATATTTCCAAAATTCTCTGAGAGTAAGATTGGTCCCTTCAGTCACCTCAAAACAATGCTCGAAGAGTGCTTTAGTATAAAGCTTCTTAAAGTTAGAGATGACCTGCTGATCCATAGGTTGCAGTAACGGAGTGGTGTTGGGTGGCAAAAACTGTATTTTTATGAATTTAAATTCTTCAAGCAGGTCGTCTTGAAGGCCTGAGGGATGGGCAGGAGCGTTGTCCATTACAAGCAAGACATGGAGTGGCAGATCCACTTCAACTAAATATTTTTTCACGGATGGACCAAACACTCCATTAATCCATTCCGTAAAAAGGTCACGTGTCACCCAAGCTTTGTTGTTGGCTCTCCATATCACATTAAGCCTACTCTTGTCAACTTTACACTTTTTGAAAGCTCGTGGAGTTTCTGAATGGTAGACAAGCAGGGGTTTGATTTTCAAATCGCCGCTTGCATTGGCACAAAATAACAGCGTGAGACGATCTTTCATTGGCTTGTGACCGGGCAATGCGGTCTCCTCCGCTGTTATATATGTACGCTTCGGAATCTTCTTCCAGAAGAGGCCCGTCTCATCACAATTAAACACTTGTTGCGGCAGATAACCTTCAGAATCGACGAGTTTCTTAAAGTCGCCGATGAAATTCTCTGCTGCCTGTGTATCGGAGCTTGCAGCTTCTCCGTGCCTTACAACGCTATGGAAGCCGGTTCTTACCTTAAACTTCTCGAACCAACCACGGCTAGCTTTAAATACTTCCTCTTTTGCCGTTGAAGTTGATGGTGTGTTTTTAAGGAGATCAGCGAAAATTCTTTTCGCCTTCTCAAAAATTACGTTCTCGTTAATAGTGTCGCCTTGTAGTTGCTTTTCATTAATCCATATAAGCAACAATTTTTCAACTTCGTCGAGCATATGTGGCCGTTGTGCAGATATTCTTGTCACCCCCTTTGAAGCATCTAGCTCCTTAATCCTATTTTTATTTTTGAGAATAGTGCAAATCGTTGAAGTGGATCGATTGTACATGCGTGCTAGGTCAGCCACGCTCATACCTCGTTCTCGATTTTCCATGATTTTCTGTTTCATTTCTATAGTTATTTTTATTCTATTATGGCTGTCTTTTTGCGGCTGTCTTTTTGGAGACATTGTTGTAAGGGTTACTTACTTTTATAAAAAGGTTCACACACAAACAGTACACGACTTTAGAGAAATCTGTTATCAGTACCAAAGTAACACGCTAGCGCAGCGACTACTAAACACAGACTGATGTAACATGCACACAACGCTGGGCTTCCTCTGTTCTGGTTACTCGCTGTGCGAAACATCGCTCGCTAAGCGAAACATTTTTTTTTAATTTACTTTGCTCGTTATGCGAGGTGCTCGTTATGCGAGGTTCCACTGTATTTGAAAATATTTTCTAGCTATGCATCGTATAAATAGGGACAACTTTCATTTGAAACTTTTTTCTCTATACTGTAAAATAAATAAATTATCAAAGAAACCGTGTCAGCTGTAAGTTTTTAGTCAAACTCAGTTTATTTATTTATTTGGTTGTTGACATGTTTTATAGTTTTATTTTTACATAATCCCTTTTTTAAAGTGTTTATGTGCTAACGGACGTTGTTTCAAAAACATGTTATGTAAATGTATGTTTTTCGAAATAAATGTGTATTATTATTATTACTATATAGTTAATTGTCATCGTAGCAAAGTTATTGTAACAAACAAAAATAAGAATTTTTATTCCATTTAGTTTTAAGTTTTCATTTTTATGGAGATCAAGAGATTTCATTAAAACGACTATGTTTTTTGTAATACATCAACGAAAAGCTAATGTAATACTTTATTATTACAGGTTTTCCTTTTTTAAAAAAATAACAGCTAAAACATGCCCATTAGGACACAATTATAATCATTATAGGTTATCAAGCATCTCTATTAAAACCAATTTCATCGCTTTCATAAATATCATCCTATACTTTACAATGCCACTTAGATCCTTCATATCATCATATGAATATCAGTTTCAAACACATTTCCTTCTATGTATGTACGCCGTTTGTTTACCACATGATGTAGGTATCTACTCAATCTCTCAACATATCAAATTTCTCATTATCGTTTCATAGAATCATGAAATTAATATCATTGTCAGAGACATCCTAGATTATTTTAAGCAGTGACTTTTATATAACGTAAAGTTCAATTGCGAAGAAGCGATAAATGTAGATACTGCACTTTAGATAACGGGTTTTCGCTTCATATGCTCGACATAAGTAGATTTGTATTTCGTAACGGTTTTAAAACCGCAGACGTTGCAACGAATACGGATAGATATTATATCCATATCCTGCAGCGATTTAAACTGAGATTATCGGATATCGATTCTACAAAGTTTCATCCAAGTTTTATCAACTGAAAGTGTATATGATATAACATTTTCGTCATTCCGGAATACGTTAATTAAATTAGCTACATGTATTGATTTCTTTAAGTTGTTAAATTTTAAATTAGACAAACAAAAAGTCGTGAAAATGGTAGCACACGTCAATAAAAAGCTGGATGCTGTGGTCGTTCATCTACTCTGCCAAGTACTCAACAAAATTTCAGCCATTTTGGACGCGCAGTTCGTTTTTAATTTAATATACTTAAAACGTTTTAGTACTTCTATATACTTACCAATATTTGTATAATTTCAGGTTTTTGCTGAAACGTTACCGACTAGCGTTTGAGGCGTACACAGAAGCTGAGAAATCGTCGGATAGGGCAGATTGGGAAATATTTCATAACGTTGGTAGGAATGCTTTTATATTTACTCATAAAGTTGGTACTAATATCCATAACTGGATAGAGGTTTCATTTCTGTGCTTCTATTTTTTAATCAAATTTAAAATTATCCCATTGTCGATTATGAAACGAATTACCTCTACTAAATAGATTAGATTATCGATCTCGAATTAGCTGAATACGACCGGAAATCAAAGGTAATGAAATGAAGGCATCTGCATGCGGTTTCGGTGAAATGCCTTAACGCCGTAATTAGAACATGTATGTACATAGAGAGTTGGTCGAAATCAATGCCAATATTCAAACAATACTGAACAATTGTTTACCACAACCTTTTAATCATTGAATGTGTGCATTGAAGTATGATAATTAAAAGTTTTTGTTCTCTCGCTTCCGAAAAAGTTTTTCTTCTTTATTTCCATTTGATTCGGCATTTTTAGACAACTCAATTAATATTTTAACTTTTAATGATTCTCTTTATTATTTATTCGCAGCAGTTCTTAACTAGTTATGTATTTCTACGTTTCAGTGCTTTTAATTTGTTCGTGTTTTAGCCTACCCTCTTTTTGGAAAGAGGTGATTTTAAGAAAGTTTCGTTAAGGTAAAAGTTTAAACGTAACAACTGCGTTGTTTTTCTCTTAAAGCATTAACTTTTAACTGGGTTCTAAATTTTGAGTGTTACAGGGTTTGCATAAATATCTGTCAATATTTGCGCAGTGCGTTTTTTTTTTAAAGTTTCCTAATCGTAAAGTGTTAAATTCCTTTTTACATGCGATCTTTCAATCCGGTTCTTTCAGATGTTTTGGATAATTTTCCTCAATCGAGTCGTCCAGTTGCAAATCATTAGATACGATATTACCCAACTAATTACATTTAGAAATACCACGGGGGTTTTAGAAGTTAAAAGTTTTGTGAAGTTAAAATTGTAATTTAGAGTCCAAAAAGTTACGTCACAACTTTTAGAAAATTTTAGATTATAACGTTGAAATAGAGAATTTGCGAAGCGCTTCAAACGAAGAAAACAATTTTGGCTGAAATTGTTTTAAAAATTTTGTAACCCAAATGAGCTCAAACAACGAAGGCATTTTCAAATCACAGTTCTCAAAAATTGGTGACTTAAATGACAATGAAATTGTTGACAAAGTTGTGATCCAAATGGAGAAATTGTTGACTCCTATATTTCAAATGATAAAAACATTTTCCACTCAGCTTTTCGAAATTTTGCGACTTAACATCATAGAAATACTTTTAACTCAAACATTTTTTCTAAATTCAGCGACTCAAATGATGAAAAAATCCTCGAGACAAGTTTTCGAAAAAATTGTTTGTTTGGTTTCGCTAATCCGATCTCCCCAAATTCGGATGTTCTTGTAACTTAAAAAATTACATCTCAGAGTAAGTTTAAATCATCAATCTTCACAAAGGAAACACAAAACATTAAGAATCGCCCAAAAACAGAAACCATACAAAAATTAATATCGATGGCTTTCACGGCCCGAGTATCTACTACGAGGTCTTCCGGGTTTTGACCGTGTTATAGCAGTATTTTGTATATACAATATAGAAACTAAATACAAAATCAAATCAAATAAGAGGATAAAAAATACGAAATCTACTAACTCGACGTTTAGGAGGATGTCCTTTTGACCTCAGAAGGTTTTGGCCTCCAGCGTTACCGTCGAGTTACCGTGACCTTCTCACATCCCCTTTATGATTTGAAAGAAAAGTTACCCAAATTGAGTGAAGCTGGCCAGGAAACAAAATGCATCCGGTAGCATGAAGCTGGAGGCCCTACATAGATATAAGACACTGAAGCGAGAACTAGCCAAACACATCAGGCAAGAGAAGAGGAGAAGATGGGTAGACCTCTGTAACAGGCTAGAGGAGGACAGCTGGGGGGATGGGTATAGGATCACCATGCGCGAAATGGGAAACTACTCGCCTTATGACATTCCGAGCAGTAAGAAAATCGAGATCCTTAAAGAGCTTTTTGCCGTTAACGTCGACGAAACTCCTACGCCGACAGTATTCAGAGAAGTGGGGCGGGAAGCTAGAAGCATCGCGATAAATGAACTAAAGCAGGCCGCGGCTGACATTAAAAGTGGAAAAGCACCGGGGTTAGACGGGGTACCTCCCAAGGCTGTTAAACTTGCGGTGCAAACCAACCAGGAATGGCTTCTGGGGGTATTAAATAGTTTAATGAGTGCTCAGATTTTCCCCGAGAGCTGGAGAATGGCTAAGGTAGTTTTGCTGCCGAAGAAAGAAATTGACCTGGAATCTCCCTCCTCGTTTAGACCGTTATGTCTACTAAATACGATTAGTAAGCTGTACGAAGCGGTCATCAGAACGCGTTTGTTAGAGGAAATAGAGAGAAGCGGTGGGTTCTCGGATAACCAGTTCGGTTTCAGGAAGGGGAAGTCTACGGTGCAAGCGATCCAACGGGTGAAGATATCGGTCCGTGAGTGCCAGGAGAGGTGGTGCGCCTTAGTGACATTGGATGCCCGAAACGCGTTTAACTCTGCAGACTGGAGCATTATCATCGAGAAGCTAGAGTGGTGGGGCGTAGCTAAGTACTTAGTGAATGTGGTGCGCGACTATCTGAGCGACAGACAGCTGCAAGTTGAGAGTGGTGAGCGGATTAGGATTGGAGCAGGAGTGCCGCAGGGCTCTGTGTTGGGTCCTGTATTGCGGAACCTTTTGTTTGATGACATTTTCCAGGTGGATCTACCCACCGGCGCTACTATTCTGGGATATGCGGACGATTTGGCGCTGATGGTAACGGCCAATAACGAACAAGACCTAATGACTAAAGGCAACGAGTCCTTAAGAACATTGAAGAACTGGCTGATAGGGAATAAAGTGGAGTTAGCCCCAGCAAAATCTGAGGCGATCATATTTAAGGGCAAGCGAGGCAGGGGCCACGTGGTATTTGAGGTGGCAGGCACAACTATCAGACCAAAGAAAAGTATTAAATACCTGGGAATTGTTCTCGACTAGCGTCTGTGTTTTGGTGAGCACATTAAGTACGTGGCAAAGAAGATAAGGTCGCAAAACTGGCCCGGATAATGCCTAACATAGATGGTCCCAGCAGTACCAAGCGCAGAATATTGGCAGATGTCATACACTCCATCATCTTGTACGGTGCCCCGGTATGGAGCGAAGTACTAGATAAGAAGGTCTACTGCACCATTGCGGAACGGGTCCAAAGGAAAGCTCTAATTAGGGTTGCGTCGGCTTTTCGTACCACGTCTACAGCGGCGCTCCAGATAGTGTCTGGAATAATCCCCATTGACCTTCTAGCATACGAGCGTAAATACGTCTACGAGAACGGGGGCAAGGCGTGTCGAGAGACTGCGCGTGCCATAACCCTCAACAGATGGCAGCAGCGCTGCGAGAAGAACACCAATAGGGCGCAGTGGACGAAGAAAACTATCCGTAATATAGGATCGTGGTTGAGCTGTAAATTCCGACGCGTAGATTACTACCTTGCACAAGTACTTACCGGTCACGGAATATTTAGAGCGTACGTGCTGCGGTTTGGAAAGGATAGCGATGCTAGCTGCATTTACTGCGGACATGAAGACACTGTTGAACACACAGCCTTCCGATGTGACAGATGGTATGACGTACGGCAGCACACTTACAGCGTGATTGGCAAAGAACTGTCGCCTGAGAACTTAGCCGAGACCATGATGGCCTCAGAGCACTGCTGGAAGTCCGTACACAAAATATTCCAGGTAATCATGAAAACAACAGAGGAGGAAGAACATAACCGGCAGGCAGGTGTAGCAAACCACCCGAACTCCTAATCCTGACAGCAATGCCAGGGAGGGGAGAAGTAGGGTAGCAATTGAACGTAAAGACAGCCCAACATCCTGACGTATGCCATACATGGCGGTTCCAGGATGAAAGTCTGATAGGGCGGTTCAGAGGGGCCACTTGTCAGCCTGCGGACTGACTACGCCCCAAAAAAAAAATTGAGTGAAGCAAAGCTGAAAGAATTGATATTTGTTGGATCACAAATAGGAAAATTGTTGAAAGATCCAACGTTTGATTCCAAACTCATAACTTCATGTTCTATCTCTGCAGGAAAACCATATTACAAAAGATTTTAATGACATGACTTTAAAGGATACCATGTTTTGGCTTGTTCATTTATGGAACAAATTTTGCCTAGATACACTAAAAGAATGTTGGAGAAATAAACTTTACTATTCACCTGATATTGAAACTGCAACAAATTCAGAAGGTAAATGGGGTCTAGATGAAACGCCCCATTGTCTAACCTTAAAGAAAGATGGAAGACAGGAGGTAATGAGTGGAAGTTAAATATGAAGAAGCTATAAGAAGTTTTAACAGCTGCATTCCATAAGCTGAGGAAAATAGAATCGAATTAAATAATTTAACTATGCTTAGAATGCTGCGGCAGTGCGCTATGGAAGCTAAAGAAGGCAGTATACGGCAGAGTACAATTTCTGATTCTTTTTCAATTAAGTTTATTTTTGCTGATATATATACTGCTAAACAGTATGTTGTAGAGCCCACTATATGAATGGCTAGTTGTTAAACCCTGTATATGTAAACATACATTTTCAAAGCCCGGTGTATGCAATATAGACATAGCGGTTTTTGTTGAGCCCCGCGGCGTTGCCACTAACGATAGTTATACAGATAGCAGTTCTTCCCCGAGTTTACCAGGTTTCTTTATTCTTTATACTGCATGTGATGTTATACTTATATTAATAATTTACGAAAATGAGTGGTGTGCGTGGAAAAATCCTAATTAATTTAGCGCTGCAATAAATAGTTTTTATATACGTTAAATACTATTAGAGAGAATATTTTACTACAATTATGTTTCAAATAGAAAAAAAATCATGTTCATTTCTAAGTAAACGTAATGCAATCTACAAATTATAAAAATTTCAAGTATATCTTTTTAATATTTTTAGTAAAATTTATTTATTTGTGGATACTATTCTTTTCCACACAAATTATACTTGTTCAAGACGCCTTTACATTTATTTTTTTTAACAAGTAGGTATATATTAGTGCTATTGAATTCAAATATTTCAAAATTCGAAATTTCGAATTTCAGTAAATCCGAAATTCGAATATTCGAAAATCGAATTTTAAATTCGAAATTCGAACGGTAAATTAAAAATATAAAAGATTACTTAAATCAAATAAAAAATAAATTCAGAAATTAAATACATAGCACTTCATACAGAGTCTTATTCAATTTTGGAAGTAAAATAAAGCAGTTCATTGATAATTTGGATATGTAAATAAAAACAATATACGCGTAGGTGTAATCTGAAATTAGGTTTCGAATTTTAAATTCGAAATTCGATTTCAAATTTGAAATTCGAATACCTTTGTAACAAGAATTCGGTATTTCGAATTCAGAGAACTTCGAAATTCGAATTTTATCGACAGCACTAGTATATATTTAACTTAAGTATCTGAGTGATTATTTCAACAACGTAGAAAACATTTTAAAATTCTTGTAAATCTTACATTGATAAAGTACTACATTTAAGATATAATACATTTTAGTATTCTAGAAGTTTGGCTGACAAAGAGAAACTATAACTTTTAGTTAGTTTATAGTTTCACGTTTGAGACATTATACGAAGTAGGATCTTTGTGTATGTATCTCTGCTTTGTATGTGTATCTCTCCAAAATTTTACCAGTTAATGTAATCTACTCAAAAATGAATAGGGAATTTTTACTTTTTTGTATTTTTTAGAAAATAGGGGTGAATATTTGTAGTGTATTATATTAGATACATAATTTTACACTACAATTTAAAATTTTCAAGTATAGGTATTTGTTCAGAAAAATCGTTAGATTACTAAGAAATGATCAATTATGAAATAAGCAACTTTTTTATCAATAGCTAAAATAAATATTTTTAACAATGAATACTAATATCGTGTATAATGGCCACGTACATCTCTCACAGCTGTACATCTTCGGGGCATACCAATAATGCAACTATTAATGTGTTCTTGTGACACTCTTCTCCAACATAGCGGTAAAATTTCCCGCAAGTGTTGCACGTTAACTGGGGGTGGATTATGTTCGTTGAGCTCTTCTTGAAGTCTGTCTCAAATGTGCTCAATTGGATTCAAGTCGGGAGACCTTGGTGGTAAAGGTAGATAGTTAATATGGAGGTCATCAATTCCTTGTATTACAATTTGTGCACGATGAGGTCGTGCATTATCATCAATAAAAACCATGTTTTCATCCACAGCCTCACGAAAGTCGACCATATATTGCTGAATAATGTCAGCTCTGTATATGTGTCCATTGACATTGTTTTCAAAGAGATGGAGGTTCGTACGTCCATTCAAACTAATGCCCGCCCACACCATGATATCACCGCCACAGGCACCACAGCTTTTATAAACTCGGGTCTATAAGCTCTTCTAGCCATTCTTCTGGCATTAGTTAATTTTGGGCGTCTCACAGGCATGCAGCTATGAAGGTCCATTTCCCTCAGACGGTTTCTGATGGTTTGATCCGAAACTCTAACTCCAGTGGCGGCATGTAACTGTGTTTGCAGCCATACAGCACTTCTAAACGGATTCATCCTTGACTGAATTCGTATGTAGCGGTCTTGTCTCTGGTTTGTTTTCCTCTCAGATCCACTACCGGGTCTTCTCTAACGCAATTAAATCAAAAGTTTCTTCATTTAAATGACGTCTTGGCATCGTAAAAATGTGGAATTAGGTTTAAAATGAATAATATTTGTCAAAAAATGCGATTTTTATAATTTTGTATTCCAAATTAATTTAAGGTTAAAATGCAAGATTTAATATTTTATCACACAGAAAAGACATTTATCAAATAAAATGTCCACAAACGACTGTGGGCCTTCTAATTTATCTATAGTTTTAGAATACATTAAATTTAACCGAATTAATTAGATCTGTTAAAAAAAGATCTAATTCCCTGTTCATTTTTGAGTAGTTTCTTATAATTGAAACAGCAACAACTATTTAGTTTGTTTAAACTATGTATATAGGTAAGTATGTGTACCTTGCATTTCACCACTGTCGTTAAATAGTTACAAATTAATTACAACTAAAAAATATTAAATATATTGTAGCAGCTTCATAAAACAAAAAAAAGAAACTATTTAGGAAAGAAATAATAAAAACTGTAACTTAAAAAAAAAAGAACCGCCACGAAACATTTAAGGCTTTAGATTCAGTACACAAATTTTAGCATTTTCAAGAGTTTTACAGTAAATAAATTATAAAGTAATTAACTATCATATATTTGAATGTGTCCACCGCGCTTTCCAGATTATATTCGTAAATTTGTCTAAGGTGTCGCCGGCTTACAGCGAGAAAAATTTCCGATGTAGGGGTCCGGGAGAAATAAGATTATGAGTTTATTTTTATAGATAGGGCTATTATTTTAGATTTGTTTTATAGCTGAAATGTTAATCTATGCTTCTATAGTGCTACATTTTTGAAAAAGCCAAATATTGTTTGTAAACAAGGCACTGAAAAATAGGGTATTTTTAAAAGTCTATATTATTGTAAACAAATTTAATTAAAAAAAAATGGTTCTATAGAAGCATAGTATTATCCTTTAGGAAACAATTGGCGAAAACCGATTTCAAATATATGGAATAGTTACTTTGTAATCAGTTTTCTACGAAACCTCTGAAAACGCTAAAATTCTTTGACTGAACCCTGAGCCTTAACCCGATTTTGCATTGAAAAGCGAAAAAACATTGATGCCAAATTTTCGGGCTTCACAAAATACTACGAACGTCAAGATATCTTTACGGGGCTCAATAACATCCGCTGGGTCTATGGCTCATATACGAACCGTCGGCGCGCCATCTGGATAAATACTCTCACAGTTTTTGCTGCATGTTGAATATATTAGGGGTACAATTATGAGCCCGACCGAAAATTCACTAGGAGGTTACTGATAGTCTCGTATGATGTCTCTGACTAAAATTTACCTAGATACGTTGTTGAGCCCGAAAGTGGGACCAACAACGTTTGATCGGGCTTAATAACTATCCATTTGTATATTGGTTGGGCTCTGTTATAACCGTTTGTATCTCTATATATATATATATATATATATATTTATTTAAAATATGTGTAACCGCTTGTTGTGCTTTTTTAAATTAGTCAATATTGGTTTCGATAATCCAAATTTAATTGACTCAGATTAGCGGAACTTTACTGTACATTGGAAAATTTTCGACTACAAAATTTTTCCTCAGATCATGGAGAAATATGGGAATCGAATTATCATTACTTCTAGGACTTTTATTATGAGAAGCATCTATAAAAATGATTAAAGAGAGAAACACAAATAAAGTCTGTATGAAAGTTTCTAAAGCTCTATTACATGCACACGATAATGTTAGTAAAATTGATAAAGAATAGAAAAAATAAAAAATATTGAGTATAAACGTTGAGAATTGAAAACCGCAAGAGTACTAGATCAAAGATATATGCCATCTCAAAGATGTTTATTATATTGTGAAACAAATTTTGTACACTCTTTAAAATTTATTTTCTGTGTAATAGGGGAATGTCTGATACTTCTGGGAAATATCCCTAAGGCGAGAGAGTACGCTAACAAAGCAGTACAGTGCGGCAAACAAGAAACATCGTACGCTTTGTTAATAAAAATACTCCTAATGGAAAACGATATTCGTTCTGCAATAGCTGTGTGTAACGCTGCGCTGGAGTAAGTCTAGGGACGTTGTATTGTAGTTGTCAAACATACTTCAATTGCTTCTTTTTATCTTGTAGAGTTTGCCCGGATAGCGTCAATATGCTCTCGAAATCTGGATTACTTTGTATCAAAACTGGCCAGACACAATTAGCTTTTGAGAGACTTAGTTCGGGGTTAGCACTGAATCCGGTTTGTGCGGAAGCATTGCTTGGAATTGGTTGCATTACACAGGTAAGGTACATACATACATAACATACATATATGAATAGACCGAATATATACATACGTTACAAAAGAGATTTAAGTCGTAAGAAGTCATTAGTAATATCTTAATATCTCCCGCAAACAATGCATTGAAATTAATCCTGAAGTATAAAGAAACACAAATGCACGAGAAAATAACGTTAAAACAGTTTATTACATTTTATACAGAGAATATTTACACTAATGGTAACTCGAAACAGCGAAATTTCTGTAGCACCATTAACACAAAATTAATAAATAAATAAATAATTCTAATTCTTTCATAACTTACTAGTGAGTATTAGATTCTCTATTCAAAACAACTTCAAACATCCGGGTCGTCATGCTGTCTATCAATTTGGTCAGTGTTGAAATAGGAACACTTCGTTATCGTAGATCTTTGACGCTATCGTATTGTTTATTATTGGCATACGCCTCTTCTTTTTTCAAATATGCTTATTAGTCTCCCTCTTAGTATAGTGCGTCTAGAAAGTATCGGAAAAGAAAGACGCACAGTCATAATTTTACTGAATATATTTTTATTACTTGAATAATAAAGACTTAACTAAACATTGAGGTACTACTAAAATTACGTTACTGCTATTCTTTTCTGTGGCGGTGGTCCAGGCTTGTAAAAATGACCAAATCAAATGTTCTTTATTTTGTGGCGTTGCTCATTCTACTTCAATTTTCATTAATCCCCATATGTTTTCTATGGAACTAGGATCTGGGGAAGCTGCTGGTCATGGAACTGTTGCCATATTTTGTTCTTGCATCCATTGCTGTACTGTAGGTAGAAGTATGGCATCATGCATTATCCTGTTGAAAACGCCACCCTTCTGGATATACAGCATGAGTGCTTTCAAGAAGAAAACCATTAAGAATTTCACAATACTTTGCACTATTAACGCTGCCATCAATTACACAGAGAGGTGTAGCACCACGTTGAGAAATTGCTCCCTAAACTATTATTTTTGTGTGAAATTTGAAAATTGAATTTTGAAAATAATCGTCTTGAAAACGGCAAAAAACTAGTCTTCGTTGCCTGTGTATAGGTGCCATTGCAGGGATTTTTTTTGTTTTCTTTTCTAAGTAACCTTGTCTTTTCAGTGAAATGCGGATGGTTTCTGGACAAACTCTTATTTGCCGTTGATTTCCAAATCTGTTAGCCAGTTTTCGAAACCCTAGGCGCGGATTTTGTCGTCCTAATGTCATTAAAGCGTTCAGATTGTTTCCAATAATCCTATGGTGCGTTTACACTATTCAAGTGAATTGATCAAGTCAGTTAAATTCAAGTGATTTGAAAGCGAATTGAATATCTAAACCCCTCTATTGAATATCTAAACCCCTCAATTCGCTTTCAAGTCACTTGAATTCAACTGACTTGATCAATTCACTTGAATAGTGTAAACGCACGATTATGCGGTGCGGAAACTGGTCCATGGCTCATATATCTCCTATTTTTTACCCTCTTTATTGTATCACATACTGCACTTTTTCCGAGTTCAGTCAATTGCACTAATTTTTTAACGTTTTTAATACCTCTTCTATACAAATTTTCCACCAACTTTCTTTTTTCTACTTGCGACATTATTTTACAAATATTAAGCCTGTTAACAAACAACAATATTTGACAGCTGATGTTATATGATTTTGGCCATGGTCTACTGTCACTACAGCCTACTTAATGCACTACTTTTGTACCATATGAGCGAAAATTATTTAGATAAAAAGTTGCTTTGGAATTCTGAACGTACCGTGTGTGTTTAATTCATTGTCAGTAGTTGAAATTATATTGGTTATGTATCTAAGCTAATCAGCTTGTCAAATAAATAGTAACTATACTTATGTCGTCGAGTTTAAGAGTTATTTTAAATGTAATGTTTTGTACTTATGGGTCTATTTTCAATTTATTACATGAGATGTTAAAAATGGCCACCATTTTCATGCAGGCATAAATTTACAAGCCTTTTCATATTTTCAAATGTGTTTCGGAGTATTTCGGGTGTAATATTGGCACATTCTTCAATTATTCGGTTTCGTAACTCAGGAAGTGTGTGAACTGGTATTCTAAAAATGGTGTTCTTCAAATGTGGCAAAACGAAGTCATCTAGGATAGTCAAATCTGGTGATCTTGGCGGGAATTCAGGTTCACAACGTAAACTAATCAGACGATCGCCAAAAAATTGTCGTAAATAAGCAATAGATTGCGGAGTCGTGTGAGAAGTGGCACCATCTTGTTGGAAATATCCCTGTTGCAGCTCGTCTTCGTGGAGTTGGTTTATGAAGGGTTCTAAGATATTGTCTAGATACCTTTGGGCATTGATGGTTCCTTCAAAGATTATGGGTATCAATCGTCTCCGAGAAACACCAATCCACACCCCAATTTTCTGGGGATGCAACGGAGACTCCCGAAATATGTGAGGGTTTTCAGCACTCCACATTCTCATGGTTTGTGAACTGATATACACTGACAACTGAAACCACTCCTCATCTGTAAAAAATGTCAAATCCAAGAGGTCATTGTTGTTCAGTGGGTGAACCACTGGCAATATAACATGTGCCTGTTATGATCAGGCGGTAACAATTCATGATACGCCTGCATTTTATAAGGAAATAAAGCAATGTCCCTCCTTGAAATTATTCTGCATGTACCATATGATACGGGAACTTGCTGTATGACTCTTCGCAAAGATGTTGTTGGTGGTGCGTTAATAATTTCTCGAACATTTTCAATAGTTTGCTCTGTACGGACTGTTGGCCTACCACCGCGGCTCTTATGTGTTACACTTCCTGTTTCTCTGAACAGTCGCACACAATTCCGGACCACATTGAAAAAGTCAGCTTCCACGAACACAAAATCAGGAAACTGTTGTCGAAATTCAACCAGGCAAGCTACAGTACTGTATCTCCATTCTCCATTTTCAAGATTTCCATTACGAAAATAAGATTCAATGATGAATCGTTTATGTAATTGTGAAACTATCATGTCGAGTAAAGTTTTAAATTGAAACTGACATTTAATTCCTGTCAAATAAAATTTCAAATCGAAACTGACATTTAATTAACATTAACAAAAAACGTGTATCAAAGACATTGGTTTTTTAATCATGGCAATCCCTTATCTAAATAATTTTTGCTCATATAGTATTAGGATGTAACAGAATAAAAACATATTAATATTAAGAAAAATAATAAATTAGGGCCCACTGTAAGCGACTTCTTTTGTTGTTGTCCGTGAACCATAGCTTCTTTCTGGTTTCACAACCCCTTAGGCCGGCTTCCACAAGTCTTCTTCTAGCAGTACGACCGCTAACGGGCTTTCAAATCTCCTCCCACAGAGCTGCAATGAGCTCAGATGAGGTTTTTCTGGGATTTTCATGTGATTCGCGGATAAGTTTTTAGTTCTGGTGATCAAAAGTCACTCGTTTTCTGCCTGATTTCGGTTTATTAAAGTGCGTCCTGATTTCATTGAACCTTCTGTATGCAGACTGCACGGCATACCTTTTATCATATTGATATTTTTTAGAGGCGCCTAATACTTTTGACTAAGAAAATATTTGATGTGCAATAGGGATTTAAAGTTGTGGAAAAGATCACATTGCCAAAAACATGTCAGCAGTGCAAATCATAAATATTTACAAAATCTTATATTATACTAAATTTTCAATGGATTTAATATTTATGAGTGTTCTTAATATTTGTTTTAATAACAACTGAAAAAAATAATTTCCTATGTCTACTTCATAAGTGTTCCTATATTACGTAAATCCTACTTCCTTATATAAACAAAGATATATTTACGAAACGGACGCCGATAATCGAGCAGCGCGATTTGTTAACACAAGTTATGAGGATGTGTGACATCTAATATTACTCATCATCATCACAAACGTTTTATTTTGATCAAAAATTCGATTTAAATTTATACTTCATTCGAACTTTCCACGAATTCCACGAAATATTATGCCAAGAAAGATATATATGGGAATAAATAAACTGAAAGAAACGTCAGTATTTAGTTTTTTCCATACGATTTATATACATACATATACACAGAGATAAAAGAGACCATCTAAAGATACACACGTTTCATTAACGTTAGTAATGTCGATCGAATGTTCTTAAAACAGAAACTCATCAAATCACGTCAGGTTATGTTTGTTTCGATGTCTAGTTTGGTTTGTTTTGGTCGCGTAAACACGGTCGAAAATTGCGTCAATGCCTCAAATGTAACGCTAACAAATTTGAATGTAGATAAATCTCTTCGGACGGTTGAATACTTTTCATTTAACTTTCACATATATAAAGAGAAATTGAAATCTAATGATACGGAAAATTATTTGAAAAAATAATTTTCCCCACTTGTTTTGAAAAATAAGTGCACCTATTGAAACGCTTAATATTTTTGCCCTGATATTGCTCCAGTTTCGTATATTGTGTTTGTCTATATGTTTATGTATAAAGGGAAAAATTCAAATTTAAAATTTCTGCTTGATGTTTGATCTCTGAATTTTCTTTTAAAAGGCGTGTATTATTAGTAAACTAATCTCACCTCACCCTGTATATATTGGAAGTAGATATATTCAACGCCATACCCAAACTATAAACAATAAGAAAAATATCTCCTTAAGTAGCTTAACACTTATCTCAACAATAAAAGCAGTTCTAATATGAACGCTTTTTTTGGCATTCTGGGGCCATTAATTAGCCCAAACGGGATATAAATTAGATTGACACTGTCCCTTTTTAGACTCTCACGGACGTCAAACCTCTCTAATCGGTTGATAGACCCTCGCGAGGGTATGTGGTGTCAGCGGAACTATGCCATTAGAGCACCCACCCGGACAGAATCCGAGTGTCAAAACAAAGAGAGAGAATCTGACGAACAAAAGAGCTGTAGAGGGACAACTCGCACGAACGTACACCTCGCTGCATTAAAGCAAAATTTGAGTTCGAACCTGCGTTCGTACCATCTCCAGTGATAATACGATTCGAAAATTAGCCACCTTCTTCTTTGTATCGACAGGGAATGGACAACACAACCTATCTTTCGATAACTTTCATTCGTACTTTCACGAGAAACGATTCCCAAAATTTCAGTAAAACTACAAGAATTCAATTCGTCCGATGTCAAATAACACAACCTATAGATGTTACCTATACCGTTGTCGACGGTCAACTGAACCGCTATTCAACGTCCTGAGCGAGTTTGTCGACCTTAGGTCGTTAAAATGTTATTGTGACGTCAATGTGACGTCAACCGGAAGTTATAAAAATGTCATTAAGTCTGTATTGTTGTTATTTCGTAATTATGTCATTTTATAACGTATCTGGTAATTAAAAGTAAATAGAAAGAATAAATAATGTTCTATTCCAGAGAAAGGAGCGATATACAGGATGTTTCAATAGTGCGGTGTCGGTCGGTATCTCGATACCTGTTGAAGATAAAAAAACCTTTTAAAATTAAAGTGCTTTGACTGTTAGAGAGGGCGACACCTTAAAATTGCTTTCGTTTATACAGCCTTTAAATTGCAAAAATGCATATGACGGGAATGTCAGTGGTGCTTTAGTTGCAATTATTATACAATGCAGTTTTGGTTTTCCCACAATATAAATTTTATTTAGCACATTCTACACGTTTATATTCGAAAACATATATGTAAGTAGCTAAATAAGCAACCAGCAACATTTTAATAACACTTAGGATAATGTGTGATGGTTCGGTAAAGTAATTGACATAACCACTGACATTCCTGTCATATAAAAAGTTGACAATAGTAAAATGGATACATTTAATTTTAACTCCCACCAACCTCTCCTATCAATAGGCTTTCGTAGTTCAAGTTGTTAGCGTGTATACATAAAATTGCTGACATACGTAATGGGGAAACCAGACAACAGAACCGTATTCCAAACAGCTAACAACAAAGGCAAAGTATAAAATTTTAATAGTTGTAAAATCGGTAAACTGTCTGGCATTTCGTATAATAAATCTCAATCGTGTAGAGGCTACATAGGAAAGGTAATCAATATGATAATTGAAGGTTAAAGATTGATCAAAGATTATTCCAAGATCTTTGAATGTATTAGCTTTACTCAACACATGTTCAGCCATGGTGTATGAAGAGGGAACAGATTTATTTGTACGAGTGTAAGTGACAACCTGACATTTATGTATGTTTAATTTTAGTTTATGCTCTAAGCACCACTGTGATACATAATTTAGGTTATGTTGAAGGTTCTGCATGTCATCTTCATCTTTTATAGTTGAGAAAACTTTGACGTCATTAGCATAAGCTAACGCAGGGCATTTAAGGTTAATAAGTAAATAATTCAAGTATAAAATAAACAGAAGTGGGCGTAAGTTAGACCCCTGAGGTACTCTTGATGTTGATACAAATTCCCTTGAATGGTAGCCATTGTAGAAAACCTGATTAATCCTGTTACATAGGTAACTTTCCATAAGCTTCAAAAATCCGGAAGACATTCCAAAATAACTGAATTTTTGTAACATAATGCAACACGACATCTACTTCTCCTCGGGCATCTAGCATCTCGCAGATATATTGTGTAATTATGGTCAAATTAGTAACACTGGATCTTTCAGGCATAAACCCATGTTGAATTGTAGAAAGTTGAGCTCTGACGTTATAGAAACATCTTCGCAAAATTTGGGAGAATTGAAATGGGCCTGTAATTCCCTAGGACTGACGAATCACCTTTTTTATAAACGAGTATCAATCTTGCTGGTTTCCAAAACTCAGAAAAGGTGTTGCATTGACTGGGTAGGTTAATAAGTATTGCTAATGGCTTCGCAAAGACAAATCTACCATCTCTAGTAAGGAAGCTTGGAAGTTTGTCTTGCCCAACTGTGTGCTTGTTTGGAGCATTATGTTGATGAGCTCATCCTCTGTCACTGGTGGTAATGAAAACCATTGATAATTAGAAACTGCAGAAATATCTAAAGCTATGTTACTTTGTGTTTGAGCATTCAAAAACAAATCTGCGAATGCGTATACAATCATTTGAGGATCCTCAATATCATGGTTATTGTAACATAACTTTTCAAGTATTCTAGTTGAGCCCTGTTTGGAGCGAAGAAAAGCAAAAAGTTCACGAGGATTATGATGAATAGTTTCTTCAACGTCTTCTATATAGGTTTTGTAGGAAGAAGTAATCATATTCTTGGAGTCGGTTCGTAGTCTTTTGAATTCTTGATAGTGAAATTGAATGCTTGTAGATTTCCATTTATTCCTGTAATATTCCTTTAATTTAGCATGGATATTATTGCAGTAGAGAACCATGATGGATAGAAAGATTTGCGCGATGTTGTTGGTACAGATGCTGAGCATATGTTGTACAGCGTTGCACAAAAAGCAGACACAGGGTCATTTACATTGTGGAATTGATGTAGAAATGTCCAATCTTGAAGAAGTAAATGCCCATATAATTGATTGAAATTTGCTCTACGGAAGCTATAGTATAAAGTAGTAGAAATCGGAAACGCAGGAGCTATGCTATCGAATAGAAGTCGCATGGTAGCAGAAAGAGCGGGATGATATAAATCCTGTTGTACAAGCGGAAATGGCTCATGTTCGACTTCCTTTTTGTAATCAGCATTTCCAAATATCAAATCTAACATACGATCATCACAATTCTTAACATTATTGATTTGCTGCAGATTTAAAGAAAGTGACAAAGAGTTTAGTATTCGAGTTTTCGTGCATAAAGTAATTGAGTTGCTATAGTTCTGCAGATGATCGGCCATGATTTAATATCGAGACGATAAGAAATGTGCAAAATGCATTCTAAAAGTCTTATCCAAGCATGCAGAGGAGAAAGACCCAGAGACACCAAATTGCGGTTAACAGATGTTTCTAGAATGAGCTTTTCCTTGTTCATTTCACTGAGCCTGGCCCCACATAAATAACAAGTCTGCGTGGACTCACATCCAGCTAGGGCATGACAAACTTTGCCATCAATCATACATAAAATGAGTGTTGCCTTTACCAAGACTTCCATGTCATTTACAATAAATTTAGTGGGCACCAGTGACGTCACTTGGTCTTGTGCCTTGTCAACTTCACCCCTAATTAATCTATCGCTTCTTTAGCGAACACAAATTTGATGGGACGACAATATCTCGTAGAACATGGTGCAGGGTTTTGCCACATAATGCTTTTGTTGCCTTTTTCATTTTCTGAATACATTTGCATGGGCACCATCGATATACTAAATAAACTTTCGTCACTGCATTTATCTTCCGAAAACTTCTGTTTGTAGCGATTTTGTTCCGCTCCATCACAACCCCACTTTACTATTATATTTATAGTTTTCAAATTGTTCACTGTTTTCAGCACGTCTTCTTGAGCTTTGCACAATCTTGTCACTGTGTGATCGATCAACGATTGCAATTTAACTTCTGCTTATGTTTCATATATAATTGTGAAATTGTTTTTTTTTCCCTTGTCGGATTTGTCCAACGTTGGTCTCTGAGTTAATACTGAAACACCCGTCTCTGTGGACAGTTTCTATGATTAAAATCCAGTATCGAAAGGATTAATAGTTCATGGAATAATTGTGGAAAACAAAATTTCAATAGCCCACCCTCTTTTTTTTTGTAAATCGAACTTTTGTCTAAAACAGTTGAGTTAACTCTCATTTTTGTGGCAAAATTTTATTAGGTTTAGGTGCGTTATCAATACGAGTTGGGCAAGTACAGTGGGGAAACGGCTTATCAAAGTTTTGCTATTTGTATATGAATACGTATGATTTATAAACGTGCATTTTCTATTAAGTCCGGATTCTAATATAAAAAAAATAACATTTTTCATTTGTTTGTTTTTATGGTATGTTTAGGTCTGCTTCTGTTCAGACTTTACATAAATACTAGTCCGTCTTTTTATTGCTGGGACTCCTCGTATACTCTTAAATCTTCTATTATTCTTTTAAGATTTTGGTGTTGTTTCTTGTTTATTTAGTTTTTGAACAAAATTATTAGAGTTTAGCGAGAATGGACTGGTATTGGGATAATTGAAATAAATAATTGTATTTTAAATAATTTATTTCTCAAAAAAGAAAGAAAACTCAATTAGTAGTATTTTTTAGTATTTCCTGTTGTGGAAGCAATTGCTTTTAATTTAACTTCATTTCTGTTTCAGTCTCATGAAGAATATGACGTGGCATTGACCAAATATAAATTAGCTGTCCAGCATCGACCCGATTCAGTGGCTCTCTGGAACAATATTGGAATGTGTTTCTACTCCAAACAGAAATATATCGCTGTAAGTGTCATATTACTATTTTCTCGCATTCGCTTTCCCAACTCCTCAGCGTTCTCTCAAGGAAAACGATTATTGATGCGAAACGAAAGAATTGAACGGATGTTAGGCGTTAGTATGGGCATTATATTACTATAAGAATAGCGACATATATTTAGAAACTCATATATTGCTGATGGGTATGCGGAAGTGATGACTGGAACATTATGATGATATAGTAGCTACTTAAGGGAATCTTTCCTTATAAAATAATGCGGAGTGTGCGAAACTTTTTCATATAGTAGGTAGCTACTAGAACGGGATGATATACTTTCGGTGGTATAATAATAATAATAATAATAATAATAAAAATTTCAACTTTGGAAAATCCCTTTTTACAAATATATGATTCTATTTAGTAAATATAATGTTTTTTTTTGGTTTGTATTTTGTGACAAAAACTCCCACTTTATTGATATTTTCAGAGAAATATCCAGATATAAATATGAATTGTCACGGATTGCTGTGAGATGAAACTATCTTGCTATGAAAAATATACCGTTTAATCAAATAGAATAATGAGATTTTTTAACAGTTAAGTATAAATGTAAAATTTGTGTTCTCTCATTTATTCTTTCTCTTACTTGTTCAGTATTATTATTCAGTATGTTTAACGGGTTATATGTGTGCAAATTGAATTAGGTACACTCACTTATTCGTGGAATTTGAACCTTTCTCTTTATAATTACTTCATTTTTTATCGTTTTTCTCCTGCTTATTTTACGTATTAGTCCGGAAATAATTGCATGAAACGAAAACAAGCGAAATATCAAGAGATAAAAAAGGTCCTACATTTAATTTGCGGGTTTTATAACAGCTATATTATTACCATAACAAAGGTTTTTAAAAAATACCCATTGTATACTATATGGAATCTCCAAATTGAAGTTTTATTACAGGTTCGTTTTAAATGTATGTGTATGTATATACCTAAGGAAAAACTGTTTATTTATTAAAGGCAAAGTTACTCATTTTTTTCTTGTCTCATATTATGTTAATATCCCAATTGCAAAACCCAAATATTTCTCTCTAAAACTCCGAGATAACTTTACTTTTTGTTCATGTTCTTCCACTGACATAACAATGAATAAATTATCTACCTATATATTCTCTAAAAACCGCTTTACAGTACGTTGTAGCTGTGTTAAAAAACGTTTAGGACGGTTATTAATAGAAGCATTCTATAATCTTTCTGTTATGCAACGTTTTACAAATCTATTATAACTTAACAGAGATATCTGAACATGCTCTGACGTGTGTGTATGTATAGCTAACTTTATTGCTGTTTTAATGCGCCGTAACCATAGTAACCTGATTTTACGGTTATATTACCCAGCACACATTAGTATGATGGCCGGCTGCTGGTTTTGTTCCGGCACTGATGGTTCCCTCCTGGCTACGGCAATCCAGCACCGGACCTGTTGTGTATTACCGACTAGTTGCCGTCATAGACTATACATAAAGAACAAATGTTGGTCCATGGCCTGCACACAATCGGTAACCTGCCGCATTTGAATAACCCGTGTCTCAAATGCCAGCGTCGCATAGCGGTTCATTCTGTTACTTTTGTGATTCTTGTTCGTAACTTTATTAACCATTAATTCATACCAAATATAATATCTACTAGTATTAATATGGTCAGTTAGTGTTAGTTCCATTACTGAAACAGAGAACGCGCCACAGTATATTCAGAACGGTGAGAGTTGTAAAGTAGAGGGGCAAGGAACGTTCGTAAACAAGCAGCGGACCAGACAAATTATTGCTTCTATGACCCCTGTCAGATGTCTCGTCAATTTGAAATTAATTGGCAGCCACAATCGACAGCCAATATTTGTCTGGTCATATGTTCTACTATCGGCGACATCTATACTTCACTTAAAAAACTATTCTTTGAAAGTAAATATATTTACATAGTATTTGTTCATACGAAACATGGAAGGAGTAGGAGGAGGGAGAGAAAGGGGTGCAAAAATATTTGAAATAAAATGCTCTTTTTAACGAAAACTACGTTTAAATCGATCTAGCGTTGATATGGCTGACACAAGCATGCACAGTCGGGAGCATTGAATTAAAGGTATAAATAATTGGATACTGTAAATGTCTTCCATATAGAGTTTTATTGACTTTTGACATTTTATTAATGACATTAATTGATATTTAAAAATATGCCTAGAGTTACACACGCATGACACTGATACATAACCTGAAGCTACAAGTGACAGTAAAATACCCGTTCACAATAGTAAATATTTTGACAAAACTGCTATACTTATTGTCCATTCCAAATAAGAATGGAGCAGATAACGCTACAATCGGAGCACATATCACACAAGAACAAGTTCGTGATTTGCAAAAATCGCGGTAAATTTAAAATTTGTTTTTGATTGTCTGATGATTGACTGACTACTATGTAGAATAACATCTTTACGAAAACAAATAAAACACATTTAATGCTTCTAATTGTACTTTTATGAGCTTCGTCTAATTTGTCATATTTCATTTGACATATCCGTTTCTTTGGTGGCGTTTCCAGTTAACTATATCTGCGATGGTGTCAAACAGTTTTTTTTGCTAATCCCAATTTCATTTGCTGTCCGATGAAGTCTTTGCCCACTTGCTACATGCCTGCGCACTTTGCATTTTTTGAGGAACCTGTGAGAGCAGCATCAGCCATAATTACATATTCACGTATTGACGTTTATCAAAACCATAAGATGAATAAATAAGAAAATTTAAGCAAAACTGTTCAAATAGTACATACCTTCAATAAGTAAATATTATTCAGAAGCTCTAAAAAAACCCATTTTGTATGATGAATCAAGATGTAATGGATAAAGAAAGCAATAAAGCCCAATAATCGCAATAGAACACAAAGGACGCTCACATAATATAACGTTTTGATGTTTCTGACATTTATGCAATTTTGACAAATTGTTCTTGTGTAAATGTGCACTAGATTTGAACCAATCACAGACGGTTAGACCCTATCTTTCATAACGCTCCTGTCTTATTTGGAATGAGGTGTAGTTGTCTAGAATTCCATGCTCTCAACTGTACATAGTGCCCTAATAGTAGTCTTTAGGAAATGGAAAATTGCTTGTCAGAATCAAAACTTGGTGCTAAAAAAAACCAAAGCGCTGCGTATTATGTATGCACTTTTATTTCTCAAAGTCGACCAGAAAATGTTTAAAAACTGGAGGCGTTTACTCTTACAAAATGTTTGTAAAAAAAATAAATCGACAAAAAATGATTAGCGGAAATGAAAATTAATGAATTTTTCGTCGATAAATGAACTCCTCATTTCATAGTTCAATCAGAAATTACTTATTTAGGCCAGTCAACTAACCGAACCTATCAACAAATCTGGATTTCTTCAAAAGGTAATATATCCGAAGACATTGCGTATGATATGATACCAATGGATAAAAATTTTTCAGAGCATCAAACATGTTGAAAGATGAACTTTTGTATTGAATACAACAAATATAACTTTGAGTGAGCTCAAATTCTAAAATTGCTTTCACTGTAACTAATTCTAAATTTATTCCCTCTATCGGTCAAGCTCAAAACTAGTACCAACAGAAAAGTAGACAAGAACAAGTCGGTAGCTGGACATATTGATCTCGCTAGGTCATTCCTGCAATTCTACTACGAGTATTACGGGTATTTTGGTTTAGTGTGGGCTTTGGGGAAAGGGAAGCGGGGTAAGGAGGGGGAAGGAAAGGGAAGGAATAAATGTTGAAATTAAATATTTAACAGCTCATTTTGTTCAGAATTTGCCGCTTTATTGCGATAGCCCATTGACAACAATTACTTATTAATTTATTACAAAATATATGGTCATATGTATTTGCAGGAACCGCAATAACCGAGGTTTTATAGCGGTTACTTCGGTCAGTTGTGTCACATGTTGTACTAATGCATCCGTTTTCTTTCAGCAATTTTGACAAACCAATACTAACTAGATTTTTACCGCTACAGATCGCAACCAACCACTTGGTAATATTATGCTACATACTATAAATGAGTATTGTAACAGAAACCAAATTATTTGTCAAAATCAATCAGGATTTAGAGTGAGATACATTCGTTTGATATTACTTCAAACGAATCCCCCTCTCTAAAATTTATTATTTAAAGAAAATTATTAATTTCGTAAGAATAAAACGTCCAAGAAATCTAGTTTTTGGACTATATTAGCAAAAAAAGCATGTGCAACAAACTACTCCTGTATAAAACCATAATTGCTCCCCATCTAGATTATTCCTCTATTATATCATTTAATATGAATTAAAACAAAACACAACAATTGCAAAAATACGACAGAGCAATGAAAATTATTTTCAAATGCAATATAGATATCTCATTATCGCGAAAACTTTATTAACACGTCCACTACCCCCATAAGAAGAAAAACCTTTACCATACTCTGTGAAAATGGCCACACAATCTTGTTTTGTATCAGAATAACTTATGTAAGTGTTATTGATTGAACATTTTCGGTTTTTTTTCAGATTCTGTTTCCATCACATATGTATATGTGACGGTGATCTATAGTCAAACATTTTTTAAATGGACTGCACGACTCATATGTGTGACATTAAAGAAAACAAGTTTTAATTGAAAATCAGTATTTATTCCAGGAGAAAAAAGACAAGGAATATGAGAAATGTTAAACTTATTGTATTATTGCATTACTTATTGCAGTTATTGCAAACAAAAACAAAATTCACATATGGTACTGTGCGAAACAACCATCAACACATAAACCAATTAGATTTCCTTTTTCGTCCTTACATTAACCACACACAAAGTAGGTGGCTTTACGTTTTTTTCTCTTTGTGGTAGCAACTGCGACACCTGACTCTTTTGTCTACTTTCGTTGGAAATTGTTGGGCTTTAGTTGGTGCCTCAAGAAAACGAGATTACAAATGTCAATGAGTCAATTTTACTATAAAGTTGACTTACGGTACGGCGACAAACACATCCAACAAGATCTCTAACGATGTCATCTCTATAACTTAGATATGTCTTCTTCTTCACAGTGACTTTTTGATAAATCTAGTTTCCATTCCAGAGACATACATCCAGTAAATGGAAGAATAGTTTGATGTACCATCCGATGGTCTTTCGAGGTGTTGTGTAATAGGGAACCATTTGGTCTGTTCTATCTATGCCTGACATGAATTTATTATAGTCAAAAACGATATTTGGCTTCGTAAATTGTTTCCCTCTTCTGTTAGTTCCTTCAGCCATTTCAAATTTATGTGCACTAGATATGACCAATACCTCTCTGTTCTCCTTCCACTTGGCTACAACAACCTTGCCCTTTCGCCTCCAAATCGTCTCCCCACTTTCCAATTTCTTGCCAGTAACCACTTTAGGATTCTTCTTCCTGTTTTTGCGCAGGGTTTCAACTACATGAGTATCCTTCTCCAACGTTTTTTTAGCCAAATCCACACTGTTGTAAAAATTGTCCAAATATATAACATGACCTTGATTCAAATAGGGCTCCGCTAGTTTTCCAACAACAGCAAAGGCGTGGCCGTGTTCTGAATCTTGAGTGGTTCCTTTCCCATAGTAGATTAATAAATTCAAAAGAAACCCGTCAGGTGTGCACAATTCCTATATATTTATTCCATATTTAGCAGCTTTATTTGTGCCGAAAATAAAGTCTGCCACGCCACAGCAACAATGCTTCACCCAGAGATATAGTTGCTGGCTTGGATAGAACACTGTTCGAATATTTAGCAGAATATGCTCGATAACATTGTTGCCCATAGTAATACATAGACCTAAGAATGTTTTGAATTCAGCAATAGTAACATCTTTCCACGTAAATTAGACTTTCTTGAGACGCCTTTGGATAGAAAGAGTTGTGCTTTACTGTTTGTCCAATCGACCATTTTATTTAGCAAAGTATCGTCAAATAGAATTGAAACACTTCGAGAGGCGTGACAGTGGCTGGTATGAGGACTTGGAATCCCTCTTGCCCTGTAAAGTCGAATAAAACAGGATCTTGTTCGATGTGAATCTATTCGTCGTCGTCTACGCCACTCTGATAATTTTCCTCTGAATTATTATTTTCCAGGTTAGCTCTTTCCACGTTACCAACATCTTCGCCGGAAGACGGGATTGTAGCCGTAGAACTCGAATATTCATATAGCTCTTCCCATTCCTCTTCAGATAATTCCAAACCGCAATCTTCTATTTTCTGAGCTTCACCACACAGTTCTCCATCTCTTAGTTTACGTTTTTTGGAATCCATGGCTATTCAACTCGAAAATTATTCGCGATTACACTCAGGCGAACGTGCACTGCTGCAGACATCAAAACAACATAACCTCAAATTATACTGTGAGACCACGCGGCGCACATGTGTGTCACACATTTCTATGGACCACTACAAAAGCTGGAGCAGCTCAATACAGACTACGGGGTGGTATACGCCATTGAAAATGTCCATGCCTGCGACACGCATGTGTGACGGTAGTCTATCAATTGAAACTGTCCGTCACATATACATATGTGACGAGCGGTAGCCAACGTGTTAAATTTAAGAGACTAAGAATTTATGTAATAACAGTTTTAATTTAATTAGGATTTATATATTTAAAGCATTATAAATGTAAAGTTCTAATTTAACGGCATAACAATGTATATTTTTGCGTTACCACTTTAACTTTTAGCTCGTGTTAGGGTAAACTCTTGTGGATGTTAATTAGTTTCAAGTTTCGTTATCTCTTTACAATTGCGAGTTTCAGCCCATTTAATGTTGAAAATTGTCTTCCACCCTTACACACCACCCTAAATAATGTCTTTCATCAGTTTATGAAGGTATTTACACTCAATTGGTGTAGAGTATTATCGTTTTCATGAAAAAAAATTAATATTTCTTTTATTAAGAATTTTCGTCGTTGTTAATGGAAAGGCAGTTGTAGTTGCTAAATTACTGCGGTTCATCTGTATCTTTCCGGTTTATTATAAGGTGATATCTAAATTCGTCTAAACTTGTTTTATCCTCGTAATTTAGGTAGGTAGATGAGGCGTAGAACCGAGTACTGGAGTATACTCAACTGTTTATTACAATTTAAACGCTTATATGTAACTATAATAACCTTATTTTCGTGGTTGTTTATTGGGTTCTCTACGGCATTTAATGAGGAACACAAATTGAAATTATAATCTGTGTTGTGGCGAGGAACAAAACATGCAAGTTGAACTAATTACACTGCCATTTCATATTTACTACTATGTATACAGTTAGATTTATATAAGAAGAATAATAAAATCTATTCACTGAGAATATGATGGCAGCGCTTCCGAATATACCGGAAATTGATATTGATAGTGCTGTTGTTAGTATTCCCTATATCAAACAGGACCACTTTTGGAAAATTTTCAACTTTGAAGATACAGATTTGACCAAAAGTGACACCCTATAATTTACAGATTTTTTTGTTGCGGAGTGCAAAATAAAGGTTCTTTTGTATATATTGCTGGTTCTCTTTTTGATTTGATAACAGAAGCAATCCTCTGAGGAATGCTGTATACAAGGGTAGCTGTATTTATGGCGTCCCACACGTGAACCAAAGCGTTTTTAACTATTTTATATGATATATACTGTGTTTACTGATTCTCCACTGCAGAATACCTCAAACGTGTTCGGTAAAGTTGAGATCTGGGGACATCACAGCCCAATCTAACAAGACAATGGTATTGCTTTTAAACCAGCTTATCGTATTCGCTGATTTGTGACAAGGAGCATTGTCTTGTTGAAATTTGACTCAATCCAAAACAATGTCACCAAAACACGTGTTAACGAATGCACTGTTGACTACTCATGCGGATTTTCAGGCTGAATATTTTGCCAACACCATCGATAACCATGCATCTCAAGATCATAATGCTGCTTCTATCATGCCAAGCATTGGACATCTTGAATACCTACAAGAAAGAAAAAAAGAGGGGGTTTCAACAACTTTTTCATAATTCATATCATATTTTCGAAAGGTGACTTGGATCAGGTCAGATGTATTTATCGGACAACAAAACATTTGACCAATCCATGAAATGTTGGTATCTAAGAGTCCATCCCAAGCGATTTTCTTTCTTATTTTCTGAAAACCACGGCTTCTTTGTAGTTTTAAATGTCAGGTCCCCATATGTGACTCTTCTTCTTAGCGTTCGAATACTAACAGCGCGGAAGAAGATTTTTTACGGTCTTTCCAATTCTTGTTTTTTTTTGTGAGAGCCAGTTATCTTAAACCGCTTGATAGCAAATTGCACTGCGCTTCGCTCGCAGTTCACCAACCTTCAACTTAAGATCTGAAATTCACTCGTTTTTTGATATTACTTTTGCGTTACAAGTGTTTTATGGCTCTTCGTAAAAAGGTGGTTGTTCTAATTGATGTTTGAACACATCTCATTTCTCCAAAGCGATTGTCATTTTTTAAAGTACATTAAAAATTCTCTACTATGTTTTATAGGGGTGTCCAACACTTTTGGCCAATGCTGTATTTAGATTTACATCATGAGTCGTCGCCATTTTTGAAGCTATAAATATGAAATTGAAGTTATGTATAGTAGAAATCTTGATATTTTGCTACAGTTCTTGGAATTTTGCATTGTCTACAAGCTGTCCAAAATTTAATTTTCTTTTAGTGTACCTAATCTTAGACCAAAATACGATTTGTTTAAATACGATGAACTAAATTATTACCTATTCTAAAGCCGTATTAAATTCTGCATCGAACTCTACCACCTTTCTTACATAACTGTGATAATTCTTGAGTTATTATGGTTTTTCATAGAGGTTAGAGGAAATTATTTACTATTTTCTTCATAAGCTATAAAAATTACAACAAAGATTCTCGTTGTATGCGGTTCAAGCTATTTAAAAAAGTATCTCAAAATATCCTTGTTCAAGCTCTTGTTTGTATTCGTATATTCACAACAACGATTCAGATTTGTGGAAAATGTAACATCATTATTTTGTGTAAGATCAAAGCACTTATTTGTTAGGTACACTTTTATACAGGAAACTCAAAGATTCATTCGAAACAAGCTAAAATAATTACATCGGGGGAAATAGCTGGAATGTACTAGAAAACTATTGTCGGGTTATGGGCAGCTTTCAGGAAATGTAACAGAGAGGCTATTAGAGAACGAAACTAAGGGGCTAGAACAATTCATGTAATTTTATATCCGGTCACACTACATATATATTTGCAATTACACGAATCCCTAAAATAGAGAAATACTCTACTTCAATTTCAAACTGTCGGTTTAAAACACCTGTATATACGAGAGAAGTACAATATTTATTGTCGCTACCATAGTTGACGTTGAGTGACATATCAAAAGCTGTTGTCATTGGAAGTATCATTTATTGGCGTTAGTAAATGTAAAATATCAATTTGTGTCTCTTTGATTTATGAAATATTAGCTTATTTTTCTTGACGTGTTTGTATTTTAATGAAAATGGATAAAATTTGTGTGTTATCACCACAAGAAATTTATGCAGATATGACAGAGGCATCGGATTAGTCTGAACTTTCATATCAAGTAATTAAAAATCGGTTACGTGTTTTTAAACTGGGAAGAGAGAAAATTTTTAACAACGTTGCAGTGGATCGTATTTAAAAAAAAATATTAAAAGCTCAAAGATATTTTGTAAAATTGCAAGGACGATTTAAAGAATTCAGTATATAAAGAACAACATATACAGTCTGTTTGATTTTAGCTGTCACCGTAGATACCTCGGCTACTGTTAGAGATATGACAAAATTTTATAGAAAAAATGTTGTTCTACATTTAATTTGCTATTATACCTTATAGTCAAAAAAACAATAGAGCATCAAATATTTTAGATGTAGCAACTGTAATACATGAAAAATTTTAAATGGAACGTACCTACGCAATTTTATTACATATTCTACAACTGTAAAATATTTTCTTTATAACGATATAACACATGCAATAGTTATCTAATCAATTAAAGATATAAATCAATAATTAAGTGAGAAATGCAGGCTTAGGCGAATTGAACACATCACTTTTAGAAGATAGGCGGTGAAAACAATTGCTGTAGCTCTAGTGTCAAACTAAATGAGTAAATTCCTAGGTACTGCGTCAATTTTCATTTTAAATAACACGATATGGGTGATAATTATTATTCGAATGATGAAAAAATGGTCATGCAAAGCGTGTACATCAGATGTAATGACAATAGTAGAGAAGCTTGTGTGATGTATCAAGCTATATATCCAGAAAGGAGTCATCCTCATCCTCGTACTTTAACAAGGCTCGAAAGTAATTTACGAAGAAATGGCTGCTTTAATGGCAGGTACGAATTCAATACGTCAAGCAGTGGCTAATTTAGGAATAAGTCAGTGTAAAATATTTTTTCGGCAAAAATAAACATAAAATGACTCCGTATAAAATTAAATTAGTACAAGGTTTAAGACCTGGTGATTTTGACAGGAGGACGATATTTTGTAATTGGCTTAACTATAATTAAAATTTATTAAATTTAATTCTTTGGAGCGATGAATCTAATTTCATCATTTCTGGGATACAGAGAATCCACGTCAATTGTGGGAATGCAGATTTTAACACATTAAAGTGTGGCTTGGCGTGTTAGGCGATACTATAGTAGGTCCGTATTTTTATCAAGGATCGCTTAATACGGAACGATATACGATTATCTGCATGATATACCAATAGAAATGCGTCGCAATATGTGGATCCACGAGGAGATTTTAACTGAAAGGTTTGGTGCAAAATGGATAGGAAATGGTGGTCCCAGCAAGATCGGCATATCTCTATTTTAGATTTTTTGTGGAGGGTTTCGTAAACAACAGGTTTATGTTACTTGTCCACCAGATCAAGACGATTTTAAAAATCGTATTTGTAGAGTCTGTGGCCAAATAACACCACACATGTTAGGAAAAGCGAGACGAAACTTAATAAGCAGATCTCGATAATGTATTATTAATATATCTATTTTCTTATTTTTATTTCCACTTGTATAAGTCAATAAAACAACAAATAATTCGATACCAATTTATTCCAGAACATATAATATGTTTTCGTTAAAAAACTTCTTCAGTGGAAGAAATTGACATTTAATATGTGTCAAATTACTAATAATATAAATGTAAATTGCCATGCCTATATCAACAAAATTATCTAAAAAACAAAGAATTCATTGATATATCGAATTTTAATTATATTCTCAAGTAATGGTGAAGGATATATTGATTTAATACAACTATAAAAATTGAAATGATTGAATTATTCGTATATCAATCTATCTTTTGTCAAGCTCTAACAATTCTGTTCAAGGACTAGGGAAAAACATGGCAAAAAAACCTAGTCAAGAGCTTAAAATTAATAAAATTTGGGCGTGAATTAAATTATTATAAATTTCTTCCACCGAAGAAGTTTTTTTAACGAAAACATATTATATGTTCTGGAATAAATTGGTATCTAATTATTTGTTATTGACCTACAAGTGGAAATAATTCAGGAATTAAAAGATAATGTATTATAAACAACTGAGGGCACTTTGAACAAAAACTCTAAATTTGTGAATTGAAATATTAAACTTAGATTACTTATTAATAGGTTATTATTACTTTGTTCATGTTGTTATGTTATATGTATGTTGAATAGCCTATGTTATTAAGATAGTATTAAAAATTATTCAATTGGAAGCTGACAAATGGTTTTCATTTGTTTCACCGCCTATTTTTTCGGATAAAGCTGTAATATACGTAAGAGCGCAGTTGTCACTTAATGATCGATTTATGTCTTTAATTTATTAGATAACTATGGAGTGTGTTATATCGTTGTGAAGAGAATCTTTTACAGTTTTAGAATATGTAATGAAGTTGCTACATCTAAAACATTTGATGCTCAATTGTTTTTTTTGGGTATAAAGGATAATTAAATGTAGAACAACTTTTCTTCTATAACATTTTGTCATATCTCTAACAGTAGCCGGGGTATCTGCGGTGACAGCTAAAATCAAACAGACTGTATGTATGTTACATAGATACCATCTTTGGAAAATTAAATGCGAATTTTTCAGCAAGGAATTTCCATTTACTAAATAAAGGCTATATTTCGAAGCAAATTTAATTTCTCTAAAAAAGAGTACTGCTTAATGAACTTCTTTAGAGTAATTAAATTCACTTTAAAGCAAAGACTTTATTTACAAAATCAACATTCCCCGATCAAAAATTCGCATTTAAATCGCCAAAGATGGTACATACAGGGTTTCCACGGCCGAGTGGGACATAGGGAAAATACATGTAAAATCGGTTTTCGGTGAATATTATCTCCCTAATACTACTTCATCCAAATTTAAGTGCCGAATATTATAACTGGGTTAACAATGAACATTTCCACAATCGTAGTACAAAGAAAGTCATTTTAATAAAGCCAAAAAAAAATATTATTTTTAAACCCATTGTACATGAATTCCTAATAAGGCTTTTAACACGTAAGTTAGTGCAAGTGGCCGTGGCGCAGACGTTCACGTGACGCCTTAATAACGTAAGGCACAGATTGTTTGGAGTTCGAATCCGAGAAATGAATTTTTTTTAAATCTTGATTAAGTTTTGTTATTTATTTTGACAAATGATTCGTCGTTAGTAACAATTAAAAATTGAATAATATAATAGCACGTGATAATTTTTGTTATTGTAAAAATTATTCATTATTTACCTTAATCCTCAAAAAATCGATTTTATAGTCTTCAAAATCTCTGATTTTTGTAATGATATTGAATTTGTAGCAATATTGTTGGAGATAAAAAATAAAAAATAAAACTAATCTGCCGGGATTCGAACCCTAAACAATCCGTGCATTTGCTTTATTAAGCCGTTGCGCGAACCATTGCGCCATGGGCGCTTGGACTAAGTCACGTATTAAAAGCCTTATTAGGAATTTACGAACAATAGATTTAAAAATAATAATTTTTTGGCTTTATTAAAATGACTTTCTTTGTACTATGATTGTGGAGATGTTCATTGTTAACCCAGTTATAATATGCGGCCCTTAATTTTGAATGAAGTAGTATTAGGGAGAAAATATTCACCGAAAACCGATTTTGCGTGTATTCTCCCTATGTCCCACTTGGCCGTGGAAACCTGTATATAACAACCCAGTATATAAAGAATCGATCATAGCCGGTAGGTTGGTATGTTTCCTTTGTTTACTTGACTCCAACACAAAAAAATTCTTGTGCATTATCATTATTAAGTATCTTGATTATGTTTTTTTTTTTTTAATAAAGATTGCAATAAGCTAATAACAAGAAACAACAAACAGGAGGCTATCTCTCATAATTAAAAAACGTAAACACAAAAGAGTACGGAAATAAACTGTAATAAGGACATAATGAAATACGAAGCGCTTGATACGGAAGTTTTCAAATTCATATGCCCTTAAGTTATTTAAACATTTTAGCTTGCTGGCTGAACAATATCTCTGTGCTCCTGCCACTCGCATAACATTCGATAAAGTTTTTTAAATTCTTTTTTACTTTATACAACACATGTTTAGATGCTAACTTACAACTAACAACGATTTTATTTTTCGTTCACAAAAAAGTTGGAGTATCTATAGTTTTTGCTTTTATTATTTTGTATGCATATCTGCAATACAGAAATATAGCACAGTATAGTATCTAGCCAGTAGCGTCACTCGCTAAAAATTCGTGTTCTTACCCTTTCCCCGCCTGTATATTCGCCCGCTTATGTGCGAAAGCCAATGCGCAAAGAAAAACTCGGTCCCCGAAGATCAAAGGTGCCGACAGAGTGACTCTACTGGTTAGATACGATATTAGTGGCTTTCGATTTGTCCATAAGGGTTACTCGCGAACAGCTCCGGGGCTACTCGTGTGCGTGTACAGTGAACTAACTCAGTACAGTTCAGGTACAGATAAAGTGTAAACAAATAAAGGGTGGTGGGGTGGCGGCCATGTAATCACAGATGTAACATAACCTTTCAAGTTTTCGTTTTGTTTACATTTCATTCAAATTGTCAACACTTTTTTGTAAACAAACGCAAGTGCGCATGCGGGAGCATATCGCCCCAGCCGAAAGGTTGGTGCACCAGGGTGAAGGGAAGCAGAAGCGGGGCTGTACAAGTGCGAGTCACATGGCAAAATAGAACGACAGATAGGTGACTCGGAACAGCTCCCGAGCTGTACGGTGTACAAATCGAAAGCCACTATTGTGAATATAGTAAATAACAGATCGTATTTTTCTCTTCAATTATAAATTGAATTTGCAAGATAAATGCAATAAATAAAAATACGCTTCTAAATAAAGAGAAAGGAATTGCTACCAATATTAATTTATTGGTAAAAAATTTGTTCAACTGATTTCAGAATAATCTTTTCGTGGAAACGATACATTGAAATCAATTCCATACTTAGGTATCGATTAGTGAATATCAATATTATGAGATCGAATTAATATCTTCATTATAGATTGTCTAGTAGTGGACTATGTATCAATACTATTATTTCATTTTGAATTTAGGTTGATTTATAGTTATTAATGATATTACTTCGATATGAACAATATAATGAAACGCATGCAAACTAGTTTCATTGACGAAGTTCATATCGAATGTGCGTCATTCAAAATTTAATCTAGGATGCCGACGCCGACGGTCCAAATAGATTTTATTTGCATAAATTCGATGTATCAGTTTTAATGAAAGAGAATATTAATGTGGGCGATTCTAATTTTAAGAACGTCCCTTTTGACATCGAAAGAATTTCGTAAAATGTTGTAGATTCTCTACTTCCCGAAAAGTTAAGAGAGACGTGCAAATTTGTGTGGTATTATGAATTAATGGCATTGAATGCAGTTTTCAAGACATCTGACGAAAACATAAGACTTGCTAACCAATAATAGATAATAATGTTCATTTTTGGCGCTATGTAACACTGTTGTTACGTTTACTCTTGGAAATTACGGTATACCTCCAGTCGTCAGCAATAATAATAAACGAGATGAAGATCACATAGGTGTTACCAATATTATCAATGAAGTAGTATATGTTTAATTGTGCGTGTATTATTCTATTCGTTGTATGCATTGGGTGGCCAACTAAGAATGACGCTCGGCCATATCTCAGGAACTGTAGTACAGCATTGAACTATTTACTAAAGTAGCCCCAGAAAACACCTTGACGTTATTTAGGGAATTGTGGGATGGCCGCTAGATAGCGTAATTAAACACCAAAAATGTAAATTCTTATTTTATACAAATTTTACGAACTTGAGGTCTATCACAACTATGAAAATTTTACACTGGACAATGTTTCTATATTTTGTCCAATAATAATGGGACGAGAGAAGGAGAAAATTTGTTTTTAAAGAACGCTTATAACTCAGCTTCCATTGAACCGAATTTTATAAATTTAGTCTAGTTGAAAACTTCTCCAATCTAATGCTTACAAATTCAAAATCTAAGAAGTAAAGTGCATTCTGGTGTTTAAATTTTTTCGGAAATTTTGTTTCTTATCGAAAATATTAAATGGAAGCATTTTAGCGATAAAAATCTACGCTCAACCAATGATGGATGTATTAAATTTGTCGGTGACAAATTATTCACACAGTCCTGGATCTTCTTTCTCTCTTACGGGTCGTATTTGTTGTCCTTAGAGTTTTTATCATTTAATGATAGGCTTTCTCTGCCTATGAGGTTTGGTAGTTGAAATCGTTCAATAAAAATTGTATTTTCTCAGCAGGGAGGAGTATTTACTGAGAACTGGTAAAAGATGGGAGTGTGATGTGGACTAAGAGATGTGGGTTAAATTGATATGTCTCGATGATTGAGAAATTTTAAACTCTGACGCTTAGTTATTGGAATATCTCGATGGAACGTCGAACCCTAATTCTAGGTGCTGCAACATTCAATGACAGGGGCTGATGGTTTGCCTAACTCTCTCCAAAGTTGATCTAGCTGCGCAGCTGGGCATTGCTGACAAAGTAAGGTGAGTTGCACAGCATTCGCAAGGTCTTATATTGGAGAATCTCCAATTGATTTGCGTTGGTCTTAGAGATCATTGTTCGTACCAGATAGCCATATGTTAGAATCAGCCTTAACATTGCTTGATATAGAAGTAGCTTATTGCGAAGATTGAGCCTGCTCTCCCTTCCGAGAAGTGGAATATTCCTGGTGGTAAAAAATCATTCTTTAAAACACTGTGTGTATCGTTTCCAAGTCAATTTTAGGTTGAGAATCAATCCCAAGTATCTTGTCGTAGGGCTCCAAAGGAGAACCACCCCATCCATTAAGATTCCCTCAGGTAAATCTCATGGCCACGAACTTGTTTCAATTGATCCTCAAACGTCAGGAACTGGCCCATCTCAAAATAGAGTCGACTGCCCTCTGGAGGCGCAAGCAGAGGATGGCTTCGTTCCAACACGACGTATAGACCGTTGTGTCGTCTGCATAGACTGCTAAGTTGCAATCAGGTTCTGATGATAGCATACATAGAAGATAAAAAGTTTTGGCTCCAACATCAAGGCATCAATCCAATCGGAAGGCGCCGAGAAAGCACGCCAGCATCCCTCACCCTGAAGGACCTGTCGGAAAGGTAGAAGGAGACCAATCTAATGATGGCAGCGTTGATCTCTCTAGACATCATTTTGTACAAGAGGCCTTGATGCCAGACAATATCAAAAGCTCTCTGCACGTCACACAGTTACTCACACAGTACAAGTGGTAAGAGAGTAGCTAGAACAACATCTAGAAATCAATGTTGGTTAGGTATTTTTATATCCAGAAAGGATACCCTCTCAAGTATTTTTTGTAATTTGTAATTTTTCGATATGTTGTAAATTTTATGGCCTACGTTGTATAGATCTTTTAATATATTAATATATCTCATTAAAATTTAAGATTATAGAAGCACGTATCATACACTACGTAAATAATCAGAAATAATACATGTTTTTATAAATTAAAAAAAGGTTTCCTTCCTCTACACGTTTTATGTTAAAAGGCAACCTTCATGGTAAATATTGCATACAGTGTCTCAGGTAAGAGAATTTACACATTTACCCGCCTCCCTTCAGGGTAAATACCATCCCAATATGCGTAGGGTTCCGTTTCCTTTCTAAGCGTACGTGTTAAGATGTTCTGCATAGTAAGCATCTAGAATTAAATACGTTGTTAATGCAGTTTAAGATTGAAGTTTCAAAACATCGACTTATATAAAGTATACAGGGTGCCTACCTAGTACGCGGTAGTCCAATATCTTGGTTGATAAGGGAGATAATTGAAACTTTTTTTATTTCACGTGTCTAGTTTTCTCAAGATCTACAAACCCAAAATAATGCCGATTATACAGGGTGTTCCATTTCCTCTGCACAGAGGGCAACTTTGTTTTTTTTTTAATACAAACCTACATTTTTATAATTTATTTTGAATCTACATGAAAAATAAAAGGGACTTTATGTATGGTATTCATATGAAAAAACTGACGGTCTTTGAGACATTTGGCTTACTATGTTTTTCTAGGAAATTTTTGTCAATTACAATATCGCAAATTTTGCGGTTACGCTAGTTAACAGAAAAGCTATTTTTTGCTTAAATCTTAGGCAATAATGGTTTTTCAAGACACCATGTCAGAAACTGACCTACAGTATAAGGGGTGCCCAGAAAATGTTGTCAAATTTGACGAAGCAAAATATGAAACATCTTCGTTAATTCAAATATAATATCCTGTATATTATTAATCAGTGAAACGCAGAATTAAATATTCTACAACTTTGCTGTAGCATTTCCTATACATAAGTTCAACATTTTAGGTAAAAAATGCAGTATTATAGTAAAAAGTGAGTAAATGTATGCATTACTTCAAATTTATTCCATTAAAAAAAACTTCTAAAATTAAAAATACAATTCAAAAAATTGTGTCCCTGTGCAAAAAATAATTCAACTAGTTTTATAATAAGTTTGATTATCATTAGGTTCTTATGTATAGTATATTTGTCTCCATTTTGCAATACCTAGTTCTTATATTGATGTAGGCTTGTTTCTACAAAAACTGAAACATCTTTGCATTACTATTTGTTGTGAAATCGTATTGAACGCAAATATTTCTGTATGCCACTCAAGTAATTATTATAAACTTAATAAAAACCCAAACAAATTAAAGAGATTGTTTGAAATATCCAGGAATGTTTTGTCAGCATAACATAATCCTGTTTTGGAATTTTCCTGTCACATTTCTTCACATTTGCTATGTTGCGATAATCATCTACTTGTATATCTGGCATTTTTATGTTGCCTAACCTGAAATAATAATTATTGTGAAGAGTAAATATCAAATTCAAGATTGCCAATAATATGAAATGCAACGGGGCATCATCAACTAATTTTGCCAAAAAATTCCATTTTTTAGTTAAATTGCGTTTGTTGAGAAAAGAACGATGTCCAACATTCGTTTCTTCAAACAATCTCTAATTTTGTTGAGTTTTTATTAAGTTTATAATAATTACTTGAGTGGCCTACAAAAATATTCGCGTTTAATACGATTTCACAACAAATAGTACCTAATGCAAAGATGTTTGAGTTTCTCTAGAAACAAGCCTACAACAATAGAAGAACTACTGCAAAATGGATAAAGATATTATACATAAGGACCTAATAATAATAAAACTTATTATAAATCGGTTGGATTATTTTTTGCACACTTTGAACAATTTTTTTAATTGTATTATTGAATTGTATTTTTGAAGTTTTTAGTTTTTTTTTTAATGGAGTAAATTTGAAGTAATGCATAAATTTACTCACTTTTTACTATAATACTGGGCTTTTTACCTAAAATGTTGAACTCAGGTATAGTTGTAGAATATTTAATTCTGCGTTTTACTGATCAATAATATACAGGATGTTCCATTTGAATTAACGGAGATTTTTCATATTTTGCTTCATCAAATTTGACATTTTCTGGGCACCCCTTATACTGTAGGTCAGTTTCTAATATGGTGTTTTGAAGAACCATTATTGCTTAACATTTGAGCAAAAAATAGCTGTTCTGTTAACTAGCGTAACCGCAAAATTTGCGATATTGTAATTGACAAAAATTTACTAGAAATTATTTTAGGTTTTTAGAAAACCAGACACGCAAAATTTTTAAAAACCAGAATTTCAATTATCTCTCTTATCAACGAAGATATTGGACTTCCACGTACTAGGTGGGCACACTGTATAGTAACAGTCTGAAGCTCGAATGTATTATGTGTTAATACAAATAGTAAAGTCACAAAAATTTATCTCTGACGTTTAACATGTACGACTACTTTCAGGCGATTACCTGTTTGAAGAGAGCTTTGTGGTTATCCCCTTTGAACGCTCGCATATTACTGAACCTGGGAATGGTACATTTATCAACACAGCAGCCCGCCTCAGCTTTCAACTTTTTATGCGCCGCTGTAAATCTGAGACCGGACGCTGCGGTAGCTTTCGTCCTGCTGGGCTGTAAGGAAAACTCAATTCAATTCAAAATTTACTTATAGTAATAGGATAAATCACGCTACATTTATTTTGTACTTGCATTTCGCACTTTTGTATGTCGGTAGAAAAAGGATTTTTTGTTAAAAACGTTACGTTTATACTTGGAGACATGTAATTTGATTTTCATTGTAATTTCAGGCACCCTGCTGTTGTTAGAAGATACTGAAAACGCTTTGAAAGCTATGAAGCACGCATTCACTCTAGCGCAAGATCAACCTATTGTTGTTTTGGATACGGCTGTGCTATGCTACAAGAACGGTTTAACGGATGAAGCTCTGGAACACGTGATGAAATTCGAACAGTTAATTGGTAGTAAAGAGAATAATGAAACTAAGCCTCAGGAGGTTAGTATTATTCTGTTATTATTATGTATAGTATGAATTATAATGATGACTTATTTCTATTGTGGTTTCTGTGGCTATTCGGTAAACAATTATGACAATCTCTAACTCAATTATAACTGTGACGTGAATAATTTAAATAATTAAATTAGTATAAATAATATTAAATATAATATAAAAGTTAAGAAAATAAAAATATGATTTTCTTTGTACAACTGTTAGAACGATGCAAATATTACTCGCTTAAACAAATACTTTCTCGATATTATTATCCAAGTGCTTACATTTTCGATTTGACGTGATACTCGGATTAAGATAGCTTGAAATATGCAGTACATTGAATAGTTTTCAATTTCCGTTTGTTTAGAGCAAATATTGAGAGAAAGCGGTGATAGTCACGCGTAAAAATATTGATTTTGCCTTTTTTTTTTAGTACAGTGTATAATATGTTTGGGTTTAATAAGCTGAATAAAAAATATTTACATATTGTATTCGAATTTTCCCCGGTAGATAAACTATCGCATACATAAAGATAAAAATCTTAGTTTTATCTCAGACATTCCGAGTCAATTTGAATTTTATTAGGCATGATAAATTTCTGCGTTAACATATATATTGCCTTAGACAATCTTACGAAACAACAAACGATATATGATAGTCATGTCATTTTATGTATAGTAAATGTGCCGAATTTAAAATCCCCTTTTTCACGGTACCTGCCTAAAAAGACGTCGTTTTTGTTACGCCATCTACCCTCCTTCCAATATCATAACTTTATCTTCTTAGAATTCGACGTTTCTTCAGTAAAAATACCATTTTATACACGATAACTTACCAGACATTCCACACATCTTATAGCATTTTAAGTTTTAACTTGATTCGTCATTTATATACTCGTATACAGGGTGATTGGTTAGAATTAAACGTATTATACAAACGGAACGTACTTTTAAAATAATGCAGTTGGATATGGTTGAATATGAACTATCACATGAAAATATTTTTGAATAAATGTTACTTCCGGTTAACCGGAAGTGGGCATCAACTTCTAGCATGTTATAAAATAAATTATAAATTCAACTTCTATGATGAATTCTACACATATTTCATGTATCATACCCTATATCTAAATACCATTCCTTCTAAGTTATTCGCAATTAAAGCAAAAAAGTGACAGATACCGATCTTACTTTATAGTGATAAGACGTCACATAGGAGTAAAAGAGACGAATGAAACTTTGCATACGCACAGCTGATATGGTGTAGTTACACAGCGTTTGAAGTTCTTCTTTGTAACATTATACAAAGTGTTGAAAAACTTAGTTGCTTATAAATAAGTTCAATCTTCGGAAAGTAGATTTTTTTATATGGAAAGCTATATACAGGATGTTTTAAAACATCGTTTAAAAACTTTAAGGGCATTTAGTACAATCGACAATAAGGTAAAAGTCATAATAAACATATGTCCGCAACTTAACTGTTTACGAGATAACAGCGAGTGTTCCTAGTAGTACATTAAATAGTTAATGATAGAATATCCCAGTAAACAGGTGCTTATTTGCTATTGTTTTATGACAGTTTAATTTGACGTTTTGTCCAATTTGTAACAATTACAATGGTAGCGTATTCTAATGCTGAAATTAGCGATATGGTGTTCATGTACGGTCGTGCCAATGGGAATTCTTTACAAGCACGTCGCCTCTATGCTGAATCGTTTTCTGATCGCCAACTGCCTTCGCATGTGATGTTTCAGACGGTGTTTCAACGGCTAAGAGAAACTGGTTCGTTTGAGAAATGATCTTATGATACTGGGCGGCAGAGAATAGCATGTACTCCACAGATAAAAGATCAAACTTTGAATATTATCGATAAAAATCCCGAAACTAGTGTTAGAAGAATTTCCACTCAAGTGGGTGTAAGCAGCAATCTTGTTCGGAGAACTCTTCACCCCCTAGTGCTCCAGATTATCAAGTGAGAAGGACTTTCTGTGAGTGGTTTTTGCGAACCGCTGCTGATCGCCCAGATTTCGCTGATAACATCCTTTTCATTGATGAAGCTGGTTTTACTAAAAATGGAATATTTAATTTCCACAACAATCACGTTTGGTGTGACGAGAATCCTCACGTTACCGTTGAAACCAGACACCAGCAACGTTTCTCTCTAAACATCTGGTTAGGCATGACAGGGGACCGGTTGTTAGGACCAATTTTTTTGCCATAACGCTTAACAAGTCCTGCATACCTCGAGTTCTTGGAAAATACTTTACCTGAATTTTTGAAAGATTTACCTATAAATTTGAGACTGAACCTCTGGTTTATGCAAGATGGAGCCCCACCGCACTGTTGGGCAACATCTTAACAATGAATTTCCTGGGAGATGGATAGGGCGAGGAGGTCCCATTGCTTGGCCTCCAAGATCTCCCGATCTAATCCCGTTGGACTTTAGTATCTGGTGTTATTTGAAAAGTTTAGTGTCCGCAACACCAGCAAACGATCTTCCAGAGTTGAGCCAACGAATAGAACGCTGTTGCCAAATAATTCGAGAAAATTCCTTGTTTTTCGAAAGAGCGCGCGTTGGGAGCAAACTGATTAACAGCGCGGCATCATAAAAGGCGATATGATGCTGTCACAAAGCCATTTAAACACAACTTACACACACCAAACTACACCGCAAGAGTTGCAGTGATAGCCAGACAAGTAATACAGCTTACGCAGTCACTGCAACTAAGCACTCACCACATATTAAAAAAATCTAATAAACGGTAAATTTGCGGACATATGTTTATTAAGACTATTAACCTTATTTTTGATCGTACTACATGCCCTTAAAATCTTTAAACGATGTTCCAAAACACCATTATATTTCTTAGATATTCTGATTCTACAAAATATTCTCTTTTAATCTGTAATAGGTGTTCCTATAGCTCAAAATCTTTTCTGATTAAAGTAGTTTTTCAATTATTTTCCTTAATAAGGTTGGCAAATTGTGCCAGCTATCTTATTTATGAACATGTTAGAGTTATAACACAAAAAGTTTGTAATTTTAGAACTGATCGAAAATAAAGTAATGAAGAATGGATTTATTCCATTAATCAGTGCTTGTAGAATTTTCGACAACAGTTTCCTAATCTGTCAGTTACCTATGCACATCTGCCAAGTCATGTTCTTGTCAGTGGAAACACACCATATCGTTTTAAAAAAGAACTTAAAGTTAATTTAAAATTCAAGCAGTTTATGAACTCAGGCAGGTAGATTTTGATACGAGAGCCCAGTACTGCCAATAGGTTTTCAGTAACATAAATAATATTCGAATAAACAAAATATGAAAATGTAGTCGGCAGACAACCCTCACGAATTCATAAAAACTTCAAACCCAAATTATTGGGTCTATATGTTTTAACCACACCGTAAGTGCTGAAATATACCAAAATGAATTATTACAACCTTTTATTAGTGAATTTTATAATTAGTCCAGGATTTTTAGATATTCGCTCCGCAAAAAATCCTAATAATTTATTTTTCGATTGGATTATGTTAGAGCGTGTCCCCTAAGTATAAAACCAAATTTGTGTCGTCCAAAACCGCGAGCGTTAGCCGCCATCTTGAAAAACGCCTTTTTGAAAATATCTCGAAAACAGTGAGTTTTACGTTAAAAATTGTAATGACTATTTTTGTAGAAGATAACATTTCCCGTCTTTTTTGTTTAAAACTTGTTTCTCTAGTGTCAATATTTGTCCGGATATAGTCGATTGAAGAAGACGATTGTTTGTTTTTGGAAAATATCTCGATAATTTTTGGAAATACGAAAAAAAATGTGATCATCGAAGTTGTAGAGCATAATATTTTCTACAATTTTTGTATGAAACTTTTTTCGTTCAATGGATAGTTGCTGAGTTATAGCGCATTGAAAGTTGCTGTCAGGTCTAGGAAAACAGCGATTATTAGTAATACGTTGCTCTAGCATGCCATGAAAAACTGTAATCGAAGAATTTTATAATAGAGACGCTAAAAATAATATTTGTCATGAACAGGAGGAATATGGGCGATAGGAGGAAAGTTTGCGCAATAAAAACTGTCTGACGAATCGTTTGAGAAAGACATGAAAATGTATTCATCTACTGTTCATATTCATTATTCGTCATAATAATAAAAAAAATCAATCTGTGAAAAACGGTCTCTAGGAGCCAAAGATGTTAAGAATTCGTAGATTTTTTTCTATGTCGCCTTCCCTCTTCCATGAATAATGATAAAGGGCAAGGCGTAAGCTCGTACAGCAGGAGAAAAAAGTATCCTGCCAGTGCATGTAAGAAAGACGCCCTTCACTCAAAATGCACGGATACTTTATTGATTTAGTATACCTACATGGACTGTCGATGGCACAGACATTATTTGTATGCACTCTAGGACAATAAAGTTCCCGTAAGGTTTGAGTAAGAAGCCTCCTTCTTTCGCGCACTGTCTGGATACTTTTTTCTCCTGCTCTACGTCAGATAATTTTCCAAATCTTCTGGCGATTTTTTTGAAATGCACACTGCTTTCCATTTGTTCGCAGATATTTTACATGTAGACCATTCCCAAAGTCCATCTGGTGAACGTACTGTCAGTAATTCCTCGACTTTGCGTAAGACCTCCGGACGTTTTCATAGACCGCATTAATGTTTGTTATTCGGTAATTCCACCATATCTTGTAAATACAAAATACAAGTGAGTAGCTTTTGCATTATATTACGATTACAGTTGCAGTACGCTGTTTTCGTAGACCTGACAGCAACTTCCAACGCGCTATAACTCAGCAATCATCGATTAAACGAAAAAAAGTTTCATACAAAAATTGTAGAAAATGTTATGCACTACAACTTCGATGATTACATTTTGTCGTATTTCCAAAAAGTATCCAGATATTTTGCAAAAATAAACAATCGTCTTTTTCAATCGACTATATCTTGGCAAATATTGATACTAGAGAAACAAGTTTTAAACAAAAAAGACGGGAAATGTTATCTTCTACAAAAATGTTCCTTACAATTTTTAACGTAAAACTCACCGTTTTCGAGATATTTTCAAAAAGGCGGTTTTCAAGATGGCGGCTAACGCTCGCGGTTTTTGACGACATAAATTTGGTTTGATACTTAGCGGACACCCTCTAACTACTCTAACATAATACAATCAAAAAATCAATTATTACGATTTTTTGCGGAGCGAACTTCAGAAACAATAGCTCTTTTGCGGAACAAATTTTCAATTAAAGAATTACGAATTTTTCTTGGATCTTTCGCTTCTTTGGGTCTAACCTTATATTTTCCCTATATAAAGAATACCATCTGTAAGACCAGACATTGCACAATTGCCGAGCTTCGCAATGTTATTAGGGATTCTTGTACTGATAACCTCACAATTCCTGGTAAATGGTTTTGGGAACATGAAGCGTGAAGTTCAACATTTTCTTCAAAATAATAGGCAAAATTTTTAGCATTGCTTTTGGTACTATTATTTTTGTGTAATTTTAGCACACATCTTGGTGACAAACAAACTGTTAAACTGATTAGTGCGTGCATGCCAATCGTTATAAAAAATGTGGCCGTATCTAATCAGGAAAGATTTTGAAAACACTTACTTACTTACTCCAAGTTGACAAAAGATATAAGGATAGTATTTGATCTTTTTTCGAAGATTCAAATCGAGATGGTCCGTAGAGTTTGTCTGGTTTCCAAGTCGAACAATAGCCACAAGTTAGTTAGTGGCGTAATCGAAGAACGCGTACCTAAACTTAGCCCTAGTAGAGCTAAATCACATTAAATCCGCATTGTCTTCAAACAACCAAATCGGCAAATGCCACAAAATTAACGATACTATAATTCGATATCCGGAACTTAAATAAAAATTTATTTCATGGATTCCTATGTCTGTAGTACACTACATAGACCGGAGACGGAGAATAGTTTTGAGAACAGGGAAAAATATAAAGGAAGAATTTAACAACTGAAATTGGTTATAATGATTGCAAAGGAGGACTGACACCAACGCCATATAACGGAGGAAGGGTTAACCTAACTACTATAACAACCAATTTGACAGAATCTAACTCGACAAATACACAACATTGAAGATCAACAAGAAATGAAGTGATTTCGATCAAAACAGGTAATATAGTTTCAAAAGGTAAATACAAAAAGAGCATGAAGAAACAATCGAGTAGAAGTCGATCCCAAACGATAGTATAGGTAATACGACGGGAGAGATCTCTCTCTAGGCGAAAGATCCAACTACAGGTGACAGCTCGAACAGAATATAACAATTGAAGGGGAAATTGTAAACGAAACACTGAAATACACTATAGGAAACGTTGAAGTAGCAATGGGGGAAAATATAAAATAAGCTGCCGAAGAAACTGAATGCTAAAAAGATAAATAACGGAACCAAATATCCATGTACCGAAACAAAACAAGATAAAAGGTTAAATTGCACGTAATGCAATCAGCGTGTTACGTTCATCTGTTACTGCCATAATCTTTGTTTTCTCAGAATAACCGACTTCCTTTGTAACTCCTTCTCGGTTGATGTGATGATTACCACAACATCAGACAATACAGTTTTTAATCGCTCATTACATCTTCTTATAATGTGATTCATGAATACTGTAAAATGCTCTCTCTCGGTCACAGTTCTTCATGAGTTATGAAGGTCGCGGACTTCATATTCAAGATTGCCAGATTGTCTATGTTAACATATGCTTTGAATTATTCTGCTCGTCTTTCTACTTATACCTTTTTATTTAAGAATAATCCATATCAGTTTTTTCTTAACTTTATAGAAAGCTTTTTGTATAGTAATGAACGCCATATCGTTTTTTGATCGTGAATATGTGGTCTTGAATGTTTCTGCCTTTTCTAAAATCCCTTTGGGAATCTGCCAAGGATCTGGATGGATGGAATATGGATTTTATATAGAGGCGGTGTTTCTGTTTTGTCTTCTTTCTGTTACAAGCAATTTTTAGAATATTCTCGCCGCCTTTCTATGATTTTATCTTGATTTTCTTTATGTCCTTTATGTGCATTGACTCTGTTGATTTCTTTTTTCTTAATAATTTAATGGCCTTAAAAGGAGTTTTTGGTTACTATGGGTACTATCTCCTTCCAGTTTCATTCCAAATTCTATCCATGTTTGGTATTTTGCTTCGAGTCCAATTCCTTTTCTTTGCAATTTATATTCTTCGTGCCTTCATTTGTTTTCTTTTGAAAATATAATTTCAAGTTTGTTTTCGTTTGTCCACCACATCAGTCTGCTTTCTTGTGTGGCTTTGTGTGGCTATCTCAATAATTACTTGTTTGAATCTGTTCTACCTTCCTTGCTTCGGTTTCTCTTATTAATTTTTCCATCATTATTATTTATTATTTCTTCACAGACATCTCGTTCTAACTGATTATTCGCTAATTTGAATAATCTGACGAGAAACAATTTTGGATATTGTAATAGTTTTCAATTGTAGGTGCTTACCCCAATTCAGATTTTATGTATAATATTATGTTCCTGGCGAAATTCCGGTGATCGGATATCTTTATCTTATTGGAGTATTCAGCGTTCAGTATAAAGTGCCGTCCCCAATTATCCACATATTGTGCGTATTGCTCTTACCCCATTATCCTAATCCATAAAGCTCGTTTGACTAATCGAACGTGACATCCGTACGTTTCTCTTTTTGAATGGAAACGGAGACGTATTTGTTATTTTTGCACATATAGAACATGTGCTATCTAACTTTAACAGGAACATCAATAAATTTTATTTGTTTGAAAACGAGAAAAATATTGAATGAGTTTTGTAACGTATTTATGAATAATAAAGTTAGTTCTTGTAATATTTATTGATTGAAATATTCTTGTATGAAGTACCTACTTAGAAGGACATTTTGGATTGTTTGCGTGTTACAACAAATCTTGAAATCATATAGAAAGTATGCATAGATGAGAGTAAAATCTGCAAAGACATTAACAAATATAGTTTAAAAAAAGCTAACTTGATATCCTGTATATTTAAAAAAAGCGTTCAAATACAAAATGTCATGACGACAATTCCATCATTTAGTAAAATATTAAATTCCGAAATGGAGCCTCCTCTACTGCCGGGTCGCCAGGGAACTCCATATTTTCATCTGCGTAGCAGTCGACCAGGTTTGACCAAGAATACAAACTTATTACTCCTTAAGTGTGCGAATCACATCACGAACGTGAACAAGTCTTAACCTGGATTTTATCCGTAACAAGAACTACTAAAAAATTTTATCGAAGCTCTACTACACTGTTGAGCAGTATCATTTTACCAGATACAGTTTTATTTTGCAAAACAATAATTAATATTGTATACATTCTGCAATATTACTTGCAAACCAATTACACTAACAAAGGAAGCATGCGAAGTGTGAAACGTCAGTTTGTAGACCCCACCTAGTATTGCTCAAAGGCGCCCTCCGTTGCTGCAGAGATGCTTATCTAGAGGGTGCAACCTACCCTTCAAAATCACGCCAATATTCTTTTCGTAAATAATGTTTCATATACAGGGCGTTACAACAAAGACGCAACAGCGTATGTTGTGCTTATTTGTTCGGATTGCAGGAAATAATTGTAACGACTGTATTTATTATTATCTGTAGTTATCCTGTTTGGAAATAAATTCTGTTTACCATTTCTTAACACTCATTTTACGTTGAATATTGGTGGATCTGCAATCCCAATTAAAACAGAAGCAAAGAATCTAGGCCTGGTCCTCGATAATGGGTTAAGATTTAACACACATACAATGAACGCTGTGAAAAAAGCATATCTTAACTTAAAATTAATTTATCCTCATAGGCAATGCTTGTCCTTGGATACAAAGAAGTATTTGTGTGACACTTTGATTTTGTCGCACTTCTCCTACTGTTCTCCTGTATACAACGCTTGTCTAGTTGTAGATAATACTATGCGGATACAACGGGTGCAAAATTCATGTCTACGCATGATATTTGGTATTCGGAGACGTCATCATGTGTCCCATAAACTTGCTAGCCTTCGATGGTTAAATATGAGCGATAGAAGGTTGCTACAATGTGCTACGTTGTATCATAAAATAGTAATGGAAAAACGACCGGTATATTTACATAATAAAATTAAATATCGCACAGATGTTCATACTCTAAATGTTAGATTTAAGGGCTTATTGACCCCACCTGTGCATCGCACAGCACTGTTCCAACGTTCCTTTTCATACCAAATTACAAAAATTTACAATAAGATACCCCGGAGTTTAAAAGATTAAACCTTACTAGTTTTAAGTTACGGCTGAAAAGGGAAATATTAAACAGAACATTTGGGTGACATGTTTCTCTGTTTGGCATGGGTACGGATGTCCGACGTGTAGTTGTACATATATTCTTGCAATCGCCTGGTCAGACCTGCTTTCTGTTTCCTAATTCTTTTTAGTCTGTTATATACGTACTAATTAGTAACTAACTTCTTTTAATTTTTTTATTTTTGTGAAAAAAAAACTTTTAGACTTTTTTTTTTTTTGTTCTTTACCTGTACACGCAGAAATTTTTTTAGTTTAAGCATGTTGCTTGTTATTATTTGGTTAAACACCTATTTCTACGGTTTTTCGGGAAGAGCAAGGGTTACCACGGTAACACTTGACGAAAAAACCTTACGATTTCCCATTTCTTATAGTGAGTTTATTTACTTTATTTTTTTTTTATTTTTTTTTTGCTATTGAAATATGTATGTATTACAATTTGCAGTTGCTTACACAGTAGTTGATAATATGATGTACTGTAATTTGGTGAGATTGGGAAATAAATTCTTTATTATTATTATTATTATTATTTGTTGTCAAAAACTGTATACAGAAGTGGTTTTTATAATTGTACAGGGTGTCCACAAAATGATGAAATTTTTAATACTTGCTTATTTTAACGAGATATGCTGGATATCGTTACGGGGTTGTATTGTACGTTAAAAACTAGCGTGAATTCATATGAAGCATACTTTCCTTGTAAGTGGTTTATAAAATATGACGATTCCTCCAGCATCAACCTGTGTATAACACAAAAGAAGACAATCGTAAAGTTAAACGAACAACAGCTTGTTATTCCTACTGTAATATTTATTTATGTAATGAGGGCGTAAAGAGACTTTTATGACGTAAGACGTATTTTTGAGCATCAGAGAGTAATTGAAGGCTAAGAATACGTCGAAGGCCATAAAAGCAAATCATGGCAGTGATGCATATGTACATAACATATAAGATATATATATATAGATATATCATAAAATGATAACTACACACGAATATTTTCTTCATAAACGTCTTTTAATAGCCCAGTTCCATAGGCTATGAAAAGCTCATTGGCAAAATAGAAAGTCTTCCTTGGAAATAAAAAATTATACTTTTTATTAAATATTTCGTTATTATCCATATTTCTATTTAGAGGTACAATCACTTGACGTTATTGCACATTAAATTGAAAGTGTTGCTAGTTGTTATGTGATTGGAGGTCTTGGCAGTTGCTAATTCAGTAGTAGTAGTCGTCATATCATCCTTTCTAGTCAATACTTTTTCAGCTGATGTAATTTTGTTTGATACAGAATCTTCTATATACTTTTCTACAACTTTACACCAATTGCCGATTAGCGACTAAATGAATGCCCAATGCTAAATTTTTCCAGACAACTTTCCTGGTATATTTTCCATTCCTGTAATAAACCAAGAAAAATCAGCGATTAGGTATCCATAGTTATCGGACGTAAAGCAGCATATTTTTTTATGTTTCCAAAAATCTTAGCGATCGAAGTTTGTCAATTATATTAAATATATGATTTCTTTTGAACTTATATGTCGCAAAGTCATTAGTAGAATGAGGATTGCAGATTCTAGATATCATAAACTTCTAGCTGAGGAAGCTCTTATGTACAGCATGTTTGATATATAAAGGCTTCTATCTCTACTATGATCAAAACTTTAGAATTTTTGGGCTTGAATCTGCCTGTTTTTTCCTTTACAAATCCAAATAAATTCGAGTAGTTGCTTATATCTAACTTGCGGTTAGCTTTGATAGTGGCCTTAAGCATGGAATAATAGGACCACAGCAAAACTAAGATGCTGTTCCAAGCTTTTTCTGCAATATTGTCAATTTCGTTTATATTCCACCTTTTAAAGATCGTTCAATTATGGGACACAAAATGAAGCTGAGATTTTAGACAATATGGCCTCCGTTATTTACCAGGTGCCATAGTTACGCTAGAAATTTAATCAAAACAACGCTAGATATGGGTGAAAAATTCAATTTAAGTTATAAATATTTTTAAATGAAAAAGCATGTCTCCGTGCCTAAAAATAATTATTTTCATAAATACAAATTCGCGTTTTTAATTTAAAAGAGACTGCAAAATTAATGTAGAGTCTGGAGTATATTGATTAATATTCCTGCAATTAAAGGTGGTTCGTTTCCTTAATGTTTGAAGATCTCTCGGTTTGTTTGAGAATACTTTTATTTTGATAAGTGTCATCACAGATAGTAGAAACAACGAGAAAAATGATGAGATGACGTACATACGTACAGTAAAAATGAAAAATATAAATAATATGCACAGCACAAAAGAAATTGGCAATCTGTATATTATATATTAACCTTTTATGTAATTGTGATGTTAAAAGACATCACAAGGCACAGTTTTTAACTACAAACTACAAAGACATTTTTAAACACTTCTGAGAAACGATATCATCTATTTATTTCTTCAAGGATAAATGTACGGGAAATACAAAATAATTCGTAATTTATTTACTATTTGAAATTATAATAATTATTATTATAATATTTATTAAATATATTTTTTCTACTACTAAGATATTTCGAATATTTAATCATCTATGTTTTAAAAGTAAGCAGTATCAGACTAAAATCTTATGGCAACTGCAAACACAATAATAATTGGGTCAGTTACTCACCATAATAAAATGGGATCAGCCTTCTGGCTTATTAGCCATTTGATAATGAAGTTTAACACTATCTGGGAAATATAAGGACGAAATATTACTGCAGTTTGTGTTTTCAGTGTATAGGATATTTAGGAGCAATTTATACGTCCTCTGCAAAAGTAGCATGGAAGGCTCAGGTTTACTTAACGTATAAATTCATTTCACGTTCGAGAGCTTACTCACACACATCTAATCGACTTCAGCCACTGGATGTTTCATTCTATGGACCATATAAATCTACAAATTATGTTTTGTATGTAAAAGTAACCCAATTTGATGTTTCTGAAATATCTAAGATATACAGGGTTGCTCACTTGGCCTTCTTTCTTAAAGAGTACGTTTAATATTGATTTGATCAGAAAATATTAAGTACATATTTTATTCGGACATTTCTCGTTTACAATTTGAAACTATTGCCTTTGGGTATAAGACATGTTTAACAAAAAACATAGTAAACCTGTAAAGGAGTTCATGCGTGATAAAATATACAGGGTGTTCCATTAAAAAAATAATTTTTTCCAATTTTTCTGCGGTTGTCAAAGAAATATCAATAAAGTCCCTCTACAATAAATTTTGTTAAAACTCAACCTACAAAAAATTAAAACACATTCTAGTTATGATAATCTCCAATTTGGTCACTCTCCAGTCAAGGATTGAATAGATATGATTTTTTAAATAAACAGTAATTTTGGTGCAAATTTAACAAAAACACGTTTTTTCTCCTAAAGGGCTAGACTTATGCGGATAAAAGTCTTAACAATGTTGACTTAAAATTCAATGTACATAGATATCAAAAATATAAAAATATATAGGATATTCCATTAAAAAAAAACTAAGTATGGTCCTGTACAGATGAAACTGAGGCCCTTAGGGAACTCAAAATATTGTAAATATGTAATAATTGTAAACGAGAAATGTCCGAATAAAATATGTACTTGACATTTGCTGATCAAATCAATATTAACGGGCAACCCTGTTATATATGTATAATATATAAGAATTCGTCATCTAGAAAAGGCAACGAAAGGATTTCAGCCTATCGGTATTTGTCCTTACAATCGTTCAATCATGTTCTGTCACGTTAAGTGTTCTTGCTCAATTAAACCGATAACACAGTTGAGGTGGTGCAAAGTCTTATGTCGAAAAAATATTGGTTTTCGACAGAAGACTTTGCACCACCTCAACTGTGTGATCGGTTTAATTAAGCAAGAACACTTAACGTGACAGAACATGATTAAACTCCAACCTTTTGCAATGAATCGAGGAAAAATTGCCATGTTCTCTCTGGTGATTAAGAACCCCAAAAATCAACCCCGCATATATTGTTTCGAGATTGTTTGACTGGGCCATCAAACGCAAGATCTTACCAAAATAACATTTTCAAATTGTAGTATCCATTTTTAATAAAATTATCTAAGAACAAGAGCATTGCAACAAAAAACTAAAGCAAGAACAAGCGGTAGAGAAGGCAGCAAAGAGACTCGTTAAGGAAAGTATAGAGCAATTAGAAAAACAAAAGGCACTATCTCAACGAGCATTAAAGAAAATAACCTCTACTTGGTATGGCATAAAAATCGAAAATTGTGAATAAAAATTACCACCATTCTGTGAACTGCTCCTATTTTGTATTTTGTTTACAAAGCAGAACTTCATAGGATTTTCATAATCCTTGAACACTCGTCGAAGTATCTTATTTATTTGTATTTTATCGTTTTTTTTCGTTATCGTATTTATTGTTCCATATTCTAAATCTGTAAATATCTAAAAGTTGTACCATTGATGTTGTTTTCCTTGGAATTATCAAGATATTAACTTTTTGTTTACGGGTACTAAATTATTAGACTAGTCATGGTCCAAGAGATATGGAACGCTTGAACAATAACAAATCCAAGAATTTAGTCGCGTTTGGAAACAAAATATCTATAAATCAATCTTTAAAATGTTGAAAATTCAGTTTTTCTGATGTGAAGGTTGTAATATGTATATACATAAGTTTAAATGGGTCGATAGCCGCAGTGGTTAACCCAAGTTGATGTTTCTGAAATATCTATTTGATAACTTTGAACAACTTTTTGCCTATTACACGCAAACTGTACAGTGTAGACAACGCCCATAGTTTTCCTGTAATCAGGAAAAAGTATTTTTGTTGTTCCGAAGAATTGAACCCCAGTTCTTATTGCTCTGCCATAACAATAGACACCCGCTGGAATGGGTCGATAGCCGCAGTGGTTCGGTGGCTGTCTATTGTTATGGCAGAGCAATAAGAACTGGGGTTCAATTCTTCGGAACAACAAAAATACTTTTTCCTGATTACAGGAAAACTATGGGCGTTGTCTACACTGTACAGTTCGCGTGTAATAGGCAAAAAGTTGTTCAAAGTTCTTTTAATAGTTCTCATAATTTTGAAGATGTTGATGTAAATTGCTAACGGTTTCATTGCGTTTACCAGACTCTGCTTCTGAAAACCACATTTTGGGTATTTAAAAAGTAACTGTTTGTTCTTACATATCATTTATACAATCACAAAGTTTCATTTTTCTGTTGTGTCGGTGTTGTATTCTATAAGTTAAACTGTGTTTTTACTTCAATTATTTTCGTTTGCTTTTTGTATTGTTTCATATATGAAATTTAAGAACATGAGAGGATATAACACACATTTTGTATAGTTCTTACAGTTTTAAAGCTGCATTGTGTGTCTTCTATTGAGTGACTTATATGTATGTGTAATGTGACAATTTATATCTGGTTTTATAAACCAGAACTATTTTGTGACGTTTCTCTGGTCTTTTGAATTTACTAATTATTTGCTTTTTGTTAAGGTTAACTACAACATAGTTGTCCTAGAAACGACCTCATTAAAATTTAATAGAACGTATCAACAGATTTAAAAATAAAACTGTTGGTTGAAACTTTACAGAAACTGCGATAATTTTGTCCGCATTCGATATGATGGGGTAGAATTTCAGTTGTCAGTGATATAATACCGAAATATTAGCACGGACACACATAGAATGCAAACAATGTCGCTAATTAAGGATATTGTACTCCTATCCTTTGTAGATATCGAATTGGAAGCACGTCATTAGCTTATATCAATGCTTATGTTCATATATATATATAGACTATCGACACGTGTCTACAAAATTTATAGGTAATGTACATAGGTAATTTGCGCTAGGTAGCTTTGAGATTCATGATTCGATGCCACTCTTGTGGCATCTCTATTAACTCTATTAACTCAGGTAATTATAATACTTCCTGGAGCAGTATCGAGTACTGTACTGTAAATTTAATGGCTGCTATTTGGCTGAAATTTCATACTTTAAGCTTCATATATGTAACGCAAAGGGATATATAAAACAATTTTAGTAGTTTTCGTTTGTGTAACGTTGCCTGAATTCGAATATTGTAAAAATGCTGTATTTAGCATGTTGTTTGAAAAGGGCTTTCGTTGTTAACTTGATTCTGCGATGTGCACGCGTGCAGAGTAGACGTGTGTTGCGCTGCTGCAGTTTAAATTCAATTACCATATCGAAGATAGTCATCATTTCTCATATTTAGAAAAAAGAAACACACTCTGCGATACAAGTTATCAACGATGCCATCAAACGAAAGAACTACACGATCGAGTGCGGAAGAAGAAAGTATGGTACAAAAAATAATCGAAAAAGTTTTGTCAAGTGATACATTTATAAATAAAGTAATGGATGTCATAGCAACAAAGATCGATAAGCATCTAGAAAACCGTTTTAAACAATACGAAGAAAAGATATCCAAATTAGAAGATAAATTAAATAGTGTTAATGATAAATTGGAACAATTGGAGCAGTACTCGCGTCTGGACAATGTTCGATTATTTGGTTTACCGGAGAAGTCGGGTGAAAATCTTACCAAAGAAGTTAGGTATTTTTATTAGATCATCCCTTACGTACTCTCTCATTGATTTGGGACGTAATGTTGAGCAGCTCTGGCTGTCCGTGTGTAACGTAAATTTCCCTTTTGTTGTTGGAGTAGCCTACAAACCACCACATTTAAACCACAAAGTATTTTTGGATGAATTAGAAAATTCAGTCGCTCACTGCCTGCAATGCTCTGGTAGGGATCATATTATTTTCGGTGGCGATTTCAATATTAATTTATTACAGTTAGATCATTCCGCCACAAAGTATTTTTACGACATTTTGGAGGGTTTTGGCGGCAGAGCCGCTTTTTAGGGTAATGAGGAATTTTAAGGATCTCAACTCAGATTTGTTTAACGACGATTTAAGTAAAATCAACTTTCAAAGTATTCTTAGTATGAATTCGGTTGATGACAAATTGGAATGGTTTAATAATGCTCTTTTATCTCTATTTGATTTTCACGTCCCTTTAAAAAAATATAGACTTACAAAACCGTACACGCCTTGGGTTACAGACGTCATTAAGATTATGATGAAACATCGGGCACGGGCTAGACGCAGATTTCAAAGAACAAAAAATCCACAACATTGGTCATATTACAAAGCTCTTCGGAATCTCACAACAGTATCCCTCCGAAATGAAAAGAGGGCCTTTTTTAAAAGTTTGGAACAGTCAAAAGATCTAAAAAAGTTGTGGAAGAATATTAGTACATTCGGTACGGGCAAATGTAAAAACCCGCCACTGCCTGTAGATTTTAATGATGTTGATAACATTAATACTTACTTTGTTACGTCTGCTCAATCACTGGCGGGTCCTACAAACGCCTCGCCGTATGCTGATGTTCTGTTCGATGACTCCTTTGAATTTCACCCCGTGGATACAACTACGATATCCAAAATCATGTATTCACTTAAATCGAATGCCGTTGGATTTGACGGAATTACAGCTGACATGTTAAAAATGAGTTGCCCCGTTATACTACCTTATATAACTCATATTGTTAATTCTTGCATTATTGATCAACGGGTGCCTAATGGTTGGAAGGTGGCCGTAGTGCATCCCCTTCCTAAAGTGAAAGAAGTCAAAGAATTTAAAGACTTGAGACCCGTTAGTGTGTTGCCTACACTGTCCAAAATCCTTGAAAGGGTATTGCAGTCTCAGTTATCACAATATCTAGAAGCACACAATATCATTCCATCCATTCAGTCTGGCTTTCGAGCTGGCTACAGCTGTACTACCGCCCTTGCTGCTCTCAGCGATGATATCATTACCGCAACTGATGAGAATTTAATTACGATCTTTGTGTCTCTCGATTTTAGCAAAGCCTTCGACACAGTTAATCATGACCTCCTGTTAGTGATTCTACGCCACTTTGGATTGGGTGTTGGGTCTATCTCTCTATTAAAAAATTACTTTTGTAATCGATATCAGCGTGTGAAGATTTCAGAAAGAATTTCCGATAGTCTTCCTATAACTTCGGGTGTTGTGCAGGGATCGATCCTCGGTCCACTTTTTTATTGCATCTATACAGCATCATTTTCTAGCAAGATAAAACATTGTAAAATGCTCGTATATGCGGACGATACGCAGCTGTATCACTCATTCCCAGCTCAAAATCACGTTATATCCTTAAAACAGCTGAATGAAGATCTCCGTGCATTACATATTGTTTCACAAGAACACTCGTTACATTTAAATCCAATGAAATCGGCTGCTATACTTTTCGGTAAGAAGCATATTTGTCAACGTCTAACCAACGTTTTGAAAGTTATTATAGATAGTCAGGAATTACCAATTGTAAATAAATGTAAAATTTTAGGATTAACTATGGACAACTCATTTCGGTACTCTCATCAAATAAATAATTATATAAAAACGGCGTATTTCCACTTAAAAAGAATCTATCCACATAGGCATTATTTATCTCTAAATTTGAAGAAGCAACTGTGTGAAAATCTAGTTTTGTCCCAATTTAGTTACTGTATCCCCGTGTACCATCCCGCTATTACTATGGAAACCTCAGACCGAATACAAAAACTACAAAATTCTTGTCTAAGACTTATGTATGGAATACGAAGAAATGAAAGAATGAAAGAAGACTTTGTCCTGGTAAAACTGAATCTCGCCTTGGGGTTACCATTTTGATTTGTTTTGATTTTGTTTTTCGGATCAATCATCGTTATCTCAATATCTTGTGATGGTCCACTATTGAAATTTCCAGTGAACTCAGCGGCTGATACTGAGCTCCCGATAAGTACATTTAGTCTGTTTCTTCGAGCTTTATAATTAGTTTCTCTGGCTTTTGTCAAATTCGCATGTGTTATTGCAATACAACTATTGATATTTTGATCGACAGCTTTAACGATTAAGTAAATATATGGCTGCTCCTCTAAATTCACCAAGAATAATGTTTTTTGTATTTTTTTTTGTTGTGCTTTCTAACGTTATTTACAAGAGTAGGTAATTTTGCAATTTGGCGATTCGGATTCGATTAGTAATTTAATAGTAGATTGAACATGATTAGAGAGTATCGCGTTCGAAACGAAGCGGATAATGGCCATCTTGATTTTCTACAAGCGATGATGCAAATTTATTATGAAAATGTTATAGTCCTGATCTCATTACCGCGAATAGATGTATTTGCTCATAGATACTTTTTACGTGACGTGCACCGTTTAGGAGATATGGACGGCTAAAGTTCTATCGGAACCGGTTTTCTCGTTTAAACGGTAATATCTTTTCAAACGGGGATTTTTAAAAAAAGAAGGTCATTTGCGTATGTAAAATTTATACAGCTTTGCGATGGTAACGTTTTAATTTGGTCTTTTACGTTTTCTTGGTCGTAAGTAGATGCTGCTTTACGTTTAGATGACACATATGACCTGAAATATTTTACATCTTTATTAACGTTTTGATGTGTACTGATGTCTGGTAACACGTAATTTGAATAATCTTGATCAACTGCTAGTTTAAAGCGACATCTTAATAAGGAAAGTGTTTCGTAATCAATCAAGTTATTATATTTTGTTTATCGGTTATGAGCCCTACGTTTTTCATTGTATATTTTTATAGTAGAGGGGCTATACCAAGAAGGAAAAGCCGGAAAGATTTTGTTTTCATGTTGAGTACATACAACAGAACAATACGATACAATTCACCATAAAAGACATTCACCGAAGTATGAATTTCAATCAAGAGTCTCTAGCAACTCAGTCCAATTTGTTGTGGATATTAAATTATTTAGGCCAGTATAACGTACGTTTCAAAAGTTTTGGGAAAAAATTATGTAAAAAGCAGTGTAAAATATAGTATTTTTGAACAACTTTATCAATTAAATTAATCTTATTCTTCTTGGAACTTGTTGCATTAGACGCTGGATAGAATTTAGAATGTAGGCAGCTATTTCTCGAATGTTCTGATAAATTCTATGGCGCAAAGTTTCTTCATTTGCGGCTTCCCAAGCGTTGTCGGGCACCTTCCTGCTCAATACAGATCAAAATATTTCAATTGGTCGAGCTTCATGTTTGATGGATTGCCATTCCTTGGCACAAACGATATGCTGTTTCTGGTTAATCAATCTCGTGTAATTCTGACATATTGGCAGCTAGTCAAAACAGGCCAAAAAATATCTCAATACCAAGATGGTGATTATTCATGAAACTAAGCAATTTCGCAAGACATCTTTGAGTGTATAGCATCGACTGCTTCTTCTCTTACCTGCCCGATACACGGTCTCGAGATACCTTAATCGTAGCATGAACCAGAAGTTTGTCTCCAATTTTTTTTCGACTTTGTAGCGACTTCGTCTGGACAGTTCCGTAACTCAAATGGGAATAGCAGCAAGCATTATAAACCTGACGTACGAGGGAGCGTTTTTATATTCGCGGAATGGGGGATAAGGGGTGGAAATAAAAAACAAAATTATTTTTCTTTTTCAATATATTCACCTGCAAGACTGATACATTTTTCACATCTTTCAATTAATTTATTTATACCCTCATAAAAAAATGATTTCTGTTTATCTGCAAAATACGCCGAAACTGCCTCCTTGACTTCATCATCGGCAGTAAATTTTTTACCCCGCAGCTCTTTTTTCATTTTCGGAAACAGGTAATAATCACTCGGGGCCAGGTCTGGGCTGTAGGGTGGGTGATTCAGAATTTCGAAGCCCACCTTATGCAGGGCAGCTAACGCAACGCGGCTCTTGTGGACGGGCGCGTTGTCGTGCAAAAGCAGCACACCTTTCGTCAATTTTCCCCGTCTTTTCTCTTTAATGGCTTCTTTTAGTCGCTCTAATATTGAAGCGTAATATTCTCCAGTTATAGAAACACCTTTCTCTCTTTATAATCAATCAACAATATTCCTTCCGAGTCCCAAAATACCGTGGCCATGAGTTTCCCAGCTGATTGTGACACTTTAAATTTCTTGGGAGGTGCTGTGCCCTTTTTATGCCACTGCATGAAGTCTTGTTTGGACTCAGATTCATAATGATGAACCCAAGTTTCGTCTCCAGTAACAATTCGACTCAATACACCATCCTTGTCTTCATTACAGAGGTCCAAAAATGCACGCGAACACTCTACGTGCTGTTGTTTTTGCGGCGGCGTGAACATTCTCGGCACCCATCTTACGTTGACCTTAGACTAACTGTCTAATAACAATGAAACTTCGTATTTATACTAATAACGAGTCGCTGCACAGGCCACGCCCCCAATGCGCATAATCACCCCCCTACAATCCGCTCATTCCGCGAATATAAAAACGCTCCCTCGTAGCACAGGTATACCGACCAGGTTCCTCAGTCGACGCAAGGCGCTCAATTTATGGCATAGGTGGTCAACGTGTTCTTTAAATTTTAAAGAAGCATCGAATGTAAGACCCAGCAAGCGAGCACAGTTCCGAACTACATAATCGCAACTATTGAATTGTATTGTATCCGGATACTTTTGATTTCTTGTTTTAAAGATAAGAACATTGGTTTGTTGTGGTTTTTTTTTAATGTGTGGTGGGTGCTTAGTTGCAGTGACTCCGTAAGCTGTATTACTTGTCTGGCTATCACTGCAACTCTTGCGGTGTAGTTTAGTGTGTGTAAGTTGTGTTTAAATGGCTTTGTGACAGCATCATATCGCCTTTTATGATGCCGCGCTGTTAATCACTTTGCTCCCAACAGCGAATGGCAAGTCGATCCGGGATTAAACTCTCTGAAAAAATGTCACCATCCCTCCAGAGAATTGAACCCCGGCACCTATCGTCCTCTCACAACAATAGTCAGCCGCCTAACCACTGCGGCCATCGACCCGTTAATTGTCAGATTGTTGTACGACATCCAATTTTTAACAGAAGAGAGGTAATCGCTACCTCTTCGTATAATTGTATCAAGAGTGTCATCTGATAACAAGATTGAAGTGTCGTCTGCATATTTCAGGGTTAAATAGTGATCATTATCAGTATGGCTTGCGATAGCATGTATATCGTTAAAGTATATGAGGAATAGCAGCGGACCAAGAATGCTACCTTGGGGTACGCCTCTGGTAATAAGTAAATCCGAAGAGAAGGCAACACTACCGTTGGAGGTAAGTTTAACAGTTTGTCTTCGATTTGACTTGATCCAAGAGAGTGCAAGGCCTCTAATGCCATACCGTTCTAACTTTAGAAGAAGTGTGCTATGGTCTATACTGTCAAAAGCCTTTGACAGGTCAAGTAGGATGGAAGTTGTTTATTTTCAAAAGTGGTAATTATAAAGTTGGTAAAATCAAAAAGCGCAGTTTCGATATTTTTGCCCTTTTGGAAGCCATGCTGGTGTTTATCAATAATATTAAATTTTAGCACGAAATTGGAAAGACGCGCGTATGCTACCTTTTCAAATAATTTAGAAAAGCCTGTCAAAACACTAATCGGTCTATAATTGGTAAGTTCTTCTGTGTCTCCTTTTTTTAAAAATAGGCTTGACGATCGCATGTTTTAAGGCATCCGGAAAACTTCCGCTTTCAAATGAAGAGTTGAATGATATGACACATAGGTTCTACATAGCACCCAATGCACTTTTTGAGAAAATAAACAGGATTCTCGTCCGTTCCGAAGAACCTAGAGTTTCTTAATGTTTTAGTGAGGAAATTAATTTCGTTGTTTGACGTTGAAAAGAAATAGTATGAGTTGGGGTTGATATTTATATTGTTTAGTTCAGAGGTGGGATCGTTGATCATAGGAAAATGCGCATTAAAGTATCTTAAAAATATACGTATAAACAAATTAAATTTCTTATTTGGGTCACTATTACCACTATAAATGTCTGTCCATGTTTCACTAGAGATATCTGATATAAAACTGTTAACATTTGCATCACTGAACTCTCGAGTCAACACATACTGTTGAGGATTATTATTTCCACGGCTGTATGAAAAAGTTACTACTTGAGCTTTATGATCTGAGAAACTTGTAGTAAAAGTAAGGGCAGTGTCCACCATAAGGTCAGTCCTCTTGTAAGGTTGTAGTAGTATAACATTGTCTAAACATGTTTCTGCAGTTCTATATATCCTTGTAGGTTCACCAAAGATCACTTCAGCATCGAAAGAACATAGTATGTTTAAAATTAATTTTCGAGTTCGGCTTTCTTCAAGAAAGTTGACGTTAAAATTACCAGCAAGGGTAACTAGTAACTTCATTTGGGCCGCAACATACAGAAGATTTCCTAGCTTGTTGCAGAAGTCCTTAAAGGAAGTAGATGGTGAACGATATATATGTACACAGTAACAATATATGCTGTTTTTTGTAAACTAAGTTCGCAAAGAAACATTCAAAGACAAAATTCATTGCCATGTTGTTTCGGCTATCATTAGGTACACCTGATAAACCATATAGCAGAACCGCCATGCACAGAATTCTGTCGGCAATAGAAACACAAAAGCTCATATCCTGGAATTGCTGCTAGTTTTAAATTCCGCTCAGTGAGCCAATGTTCAGTGATAAATAGGACAACACAGTTTTGGATAAGACTGAGTTCTAGTGGAAGTCCATCAAGAGCAGTCCCAAGGCACTGCACATTTTGGTGGTAAATTGTAAACATATGTCCATTGTTATCATCTACGTTGCCTTTTGCTGCGAGATGGCTTTCCGAAAATAATAACGATTTACGTCAGCTCCCAAGGGCCAGTGTTCGGGATGTTTTAGTTCTTCAAAGGAACACTAACCTTAAAAGATGAATAAACATCGAGGCATTTCGGTGTCATTTTTTCACACTGTATGTCAGCGGCAATTTTTAAACATCGCTAGATGTAGTGACTTTTGGAAGATCCTGTATCAGTTATTAACTAAAGAATATCAGTAACGTATTTTAGGGGATTAGTAGATAATTGAATATTATAGGAATTGCCGCAGGTCGAGTTTGTCTCTTAGTATGTTTTTTTGAAAACTTCCAAATCAACGTTGAGGTCTTTATTTATACCCTCATAAAAAATGATTTCTCTTTATCTGCAAAATACGCCGAAACTGCCTCCTTGACTTCATCATCGGCAGTAAATTTTTTACCCCGCAGCTCTTTTTTCATTTTCGGAAACAGGTAATAATCACTCGGGGCCAGGTCTGGCCTGTAGGGTGGGTGATTCACAATTTCGAAGCCCACCTTATGCAGGGCAGCTAACGCAACGCGGCTCTTGTGGACGGGCGCGTTGTCGTGCAAAAGCAGCACACCTTTCGTCAATTTTCCCCGTCTTTTTTCTTTAATGGCTTCTTTTAGTTGCTCTAATATTGAAGCGTATTCTCCGGCTATAGAAACACCTTTATCTCTATAATCAATCAACAATATTCCTTCCGAGTCCCAAAATACTGTTGCCATGAGTTTCCCAGCTGATTGTGACACTTTAAATTTCTTGGGAAGTGCTGTGCCCTTTTTATGCCACTGCATGGAGTTTTGTTTGGACTCAGGTTCATAATGATGAACCCAAGTTTCGTCTCCAGTAACAATTCGACTCAATACAGCATCCTTGTCTTCATTACAGAGGTCCAAAAATGCACGCTAACACGCGCCCCAATGCGCCTAATCACCCCCCTACAACCCGCTCATTCCGCGAATATAAGAACGCTCCCTCGTATATAAAAACACCTAGAGAACAATAATAATTAAAGAAGACCTTCCAGAGAAGATGTTCACCAGAACTGGGCTGGCTCGAACGAAGATCGAAGAGATATTTTAATAAGGTAAATTTATTGAATTAACATTTCCTTTTTCGAAACAACCTGTTTGGGAAGGGGGTGCATATCGACGTCATAATATTGTATCGAAAATTTCTTTTAAATCGTATAAATAGAAAGCAAATCAGATTTTATTTCTGAAGGTATGTAGTGCGAGAAAATTAGAGAGAACTAAAAGCAAAAATAACATAAAAGCTAATGAATTCAATAAAGTCTAATAAAAAGTAGATAAAAGTCCATTTAAGGTGCAATAAGGAAGTAAGTGCCAAGTAATATCCATAAAAAAACTTACCTTTACAAATAATATTGTTCGTGTTGCTCTGAATACTAATAATATTTTCCTCAACTATTAACTGCGGAAAAGAACACAATGTGGAAATAAAAGAGAACTCAATGAATCCTGACAAATTAACTTCGCCCTACATTTACTTCTTCTTACGATTATACCGGCTTTCTCTTTTTATATTTCCCATGGAAACCTCTTAGAGAAACGGGAAAAAATGCGTGTGTCTAAAATGTAATTTCACGATCTCATTCCTTTCGATTGCGAAAACCTCGAGACAGATGAAATCCCACTATACACAAGTCGCGAATATAACACAAGATGAATATACTGTTCGAAACATTCTTTATGTCCATAGTTAGACAGTCGGATAATAACGGTTTGAAACACATGTCTGACGCATTATCTTTGAAAAACAACTTTTACAGTGATATCACGTTGCACGATCTTCTAAACACTAAACATGGCTTCTCAATCCCCGTATCGTCGTTATATAGTAAAGAGGGTTTCGGCATCAAAACAAATTCTGAAATATTAGAGTGCGTATATATTTACGACTATTGTTCAGTGTGTTCTAATGAAAATTAAGTATTTTTATTACACACCACTACAAACCGGAAGAAAAAGAAACTAAATGTGAAAGCAGAGTTGCTGGCAAAATTGGTTGGGATCAAATATATTGTGTGACGTAATATAATATGGTTAACATCGTCATTTCAATATTTAAATATTAGAAACAAACTTTTCAAGTGTGTTAAGTGTTTAACTGTATGTTAACGGCACCCCCACAATGACAAATTAAAATTTTATACGGCACAAAGTTTTGTGCCGCAAACCGGAAGTTTTGTGCTGCTTCCGTGCTCGAGATATTTGCATTTTTTTTGGGGGCTGCAGTTGACATGCCAGCACCTCTACCAACAAAATCAAAATCTGTTAGCGCCAAAATCTTGCTGTAGGCTTGTAGTGTTTTGTGCTGCAAACCGACAGTTTTGTGCTGCTTCCGTTTTCGAGATATTTAATTTTTTTCTAAAATCCTATATCTATGGGAATTTTCCATATCGCAAGTAACAACGCAAACGCAAATCGATCACGTACTAGTCAACAAACGAAAGCAATCGTCCATATTAGACGTAAGAACATATAGAGGAGCTTGTGCAGATTCGGACCATTTTATGGTGACAGCAACAGTTAAATTGAAGATAAAAAGAATAATGCAAAGTAAAAAAAGAAAGGATAAATGGAACATAGAGGAATTGAGCAATGAGAATTTTAAAAAAGAATACAGGGAAGAAATAAAGAAGCAGTTAAGAAAGCGAAGCAATGATGAGGACAATATAGAGTTAAGATGGAAGAATATTGAAGAATGTATTAATATAGCGGCAGAAAAATACATTGGAAGAAAGGGGAAGAAAAAACGCAATGAATGGTATAATGACGTATGGCACATCAAATTAGTACCTAGCAAAGGTGGAAGCAAGGAAGAAGTGTTTAAAATCAAGGAAAAGTAAAGATAAGGAAGAATACGAAGAATTGAGGAAAGAATGTAAAAAAGCTTTGCGAAAGCGGAAGAGAGAATGGACGGAGGACGAGATGAAAAGTATTGAAGAAGAAAATAAAAGACGAAATACTAAACGATATTACCAAAAAATCAATCAGCACAATAAAACATACAAACATAAAACGAGTGGTATAAAAGATAGCGGAGGCAAGGTTGAAGATGAGGGAAGATATAAAGAAGTATGGGTAAACTATTTTAAAGACCTACTTAATGACAGGCAAGACAATGAAAAACCACTTGAAGAAGATGACGACCAAATTGTTATACAAGAACCAACTCTAGAAGAAATAAAAGAAATCATAGAAGCTAGTAGAAATGGCAAAGCACCAGGAAGAGATGGTATAAATAACAAATTATTAAAGTATGGTGGAGAGGGTCTACACGAATACATATACACATTGATACTGAAAATATGGAATGAAGAATCGGTGCCAAATGAATGGGAATCTGGTGAAATAGTGACTCTGTACAAGAAATGACGTAGTAGTCATAGCAAAGAGAAGAGAAATAATGGTCAAGATATTAAAAGAAATAATAAAAGAAGGGGAGGCCTTAGGCCTAAAAATTAATGAAGCAAAAACTAAGATAATGAGAGTTGGAAAAAAGGGCCAAGGAGACAGAAGTATTAAAATAGAAACTTTCACAAGAGGTCGACAAATTCAAATACTTGGGTGTTATGATATCAAGCGATGGAAACAGAGATGTTCAAATAAAGGAAAAAAATTATGGCAGCAAACAGAGCTTGTTACGCCAATAAGAAGTTATTAAAAAATAAGAATATTTCTAAAAGAAGTAAAGTAAGAATATATGATACCATAATAAGACCAATTCTAATGTATTCAGCGGAAACGATGACAATGACTAGAAAGGACGAAGAAAATTTAAGAGTATTCGAACGAAAGATACTAAGATCAATAATGGGCTTTATCAAAGAAGCGGACAACGAATTTAGAATAAGAACGACTGAAGAATTGTAACGAGAATTAAAAGGAAAAGATATAGTGCAAAAAAAAAACAACAAAGAATAAAATGGCTTGGGCATGATTGAAGGTCAGGAGAAGAATCCGTAATCAAATTATTGGTGGAATGGAAACCAGGTGGGAAAAAGAGAATAGGTAGGTCGAGATCAAAATGGCTAGAAAAGGTAGTACTTACTTATATATATATATATATATATAAGTAACAACCAAAAACGGATTTGGTTACAGGCCAACGTATTGTGCTACAGCGACAGAGTTTTGTGTCGTTGAGATCGAATTTAGTGCTGCCCCCGTTTTCCTACAAAAAATATTTGAATTTGACATGTCCACGGCATCCCATACCCATATCTGGCAAAGTACGTACGATAGCGGATTTTGCGGCTCCCCCAAAAAGAAATGCAAATATCTCGAGAACGGAAACAGCACAAAACTTGCGGTTTGCGGCACAAAACTTCGTGCTATATAAAATTTTAATTTGTCATTGTGAGGGTGTCGATTAAATGCACACACTTTTCACATATGTACTGGAAACAATTACCTTGCAAATCTAGAGCTTTAACGTATTGCTCCATAAAACCCAATTCGATGTGAAGGGATGGAAAAATAATTTTTCTCTGTCGACTAAAGATTGACGTATAATATTTGTTTCGGAATTCAGTGTTCGTTTCTATCTTAACAATCCCTGAGGCACAAAAGCACGGAAATTTTGTATATCCTCTTCCATTCCCGGTATATACAGGGTTGCCTACTTGACCTTCTTTCTTAAATAGTACGTTTAGTATTGATTTTATCAGAAAATGTTAAGTACATATTTTAGTCGGACGTCTCTCGTTTACAATTTAAAAATATTTTTGAGATCCCCAAGGACCTCGGTTTCATCTATACAGGACCGTACTTAGTTTTTTTTTTAATGGAACACCCTATATATTTTTATATTTGTGATATGTACATCGAATTTTAAGTCAACATTGTTAATACTTTTATCCGCATAAGTCTACCCGTTTAGGAGAGAACATGTGTTTTTTTTAATTTCCACCGAAATTACCGTTCATTTAAAAAATCGTATCTATTCAATCCTTGACTGGAGAGTGACTAAATTCGAGATTATCATAAACTAAAATGTGTTTTAATTTTTCGTAGATTGAGTTTTAAAGAAACTTATTGTAGAGGGACTTTATTGATATTTCTTTGACAGTCGTAGAAAAATTGGAAAAAATTATTTTTGTGTAATGGTACAGGTTGTACAGGTTGGTACAGGTTGGTACAGGTTGGTACATGGTCTGCCCAAAAAGCTCCAAAATCTAACCAAAACTGTCACGTTTTCTAAATAATGAATGAGTAGATATGGTTTTCATTCTTAGTGAATGTTTAAAGAATCCGTTGTTGGCTTTGCGTGTCTACAAAGAGAAGTATCCCGATTGACGCCATCCAGACGTATCAGCATTTCAGAATCTTCTTGAAAGATTCGTTGCGTCTGGCGCGAATGTGGCATATTCTAAACCTAGTCGCGACAAATCATTCCTAAACGAGAATAGTAAAGCAATAATATTGACAGCCTTAGTTTATATATAAGATCCAAGAAGAAGTGCTAAGCAAATTAGGGCAATTGCAGAAGATAGCAGAACATCAGTTTGACGTACCATTAAAAGCGAAAAATTTTACCCATATCGGTTTCAAAAGCACCAGAAACTGATTGGAGATGATCTTTTAGGTCGTTTAGGTTTTTGTCGGTGGACAAACGCAAAATTAGCGATGGACAGAGACTTTTTTAATTTTGTTTTATTTACGGACGAACCAACGTTCCATAATGACGGGTTTATGAACAGCCACAATTACTACCATTATTCTGATATAAACCCATATCTTTCTTTGATGGATACTTAAACTGTCAAACTTATTTATATTTTTTGCGGCAAGAATTGCCCATTTTGGTAGAAGATATCCCTTTGAGAGTGCCCATATAACCAAAATTGACTTCTTTCCATGGGGATATGTCAAAGAACGCGTGTACAAAGAACCGCCTACAACTTCCGACGACATGAAAGCCAGAGTAGGTACGTGAAGCTTTCCGGTCAATCACGCTCAAAACATTATAAAATTTTAACGATAGTTTTGTAAAGCGTTTAAGGCAGTGTATGCAAAATAACGGTTGGGACTATGAAGCTGAACACTAAACACTTTAACCCACTAAACACCAAACAAGTTGAGGGTAATGACGGTAATGACAGCATTCACAAAATATGGTAAAACAACATCGGCGAAGAAGAATAGTGGGCGAAGCCCAAAGTTAACTGATAGAGACCGATGCATATTGAACAAGAATTGAGCCAGACAACAGAAAAGTATCGAAGCAAAAGTGACAGCAGGACTAAACACTCACTTGAGTAATACTGTTTCTGCAAAAACAGTATGGTAGGAACTCTCCAAAGCTAACATTCATAGTAGGGCTGCAATTCCGAAATTCTTTATAACGGGAGATGCGAAGAAAGTGATGCCACGATCATAAAACCTGGACACTTGATGATTAGAAGAATGTGGTATGAGAACCTCCAAACAAGCCTATGATCCGGACTGTCTGCCTCCTACAATCAAGCATGGAACAGGCTCCGTTATGATGTGGACGGCTATATCATGGTATTCAGCTGGCCTCATCATATCATACGCGCCCATACACACAGACAAAAAATTTCATTCTTCCTTTAAAGAGCATGAGTATATCATCAAGCATCTTCCCTGGCCAGCCAATCGCCTGATCTTAACGTAACTGAACCATTATAAGGAGTTATAGGGCAGCGAGTGCAGAGCAGATTTGGAGGGCCAACATCATTGAAGCAATCGGCGGATGTTTTGGTACAAGAATGGGGCACCATTCTGTTGGAAACTATTCAGAAACGAATCTATTCCACAAAGAATGAACGATTTTATGAAAGCCAACGGTGGCACATCTTATTAATAAATAGATATAGGTATATGCTAGCTGTGTTTTAGTAACTTTATAACATTTTTTTAATTTCCTAAAAAATCAACATTAAAACATTTCTTTTGAGAGCTTCTTCCCTGTCTATCAAGAATTTATGTACTAACAGTATCCAAATCCATTCGTGCAAATATTACGACATGTGTATCCTTGTAAAGCATAACATTTACCGGCACCTGTTCATCTGTAAGGTTAAAAAAAATAATAAAAACATTTTGACATAAAATTTCTACACAGACAAGAAAATAGGTTTGCTCAGTTATTGTTAGCAGAAAACACCTTGAATTTACGCGTTCTTTTGTTACAGCTTCATGTTATAATTCTCAGGTTTAATTCCTACCGGTGCTATATTTTGTTTCGATGTCAATTAATTCTTAAGTTGTCACCTTTAATAGTCACTCTGCGTCTGCTTAAACCTTTTCGCGCTTCCTTTAATCGGGTTTTCTTTCTTATATGAGCTTGGAGTAGATAAACCTGTTATGCCACTATGAGAACGGCGGATAATTTATTATTTTCGAGCAGGAGTGTCGATTAACTTACTGATACACATTTTTCTTGTTTTTTACAAACTAGCTAGTTTCCTTGGCGGAACGTCTAAAAGCCATAATTGCTGCTGGCGTCTTAGAACAAACGGAAGGCGCTCATAATGGCATAGGTATCGGTGCGCTCCCGATGGTAGATGGCGCAACGGAAGCGGGAGAATTTGTGCAAAATACGGGTAGCGATGAAAACGCCACCAATGAAACCGTAGCCGGCGGAAAAGCGAAGAATGGTGTAGTTGGAATCGACAAGATGCGTCCCAATAATGAAGAATTGTTCGACGATCGAAAAACGCGAAGAGAACATTCGTCGGATGCGGAGCTCTCGGATCCTGATGAAGTTTGAATATTTAAATGCGTGTGCAAAAAAGACGATATATGGCTGCAGGGGTGAAAAGTTATACGGTTCGTGATCTGTAATTTGATTAGATTTATACCAAGATTTACTAGGATTAAGTTGTTTGGTGAATATACAAGAGTTGTTTTCTTAGTCAAGACGCGGCTATACCAAAATTAAAACTAATAATATTAATGTAATTTAGATCAAGAAATCTAAATTCTATATTTATATCACTACAAAAATTTTTTAGGAATAACTTACTTTGAAAATGGATATTTTAATTGTATACTAGATAACAATTAGTTAAATAATAAACATTTTTGAAAAATTGTGTTTTGTATTACTTATCCTTATTTAACTGTAGATCGGCCAGAACACCGCGGCAGTTGTTCTTAAGTCAGGGAGGTGAAGAGAGCGCTCATTCGCGCTTGTTATATTGTCGTATACGCTTCACCTACAGGGCGAGGTATTAGTGCGTCAAAGCTCAATATATCCATTAATATTAAATATATCACAAAATGTTATATACAAAAATCATAGATAGTCTTAAGCTACAGATTTTAAAATTATTTTCGTATATACAGAGTGTTTCATATTGCTAGGGTGAACCAAACATACATTTTCTTAATTAACTAATTTTCTTTCTTTCATCTTAGTTAAATGGGACACCCTGTATTTTATATTAGGAAAGGGAAGGACACTGTATGCGCTTTCATTTTTATTAACCACTCCCTATACCTAAAATCTTTAATTTCTGAGATATTTAATATTTTCTTAATGAAAGGTGAGCTTTTTCAAAATAATTCTAAGATTTAAAATAATAAAATATTTATTAAAATTAAAAAAATTATCATTGCTATGTATACAGGGTCGCTGATATGTATGGAAACGGTCGATTATTGGGTAAAATATACGAGATATCGGAAAAAGTTAAATACAAAAGTTTTAGGGTTTTTAAATGCTTATTAGCTAAGGATAATTTTAAGTATACAGGGTCGGTGGTAAAGTCGTGGCACGTCAAAGTTACATTTTTTTAAATGGAACCACCTGTATATTATTAGATAATTCAATTCCTTCTTCAATTTTAAGTAAAAATTGTAATACACATAATGCACTTAAATCCAACTGTTACCTAAGTAGGCCATGACGCACCTTAAAAATGTCATAGCACCTTATAAAATATGACTGTAAACCTAAATTTTACAATTACATACTTGTTTTTTTCAATACAAGCGATACCTAGATTTTATTTAAGTAATATTTTCAAAAGTCGATAACTCGGAAACGGTTGGATTTAGGTGCATTATGTGTATTACAATTTTTACTTAAAATTGAGGAAAGAATTGAATTATGTAATAATATACAGGTAGTTTCGTTTAAAAAATGTAACTTTGACATGCCATTTACCACCGACCCTGTATATTTAAAATTATTCTTAGCGAATAAGCATTTAAAAACCCTAAAACTATTGTATTTAACTTTTTCCGGTATCTCATATATTTTACCCAATAATCGACCGTTTCCATACATATCAGCGACCCTTGTAAGTAATACTTCCAAAGATCGATAACTCGGAAACGATTGGATTTAGGTACGTTATGTGTATTACAATGTTTACTTAGAATTGAAGAAAGAATTGAATTATCTAATAATATACAGGTAGTTCTATTTAAAAAAATGTAACTTTGACGTGCCACGACTTTACCACCGACCCTGTATACTTAAAATTATTTTTAGCTAAAAACCCTAAAACTTTTGTATTTAACCTTTTTCGGTATCTCGTATATTTTACCCAATAATCGACCGTTTCCATACATATTAGCGACCCTGTATATGCCCATATAGAGAAAATTTTTCGCCATTCCCTGATGGTCACACAATCTTGAGCTACATCGACATAACCTACAATTTTATCCACAATGTTGCATATCTCATTTCTAAAATAACAATATTTTACCATAGGTATGTATTCACCTCTACGTTGGTCTCGTTACGTGAAAATGGACCAAATACAACTCGGGAATAATTTCGTCACCGGTTAGCTTGATTCCTTTCTGACATTAAAATCCACTTCTCTGCTGCCATCAATGTTTCCAAACATGTTTAATAATTGACAAGGGTAAACTACTTTACCCAACACTAAACACTTCAACCCACTAAACACAAAATTTTTAACTAAACACCGACACGTTTCGACAGCAATGCTGTCATTATCAAGGCGATAATAAAACTGTCAGTTTTATTAACGCGTCAGTTTTATTAAACGTGTCGATGTTGAGTTAAGAGTTTTTGGTGTTTGGTGGGTTGAAGTGTTTAGTGTTTTACTTTTGTAAAAAGAGATCAAGTGAAGAACTTTATTTTAGCCAAGCCGTTTGCTTTATGTTCCTCAACCACGGTATCATTGTTCTTTAAGTTGGTAACAGCGGGCCACAGATTCGTAACTATGGATGAAGATCATGACCACAATTTTTAGGGATGGATCCTTATAAACTTTTTACCACGTGGTCAGACTATAACTGGGCAACATTATGGTGCTTCAATTTCAAAACTGTGCGATTCCATCAATGAAAAAGAAGGAAAAAACTCAGACGTGATGTGTTGTTTCATTAGGAAAACGCCGCTGCTCACAGGAGCTGTGTTTCAATGGCCACAATTCATAATGCAGGCTTCGACATTTTCCAACAGCCGTCCTGTTCTCCAGATTCGGACCCTTAGTGACTTCCATATAGTTTCCACACTCAAAAAACATCTTCATCTAATTCATTTTCCGAACAATGAGACACTGATAATAGAAATGAACGAGTGGTTTTGCGGGCCAAGACAAAACATTTTTTTCTGAGAGTGTCAACGTCTTAGGAGACTACGTTGAGCAATAAAAAATTCCACCTCTCCATTCGAGTCGTTTCATTCTATGTCAGGGACAATAATATCTGAACTGCCCTCGTCTGCCACACAGGCACTCGAACCGATTTTACATATCAAGTAGACAAAATAAGTGAGAGAAAGTGTTTAACGTAATCCTTAACAAAACTCTCGAAAGAAGCAATAAAAATACAGTTGCAAATAAAAATAAAAATAGAAGCAGACATATAAAAATATATAAGCTATCCTCGTCAACGTCTTTCGTATTTCTTTTATATGTATTTACAAGGTAATACTAGCAGGTGCTAGCCTTTGGTTTCGATAGAACTTTATAGACTGGAAGAGTACCTTAGTATAAAGTCTAGATTTTTTTTTATCTGGGGAATCGTCCGATATAGAGCAGCAATCCCCTCTAAGGTCTGTGTGATGTTTTAGTTTTTATGAATACCTCCTACACAATTGCAAAGCATATTAATTCCTTTTTAATATAATTTGCAACCAATTACATGGTCTGGATGATAACGCATACCTCTCCATTTTTAAATTAATTTCTTCTGCTTTTATTTGTGAAAACAAAGTGGTTTGTGTATAGAAGATGGCGTATCACAAATTTAGGGAATATTGATATCAATGAAGTAATAAAATACATATTTTCAAATTAAGTACCACTAAATTAATTAGTTTACCTGATTCAGCGTTTGTGTGAGTTTTTATCATTACACAGTTTTCGTACTGTATAAAGCAACATTGTTGCAGGATATAATTGTATATTCCGCTCGTAAAGTCTCGAATTTGTTCCGCTCATAATCGTACCATCGAAGTCGTACACCGCAGTAGGAGTTTCTTGTAAAAATTTTAATACGTGCTCCGATGTGTTTCCAGCTCCCCAAAGGGCAGGATGTTGGTGGTATATACATGATATGTGAATGATGATAAACTGGAAGTTTTATGAATTATTTAATTTCACTTTGCTCGAGGGAGATTGATGTATATGCAAAAACCTGAGGAAAGGTTTTTAAAAGTCAGCATTGAATTTGAAAAGTGAGTTATTTTTATGTGGTGTATGCTACTATAAATATATAATGTAATGGTACGGCGTCCGCTACGACAAAGGTAGGTTTTATAAAAATTGATCCACTCATATGAACATAGTAATAGGACAAAATTGTATTTTATTAAACATACTGTTGTAATGTTAGACAGGAGTTTTATTCTAAATTTGTATTACTACTTATCTTGATTGTTTTTAACTTTATTTATTATATGGAATTATTCATACATTTAAAAACTGTTTGGCTTGACTGCCATATGGTGATTTTATTATATGAAATTCTTATATTATTATATTATTTTCTATTAGTGTATTTCTTTAACGTACGTTCATTCTAATTTTATAGTATGGACATAAAAAAGTGTTTTATTGAAGTAATTAATGTTTAATGCAACGAAATTGAATAAACAAAGATCAAATAATATCTAGAAAATTCAGACTTAAATAGTGAAAATATTTTAGTTAAAGATAATAATATTAAAGATATCACAAAATTATTATTACAAAAAATGTACAAAAAATCATAAACAATCTTAAGCTACTTATTTTAAAATTATTTTCGTATATACAGGGTGTTTCATATCGCTGGGGTGAAACAAAAATACATTTTCTTAAATGGGACACACTATATATTATTTCAAATTTAGATTAAGCATATCTTCCTCAATCCTTCAATATAAGGTTTCACTGAGTTATACCGAGTATTTCAGAAGTTATGATCAATTTCGTCTGAAAATCATTGCGTGTTCAACGTCTGTGGCATTCCACACAAAAAACAGCTCGAAATTATTTTTGTACTGGAATAACTTTTATATTTTTACAGTTTTATAGCAAAGTGATATTTTGTCAATATTACGAAAACTGTGAACAGGGCGATTCAAAACACAAGTGCATTACTTTCTCACGTTATTTAAAAGGAACATCCTGTATGTTATATTAAAAAGGGAAAGGACACTGTATGTACTTTCATTTTTATTAACCACTCCCTATATCTAAAATGGTTAATTTCTGAGATATTTAATATTTTCTTCTTCTTTCTTCTGTTGTATATTTATAATAATTAATATTAAGGTTTAAATACATATCTAAGTATGTATATAGGTATGTTCCTAATGTGTCGAGTGTATATATTCATATTTGTATATAGGTGTTATTTGTTAAACGTGTAAACAAGTGTTTTTATATTAATATATTTTTTGGCGTGAGTCAAATAAAGATATTCATTCGAACTGCAACCACGTGTTATATCACTTCACCTCAAATGACAGGTGAGCTTTTTCAAAATAATTGTTAAGATATCAAATTAGTCATGAAAAAATGACTGTATAATATATAATATTATATGTTCTGGAATAAATTGGTATTTAATTAATTGTTGTTTTATTGACCTACAAGTGAAAATATTTCAGGAATTGAATGAAAGTATAATGTACTGTATTCGTGTTACAGTTATTTCCCCAAATACTTATGTAACTGTAACTGCAGTATAAGCAGTTCCTCTGTAACATACACGTAACTGTAACTTTAATACAGTTACAGTCTTCGCCTAACTGAGAAAACCGTAGTGGTAGAGGACACAATAAATTTGTAGTAGGAAGGTTGCACCGACGACAGTTATTGTTCATGGAATAAACACAACTGGAAATTTTACTAGAATTAAAGTAATATGAATGTACTTGGTAATATCTCCCTTAGTTGTAACTTTGACGATCCTTCGCTTAGTAGTAGAGTACAACAATGTTCAAAATGGTCGTTACTATTTAAATTTTGATCACATAATTAAGTTCGGAAGGGTCAATCTTCTAGATATTGATTTTGAATCACACCAAAGACAAAAAGAAAGGTAGAAGGGAAACTATACTGGAACAGGACGCTCCAGACTGATAGGACTATCCACCAGATATTACTCTAACAGATATACAATCAAAGACCACATACCTCATAGATATAGCGGTACCAGCCCCCTTGAACATCACAACAAAACAAAGGGAAAACATCAAAAAACACTTACCTTTGGCGCAGGACTTTCGGGAAGTCTGGCAGCAAGATAAAGTTATCGTTGTACCGGTCGACGTAGGAGCTACTGGAGAAATCCCCAAGAAGCTTTACGAATCTCTCCAAACACGATAGACAGCACCAAACATCTATAAGCAGCTCCAGAAGGTAGCTATTCTGGAATCGTGTAATATAATTAGAAAAGTAGTAAGAAACAGCATACTGAATATAAAAAACTTATAACGTAATATTGTCAGTAGTTAATAATAACCTGTATGAATAATAACCTATATAAATAATAAGCATTATAAATAATAACCAGTATAAGTAATAACCTGTATAAATAATAACCAGTATAAATAATAACCAAACAATGTGAAACTCCGCGACTATTTCTTTATCCGATAGCAAGTTTTCTCAGCTTTCAGAATGTATTTACGAATGTGACTATTTCACCTCGACAAATGCCAAAAACCCAAAATCTGCATTTTTACGAGAAAATCCTATGGTTCGAAAAGTTATAAAATCTAATTAATGAAAATAAATATACACCAGAGTCAACAAGGCAAATTCATCTAACAATGAAATAATGTCTGTTATATGGGAGTATAGAATAATGTAATGAAGGAAGAGAGGCAGGTAGAGGAGAACTAACTTAGAAATAAAAACGATATTTAGAGAATCCACCAGACCACAGTGAGTAACCTAGCTTAGATATACTGAAAGACGACGCAGACTGACATAAGAAACTGTGAACAGGGGAAAAAATGTAGAAATAATGAAGAAGAAGAGTAAAAACGAAAGGATGTACATAGTTTTTGTTATAACGCTACAATTTACATTATACAGGGTGTCCCACAAATACGCCGACAAACTTTAAGGGGTGGTATAGGACATCAAAACAAACATTTTTTGTTTCGTAAACATATGTCCGCAAAAGGGTCGTTTGGGCTGTAGAGCAATAAATTGTTTTAAATCATCCAAATAACTAAACTAATTCTTGATTTAATTGGACGCAACTATCTTTTGTTAAAAATTTGTCGATGCACCTACGGTTTTTCTTGGCTAAGAGAAACATTTCTTTTTCATAGTAAACATTCGATAGATGTCGCTTTTGAGATAGACGTAATTATTTGTGATATTTAGTTGTCATCATTACATTTACTTTAGGTATTGATTGTTAATATAAAATTTATATTGAAAATGAATGATAATTACTCATTTGAAGAACTTGCCGATATGCATCTTGCTTATGGTGCAGCAGAGTGTAATGGAAAAGAAGCAGCACGCTTGTATGAACAAGGTATCCGGCACGTCGGCAACTCATCATACAACCTTTGCTTCCATCCATCGTCGCCTTAGAGAAAGTGGGAACCTAAAACGTCCAGGTGGTAGTGGTCGTCCGAGAACAGCTTGTACGGTTCAATTTGAAGAAGAGGTTCTACACCGCGTTGAAGAAAAACCAATTTACAAGTGTTCGCGCAATTGCACACCATATGGGATCATCGAAGTCGACGGTACACCGTGTTATTCATGAACAACTTCTCTACCCTTTCCATTTACAACGCGTACAAGCTTTAAATCCTGAAGATTATCCACATCGATTGGGTTTTTGCCAATGGTTTTTGGGTCACAACGAACCTGATTTTTGGGAGAGCAGTGTTGTTTTCTGATGAGGCATGTTTCATGCGCGATGGTTTTTTAAATAGTAGAACATTTGGCACACATTTGGCATGATGAAAATCCTCACGCTGTGGTCTCTAGAAGACACCAACAACAATTTAGTGTTAACATGTGGGCTGGTATTGTTGGAGAGAACCTAATAGTTCACTTGCTGCCTGCTCGTTTGAACGCAGACATTTATCTAAATTTTCTGCAAAATATTTTGCCTCTATTGTTGGAAAATGTCCCTTTAAACATTAGAAATAACATTTGGTTCCAACATGATGGGGCACTTCCGCATTTTGGTTTAAACGTGCGCCAACATCTAGACCAGCAATTTTCCCGCAGATGGATTGGAAGAGGAGGTCCCTTGGCCTGGCCAGCGCGTTCTCCCGATCTCAACCCCCTGGATTTTTTCCTTTGGGGTTATCTCAAATCTTTAGTTTACGAAACGCCTATCCGTAATGAGGAAGATCTCTTAGCAAGAATAATGGCGAGTTGTACACACGTAGAAAAAAACCATTTTTCCTGTTTTATTCTACAACGGCTCATTTGCGGACATATGTTTACTAAACAAAAAATGTTTGTTTTGATGTCCTCTACCATCCCTTAAAGTTTGTCGGTGTATTTTTGGGACACCGTGTATATAAAAATTATTAAATTGTAGGGTAGTTATATTATATGTATTTGTTACTTCTTATGTTTGAGGTGTTTACTCCTTTAACTAATCAATATTTCAACAATAGAAATTGTGTGTTACCGTAGCTGGTAGTTGACTCCGGACCCTTCTCAGCCAACTACATTTTCAAACTGTCATTTAGTCAGGTAAACAGTAGTAACATATTACATAGGTATTGAATTTCTGTGGTAAGTGAAAGTTTGTGTATTTCATGAAAAGTTAACCATTGAAGAATTGCATTAAAGTATCTGGTACGTCGCGTTATATTTCATATACGTTGTAGGAAACTTGCAGGTATAAAATCTAGGTATATATAAAGGCTGTTACCTACCTTGTGATAAACAACAACTGGGAAATAAATGATATTAAAATCACTACAAAACAATTTTTTTACTTTGCAATAGAAACCAACAGCAATGAGAAGCACTCAATAAATAGATTAAAACTTACACTAAGATGTGTGCACTAAGGATGATACTTCAATAGCATAACATTCAAGTATTTGACAAGCAAGAGGTTGTTGATAATGTATGATGCTTTGAAAAATATAATTGTGTCTGCTCAATAATGAAGTATTGTTTTTTTGAAAAATGGCGTTTCAAAAATCAGCTTCAGCACACGAAGTACAATTTGTTTCAGAAACAGGAGAAAATGAAGCAGTTGGATAACATTTGACAAAATGGCGCCCATTTTTTAGCTTCTAGTATGTTTTCTCGAGAGCATATTCTATAACTCCCTCCTTTCCTCAGGTTGTTCTCAATTATCGATAGTAAGGTAGTAAGTTGTAGTACCGTTTTTGATTTATATTTATATACAGGGTCATTCACGGAACTGGTATGACTAGATACTCTGATATCATCTAGACTCATCGGCAAAATTATTTGCGCCATTGTACCACTTCCGGTTTACCGGAAGTTGACGTCAACTTTCTTAATTTAAATAGCATGGTGTGTTTTTTATGACTTTTTGCATCGGGCATACAATTCTGCAAAAAAATTACCAGGACACGCTATGTCAAAAATCAGCCGTTTTTGAGATATTCAAATTTTTTTCAAATATAGGGCCAATTGCAACATTAATGTTCTAAATTCTGTATTTCTGAAAGCATTGAAGCTAAAGACCTCATATTTGGCATCTTATTAGGCGAAACAGCAGACATCAAATTTACGTCCTAAAATTTATCAAAATTTATACAGGGTCGTCTAAAATTAACGTCCATTTCAACGAACTTTACGTCGTTGAAAGTCAGTTTATTTAATGGAACACGCTATATATTATTGCATATTTAAATACACTTAATAATTCTATATCATTGATTTTTAGACATATTAGCTTCTATATTTTACGGTTTTTGAGTTATAAATTGAAGATGTGGAACAACTGTTACTAATTTGGATCAATCATAAACAGTTGGATGGTGATTCTGTTTCGGAGGCTATCATATGTGAAAAGGCCAGAAAATTGTACAGTGCGTTTTTTTAACTGTTGCCATAGGGAATTGCATAGTAAAAATTCAACCCTGTGTTAACTTTTGTTCTGATGAAAATATTTAAACAATTTTTGAAACAAAGCTGGCAGATTCTTTAAACTATCGGATAGATTACAATTCAATATTCTAAACTGCGCAAAAAGTTTTGAAAAAAATATTTTTGTGTTTTCTTGCCACAATCATTTCTAGCAGGCGGTATTTAAAAAAATAAATACCGAAATCTCTTCGAGGCTATGACTATATTAGCTTTTAGAAGACAGAACATGTAAACATTTATCTATAAAAAAACAAAACGTAGAGACCATTAAAGCACAAATAACTCAACAAACTTACAAAGATTATTAGTTTATTAGATTAGTAATTATCAAAGGAATTGTTCAAAGTGTTTTCCTTCGACTGCTAGACAATGCGCCAAGCGATCTTGACAATGTCTTCGGTTGTTTCATAAAGTTCGCACTGTAATGGACTTACAAGCTTCAGTTATTCTTGCCCTTAGTTCCTCCATAGTTTCTGGTTGACCTTGTATCAGGTCATAAACTTGTGTTACCAAATGCCCGCATAAGAAAAAATCGAGTGGTGTTAGGTCAGGACTTCGAACAGGCCAATGGAATAGTCCATATTGGCGAATCCAACTACCAGGACATGTTTCGTTTAAAAACTCTGACGATGGCGGCAGAATAGGTTGGTGCTGCATCCTGTTGAAATATTATTGCTCCGTTGCATCTCAAAGCATCCACCTGATGGCCTACCTCCATTCGAAGAAGATCTATCTATTTATGCTGGTTCAAATTTCCATCCCTACTAACTTTATCACGATATTGCGCATGTGTTTCTTGTGTTCTGCAGGGATTGTCAGAAAATAGAATGTTATTTAAAATATTTCGATTTTCCTTAATTTTTTTCATCCAGACTTCACAGAATTCCATTATTGGAAAATAATCACAAGGCAATAGTTTCTGCACATTTTTTAAATTTGTACGACCTCAACTTTTCCATTTTCAAGGCTTTAAAGCAGCTGCTTCTTATAGTGTGAAATTCGTCTGCCAGGGAAGTCTTTTTCTTCAACCGGCATACAGATATTCGTTCTTAAATCTTCTGTAACAACATACGAGTTTCTTTTCCGTTTGTTGTGCTCATGATTAAGCAACCCGTAGCATGAAAAGCATTGTAATATTTGATTTTGAGTTTTACTCGGAATAGAGCGATTGGGATAT
>CM043016.1:48716121-48905021 GCA_023690525.1 Holotrichia oblita | reverse complement strand
TGCTATAGATGTTTAGACATCCTTGAGGCACTTTTCTGTGTTATATACGAAGTTACTGTCAAGAGTCAATCCCAAAAATTTCACATTTCCTTCCATAGGAATAGATTCGCCTTTAAACGTGTCGTATGATAATATAAAAACTTTATGACAGTATAAATATATGAGCATCAAACGAAATTAGTCCTTTTTTATTTTTCATCAAAGTTTGAACAAAAATGATAATAAATTTGAATTTGCATTACTTACTTTTAAAGTATGGAGTTAGAATTTAAATAAAACGCAGAAATTAAAAAAAATAGATACGCAAAGACATAATCAATGTAAAATTAATATTTTGTCATACAATTTAATCAATTTTCAGCTTGTCTTTCCGGGGCATTATGCTTCGTCATGCACTGGTCATCCTTTAGAGGATTTACCTGGCGAAGATAAAGAAGAAGATGCTCTTGGCGTAAAAATAGCCGCACGAAGACGACTGGACTATGAACTCGGAATTGATCCAGAGCAAATCCTCTAGAGGAAATTTTTTATCTTACGCGAATTTATCACTGTAATATCGGTAATGGAAGTTGGGGTGACCACGCAATTGTTACGTTCTTATCATACAGCAAAATTTCACCCTGAAAGCTAATCCCAATGAAGTACAAGGAACAAGTTTTATACTGGCAGGGACGATTAACGGAACACTTGCAAGATATAAACGAGCCTTTAGAACCTGTCTTAAACGGAGTATACAAACAAAATATTTTGGATCGGTGGTGGAAAATTTGGATAGTTTACATACGATTAAGAATCATATCGATATACTTCGAATAAATGAAAAATGTAATAAATTTTTAAAATAAAGTTGATTTATAACATATTCATTTATGTGATATTGTGACATAAAACGTTATTTTCACAGTAAAATTAGGTTTAACTATTAAACGGCGAAATTTGAATTGTGTTTGCTGGGTAGGTTTTTTAAGAACGGCTTAAGTTTGAGATATAAATGCATATTAAAAGGCTAAAGGTAAGTATTTTAATTTAATTGAATTTTGTAATTTAGAAAGAAAAATTGTTTTAAAGTTTGAAAAAAGTAAATAATAAATTTCGATTATTTATATGAAATGTAACAGTCACAGTGATTTCTCCTGCAGTCATGTATATTTTTCCATCTTAGTTGAATTTTTGATTTTATAGGTTATGTTCATGTAGCGTAGGTTAAGTTTATTAAAGGTACACATTAAATAAAACTAAAATACAAGAGATAAAATGAAAATAACACATGTTCTTCTACGGCAACATATTGGCCGGCATTTTAAGAGACATTGTGGGTACAAAGTAAAATCACAATAAAACCCTCAGTGGTAGAAGAAGAATTGAAGAAAAAGGAATATTCCGATTTATAAAGGAGAAAATATTTTGAAAAAGGAAACAAAACCTGAAAAGTAATTTTAACACCAGGTTAGTCAATTTATACCTTTTTTATGAGTGAGTATTATTTTAGAATCGAAATAATTGGTTTGAAAACCAGAACCTGTCAAAAGAGACAGAACACATCGAATTGGAATGATCGTATTTGCTATACATTAAGAGACGATAATGTATTATTAGAGGTTTAACTCAAGCTAAAGTTATTACGAATACTGTAGAAGTACAAGAAGGTTTACCACAGTCATTAGATCTTAATCAATCAATAAAAGGAATAAATCAGAGAGTTAAGGAAATTATTCTGAGTTCACATTTATTTGATGCTGAACAGAAAAAATTACCTAAAATTAAAGATCCTTTGAGACCTGCATTTAATTTTCCACGAACACATGGAATTACACAGGAAAGAAGATAGTAAGTTTGTATTTGGTTTTAATAATGTAACATAATTATATTTTTATTTTATTGTAGTACTTTATTGATTAGTAAACTTTTGCAATTAATTGAAGTTCTCGTTGAACCTGAAGTCGTAAGAAATAAGGCTATATTTAATGATTTATATTTCACTTATCCGTTTGAGAAATATAACGATTTAATCTTGTTTGAATTATCTGGTGATACATTATTAACTTCTTCGCAACCATTAAAACGAATACATGGTGATAATACAAGCTATATAAATTTACCCGATATTCAGCCTATGAAAGAGACAATTACTTTAAATAAAGAACATATATACCGTTTACAAAATTGTTATCGTAAGTTATGATAAAGATAATTTTTTCTTCTTTATAACTGCTATTTGTTTTAGCTATTGATTTGACGATCCCTAAATGTCATCCTCAGACATTGTTTGTTCATTATAACCCGAACGAAGTTAAAAATGCATACGAAGAAGAAGTTACTGAAAATCAAATTACGGAAGATCTTTATTGAAATCATTTACAGTAGCAGCTTCTTATGCAAAACAACTATATGGGGTAAGAACATATTAACTAATTGATCTTCAGGAGTTTAGAATTAAGTGATAGTGAGTAGGGGAACATGGGTCATGGTGGTCCCTACCAGACATTGCAGTTTCTGCTATATGAAGTTACTTAAAAACATTGTATAGGCATTATCTATTGAAACAGTATTCTCATTTTTCCAATACCACTTCCAAGCTTTATGTGTAGTTTTTCAAGTTGTTTTTGCCTGATGATTAGATGGATTCCAGATTCCTGTAGCACAGGATTCACAGTTGACAGATGATTTCTATTCTATAGCGGTGTCGATCCAAACATTTCTTTGACAATCTATAGGAAACGTATCTTTATGTAGTACTCCACCATATTTTAAATTCCAGTTTAACAGAACATCTCTTCATGTAGTTTTCAAAGATCTGAAGTATGCAACGTCTAATGGGTGGCAAATATACAGGGTGATTGGTGAGAATGGCGTATTAAAAGTATTATACAAACGGAACGGAATTTTAAAACAAAATTTTGCAGTTGGATATGATTGAATATGAACTATCACATGAAAATATTTTTGAATAAATATCACTTCCGGTTAACCGAAAATGGGCATCAACTTCGATTTTTTAAAAATAGCATGCTATAAAATAAATTACAAATTCAGCTTCTACGATAAATTCTACACATATTTCATTCATTATTCGCAGTTAAGAAAAAAAGTGACAGATATCTTACTTTATAGTGATATTACGTCAGGTAGGAATAAAAGAGACGAATAAAATTTTGCATGCGGACAGCTGATATTGTGTAGTTACGAAACCATTGAAGTTCTTTTCTGTAACATTATACAGGGTGTTTAAAAACTTAGTTGCTTATAAATAAGTTCAATCTGTTGAAAATAGATTTTTCAGGGCAAATGCAATGATAACAGATCAAGCATTAGAAGTGGACCACGTGGTTTCGACCTTCCAGGTCTCATCAGCGTTACTCCTAGGGCTAAAGTTTTAAACGAATCTTTAAAAAGGACTTTACTGAATCAAGAGCTCTTTAATCCACTGTATCTAGCTCCTACAGGTCTATTTGTACTTTGTAAAGCGTTGATACCTGGAATGGTACAGAATAGTTAGTTCTAGAATTATCTAACTTCTAATATCTAACAGAGCAGTGCAGCTAGCAATGACCACAAACCTCACAGGCCTGTTACCGGTGAAATCTATCTGCAAAATTAATTATATGTTCTACTGTCGTATTTTGAAAATAAGAAACGTTATGTGTCATGTCAGCAGGCCGTTTGAGGTCATACAACTTCATGTAATTGCTTAAAAATGGAAAGCGCTCATGTTTTAATAAGAGTAACCCCCAAGCTACGAAATAAACCATAAATATGTTTACTGAAGAGTAGGAGAGAGCATTGGTCTGTTCAGACTTTCAAAGTCGCAATATTTAAATGTTAGACAATTCTTTACAATGCAGCAGTTGATAGCTGGATGGTGTCACAACCAAATAGGATATTCTCCATTTACAAAATAGTAGAATGCGTCAAAGAGGTTGACTTGAAGTTTATGACTTTCGAAAACTGTAGCTCCGTCAACATTTTCTGGATATTTCCCTATAATAGGAATATTTTCACGTATATAAAATTTGCACCCAGAAGACTTACTGCTACTGCTCTAAACTTGGCGGATAATAAACAAATAGAATGTTTCCTTAAGCCTACTACCATTGTTGAAAGAACATCACCACTCTAATAGACTGAGTAGCAAACTTCGACTTCTGCGCCGTCATCAATCTAAAAGAGTTCAGAAGTCCTCCAAACAAGGATAAAATTGAAAACGTGAAGAAGAAAAGACAAGAAAGAACAGACTTATCAAATGAAAGTGAAAAATTTGATATTTATATTAATAAAGAAAGCTGGCGTGATGAACTTGATTCAGAAAATAAAGTTTTTACCCTTAAAACACTGCTTCCAATTTCAATTCTGCTAGAGTAAAAACTTTGTTTTTCTTTGGAATTTAGGTTCAGATTTTTGGCAAGCCTAAAGTATCTGGAAAATTGATTGTTTAATATTTACCTACGTCAATATTCTGGTTGGTATTTTGCGCCAAAAGTGTATTTTTATTTTGTGAAAAAATACTGCTTTAAAGGGAATCTAATAACGGGTATGTCCTCTATGAGATTGAATAACTGCTCGACACCTTCATGGCATATTTTCAATCAACCTCTGGATGTTATTTTTGAGACAGTTTGGCAACCCATTTTTCTTGAAGTGCCACCGTAAGCTCTTGAAGAGTTTCGAAAACCACAAGTCGACTCCTTAGCTTCCGATCTAACTTATCCCATAAATGCTCGATCGGATGTAGATCTGGACTAAGAGATGGCCAATTCATAACTTGAATTTGATGTTTTTCCAGGAATTGTCTTGTCTGATCTGCTACATGTGATCTTGCATTATCATGCTGGAACAGAAATCTAGGACCTATAAGAGCTCCAGCAGGTATTATATGATTCGTAAGTATGTCTTCAATGTATCGGGCAGCCTTCATTCGTCCATCTATAATAAACAAGAGCTGTACGAGTATGAAATTGAAATTCCAGCCCACACCATGTCAGATCCTCTCCCAAACCTGTCTACTTCCTGAACCAGTCCTTCATAATGGCGTTCATCTATACGCGCCCAAATTGGAAGACGTCCATCACAACATGTCAACCGAAATCTTGATTCATCGTTGAGAAGCACTGAGGACAACTGCTCTATCTCCCAATTTATATGGTGATGAGCAAACACCAATCTTTCTTTTATGAGCCAAAGTAAGTCGTGGCTTTCGGACTGGTCTCCTCGATTTAAGATTATGTTCTTGCAATCTCTTTGGTGTAGTTTCCATACAAACTCGTCGCTCTTCTAAGGTCCTCTTCAAATCTCTAGCAGTGGAAGTGCTTGCTCAGCGGTTGCCACACGTTTACGACCTTGACTAGCTTTTCTTCGATTGCAAACCCTGTACATGACAGAAGGACTTATATTAAATTGCTTTGCAACACGACGTAAGCTGTATCCTTCTTCGATTCATGTTACGGCTCTTACAACTTCAAATTCTTTTAGGTTCCTCATGATACGCTTATATGCAGTATCTAATAATATATAATTAAGCTGTTTCACATACATGATCTCTTATTTTAGGATGATCGGATTGATAGAGTTGAAATGTTCAAATCGAATTCATTCTATGATAAATAAACGATAATTTAATCAGCTCGTAAGAATTCGTCGCTCTCATAAAACTATATTAGAGCATTACAACTATTCTTATTCTTAATGTTGCTCTAATTTATTGGCGCAGTTTATTTTGATGTTACAGATATTATAAGAAAAAGTGATCCACTGTTATCCATGTTCCCCTGCCTCAATTATCAACTAACTTTTTTTAAGTTACAAATATCAATATGACATAAATGTTGTAGGAAAGCACCAAGGATTTACCTAAACCAGTTACATTACAATGTGTTCATACTGATGGTAGATTATTCCATTTTTGGTATACTGCAGTTGAATACTTTAGATTTAACAAATGTTACTGGTATGAAAAATATTTGGTATCAAACGGAAAGACTACCTTTATTTGAGAATTGTTCTTATGTACAAGGTAGGCCGATATTAGAAGGATACAATAATGAGGTAATAAGACACCTGTTAGCTTTCTATAACAACATTTAATTTCTGAAGGTGTATAAAAATTGTACAGAATATTTATAAATAAATAATTTTTGTATAGTACAAAATGAAGTATATTTATTTATGGGGAGAGATTTTAACTACACCCTTATATAGTACATAGTCACCCAAATAAGTAATGTCCTTAGCTTTATAAATTGATTTCTTTAAAACTTATTTCGAATCAGCCATATTTTGTTTATACTTTACTACTTTAGTTTAAAAGCTTATAAGGAGACATTAATGTTTTGGGTAACTGTACTTGTTACAGATTTTACGGATTGTATAAGTACGTGGAACTTTGAAAATATACTAAAATTTGTTGTTACAACTAGAGTGAAGGCCGGACAGACACTCTTATTTTTATTATTTGATATATGACCACTTCTAGGTTAATAAAACCAGGAGTACCAAAAAATCAATTTATTCGAGAACAATGATTATGTTATTAAAAATAAGTTGGATCATGTAAGGTCAATATATAAGTATGCTAATTGGTTAGGCAACTATAATACTGGTAAGTATTAATATCCGTTAGGCTTTTATATGTCAGTTATGGGTGCAGATATTAAAAAGAAAATTACCCAAAACGGATGTACAAATCTATAATATCATGTTGGTCTTGGTGGCAATACCTCAAACATAAATGGGCTTCCGCTGTTGAGGTTCCTTGTCGGCTCAATCTCGCTCTGTTATCATTAGGTGATGACTTCATAACCAATACTACATACTTAGCAAAAGCTTTATTCAAAAGTATTGGTACTAGGATTATTATGGTAAATAATTTTTCAGCTTTGAAAGCATTTTAAAGTGGTACTCCAAGCAAAAGTAACACAGTGGCATCAACAGTGAAATAGACCATTGATATCCTGGATATCTCTAGAGATATCCTCCTAGATATCTCTGTATATTACTGGACCCCTATTCTTCCAACTCGAGAGAATGGTCATATCATAAGAATAGTGGGCGTGTTTCTCCTGACATCAGAATTTCCTATTCTTGAAAGTTTCACTTCTCTTACAAATCGTGAGAACTGTACTTTCTCGGAAATTTGTAGGAGAATCTTGAAATGTTAGAAGAAGCATGCGCACATAAATATAATTTTTGTTGGCTTTTAGGCCGCTATGCGCGTACGTTGAGTTTTGCATTTGATAAATTGGTTACAGGTACGTTGTTGATTTAACTGCAGGCGAAAAATTTGATAATGAGGTGCCTCTAATAAATTGATAAAGTATTACAGCATAGATGTTGAGGTAATTTTATCCTGTTCTGATATTTCTTAATCATCGATAGAATTTGAAAACGTGATTTCGCTCAAAAAATAACTATAAAAAAATTGTCTTCTTTATACGTTTCTTACCTTGCACATGTTGCTACGAATCGATTACGTCTAAAACGATTCTCTATTGATTGTAATTGCTTAACCGTCGATTTTATTCTAATTGAATGCGAATCACACTTGACTGAGGGGACCTGCATTTTTACGAATAAATATATAACAATAATAAATAATAATAACGTTTTGATATTAAATCCTCATTGGTAAATGTACTTGCCACTTACTTCACACTAGTCACAGTATTACTTATGAAATCTGGCAACGTTTACGTTTCGACCGATCCACTTGGATTTTCTACTATAAATTCGAGAATAGGGATTTAAGCGTCCAAGAGACCGTTTTGAGAGAAGTGATCTATCCATCTATCCCTTCTCTCATGCAATAGAGCGATCACTTCTCTACGCTGGAGAATAGGAGTCCTGGTCAAGAACAGTATGATCCATAAGCATGGGAATAACCGAAAAATATCCATCTACAAGCCTTCTGTCTTAGCTCTCCAAAAATCGCAAAACTACAATTTTAGAATGATACAGAAATGAAGTAACTGTACAAACATGTTGCAATGAAAAAAAAGATTGTAACAAATTAACAATGAAATGAGTATAATTATTTATATAACTTAAATATTAGCTAACTATACATACCTAAAAATTTATTCTAAACATAACATTACAGAGTAAGAAAGTTTCAAATTGAACTGCCAAAAACGATTCATATGTGTAGGTATGTGCATACATACATCTACATATGTTTGTATTGTATGTATATAACTAGCAGAGATATCATAATTGGAGTGTTTATGTATTGCGGACTAGTATAAAGACATTGATTTACAAACATTGACTAATATATTTATTCATCATTATGATTTTAAATCGAACTGAAAAACCGAAGGTGAATTTGAATTTAGGTCGTATATATGTTTATATTAAATTAGATACATTATAACAAATGTGTGTGTTCAAATTAACTTTCAAGATGTTTATTATCGTTTAAACTATTTTTGTTTAGTAACATTTTTAATCTGTCAATTTTACTGATATTTTTTTACATATATAAAATATAAACTTTACTGATTTTATATTAAATCTGCTATGTAGTTATCTAGCAACATTTAGAAATCATTTATTTTGGAAAAGTATCTATAATTAATATAAATTTGTGCGTTTTCAATACTTTTCTTCTGGTAAAAGAGAAATTTACCTCTTTAGCATGCGATTTCTAGTTTATGTGCAGTTTTCAACTGTTTACTTTATTGTTACCATAGTTATAGTAATTCACTGATAGACTGTAAGTCAGTTATTTTTTAAATATGATGTTATTATAGAATTTTATGCCATTTAGCTCCGTGTTTTCTTGTCGTGTGTTTTTTCGATCATTGTAAATTACGCTAATAATATACAGTGTGTTCATGATGAAAGGAACAAATTCGTTTAAAATACAAGTTAGATAATTATTTTGCAGAAACCGCTCGAAGACGTCGATTAGTATTTCTATATAGTTTTACGAAGTTTTTGACATAAGAAAATTGTATATGGGGTTACTAAAAAAGAACATATGCAGCCATCACTATTTTTTTTAATGGAACACCTGTATATGATGTCATTTTCGAATTGTAAAATACACAAGTATTGAAATAAAATGTTTAAATTGAGCAAATACGCTTTGAACTTATTTTTAAAGCTAACAAAAACAACGTGGTATGGTAAATTTTAAACATATTAAATAAAATAAATAAATTTTGCCACAAAATATGTCTGGCTAGATTTTTGCCAATTAGTGCTTCTGGAGATTCAAATGGCAACTGTGTGAAATATGATAGGGCTAAATATGAAAATGTCGACAAATGCCAATATAAAAAACCAAAGAAATGCCTATAATAGGCCTATAATAATTTATAACTTATAATTTCTAAGTTCTAACTAACTAATATCTAACAGAGCAGTGCAGCTAGCAATGACCACAAACCGCACAGGCATCGGTGAAATCTATCTGCAAAATTAATGTTATGTGTCATGTCAGCAGGCTGTTTGAGGTCATCCAACTTCACGTTATTGCTTAAAAATGGAAAGCGCTCATGTTTTAATAAGAGTAACCCCAAGCTACGAAATAAACCATAAATATATTTACTGAAGAGTAGGAGAGAGCATTGGTCGGTTCAGACTTTCAAAGTCGCAATATTTAAACGTTAGACAATTCTTTACAATGCAGCAGTTGATAGCCGGATGATGTCACAACCAAATAGGATATTCTCCATTTACAAAATAGTAGAATGCGTCAAAGAGGTTCACTTAAAGTTTATGACTTTCGAAAACTGTAGCTCCGTCAAAGTTTTCCGGATATTTCCTTATAATAGGAATATTTTCACATATATAAAATTTGCACCCAGAAGACTTACTGCTACTACTCTAAACTTTACGAATAATAAACAAATAGAATGTTTCATCAAGCCTACTACTCTAATCAATTCAGTAGCAAACTTCGACTTCTGCGCCCTCATCAATCTAAAAGAGTTCAGAAGTCCTCCAAACAAGGATAAAATTGAAAACGCGAAGAAGAAAAGACAAGAAAGAACAGACTCATCAAATGAATGTGAAAATTTTGATATTTATTTTAATAAAGAAAGCTGGCGTGATGAAGTTGATCCAGAAAATAAAGTTTTTACCCACAAAACACTGCCTCCAATTTCAATTCTGCCAGAGGAAAAACTTTGTTTTTTTTTTTGGGAATTTAGGTTCAGATTTTTGGCAAGCCTAAAGTATCCGGAAAATTGATTGTTTCATATTTACCTACGTCAATATTCTGGTTGGTATTTTGCGCCAAAAGTGTATTTTTATTTTGTGAAAAAATACAGCTTTAAAGGGAATCTAATAACGGGTATGTCCTCTATGAGATTGAATAACTGCTCGACACCTTCATGGCATATTTTCAATCAACCTCTGGATGTTATTTTGAGACAGTTTGGCAACTCATTCTTCTTGAAGTGCCACCGTAAGTTGTTGAAGAGTTTCGAAAACCACAAGTCGACTCCTTAGCTTCCGATCTAACTTATCCCAGAAATGCTCGATCGGATTTAGATCTGGACTAAGAGATGGCCAATCCATAACTTGAATTTGATGTTTTTCCAGGAATTGTCTTGTCTGATCTGCTACATGTGATCTTGCAGGTATTATATGATTCCAGTTCAGTCCTTCATAATGGTGTTCATCTATACGCGCCCAAATTGGAATACGTCCATCACAACATGTCAACCGAAATCTTGATTCATCGTTGAGAAGCACTGAGGACAACTGCTCTATCTCCCAATCTATATGGTGTTGAGCAAACGCCAATCTTTCTTTTATGAGCCAAAGTCAGTCGTGGCTTTCGGACTGGTCTTCTCGATCTAAGATTATGTTCTTGCAATCTCTTTGGTGTAGTTTCCATACAATTCGTCGCTCTTCTAAGGTCCTCTGCAAATCTCTAGCAGTAGATGTGCTTGCTCAGTGGTTGTCACACGTTTACGACCTTGACTGGCTTTTCTTCGATTGCAAACCCTGCACATGACAGAAGGACTATTATTAAATTGCCTTGTAATACGACATAAGCTGTATCCTTCTTCGTTTCATGTTACGGCTCTTACAACTGCAAATTCATTTTGGTTCCTATTGATACGCTTATATACAGTAGGTATCTAATGACATATTATAATTAAGCCGTTTCACATCCATGATCTTTTATTTTAGGATGATCGGTGATATTAAATTTAGATATCTTTCAAGATGTTTATTGTCGTTTAAACTATTTTTGTTTGTAACATTTTTAATCTGTCAGTTTTACTGATAACTTTTTACATATATAAAATATAAACTTTACTAATTTTGTATTAGATCTGCTATGTAGTTATCTAGAAAAAAATTAAGATGAAAATATTTAGAAATCATTTATTTTGGAAAAGTATCTATAATTAATATAAATTTGTGCGTTTTCAATACTTTTCTTCTGGTAAAAGAGAAATTTACCTCTTTAGCATGCGATTTCTAGTTTATGTGCAGTTTTCAACTGTTTACTTTATTGTTACCATAGTTATAGTAATTCACTGATAGACGGTAAATGTCAGTTATTTTTTAAATATGATGATATTATAGAATTTTATGCCATTTAGCTCCGTGTGTTTTTTCGATCATTGTAAATTACGCTAATAATATGCATTGTGTTCATGATGAAAGAAACAAATTCGTTTAAAATACAAGTTAGATAATTATTTTGCAGAAACCGCTCGAACACGTCGATTAGTATTTCTATATGTAGTTACGAATTTTTTGACATAAGAAAATAGGGTGACTAAAAAAGAACATATGCAGCCATCACTATTTTTTTAATGGAACACCTGTATATGATGTCATTTTCGAATTGCAAAATACACAAGTATTGAAATAAAATGTTTAAATTGAGCAAATACACCTTGAACTTATTTTTAAAGCTAACAAAAACAACCTGTTATGGTAAATTTTAAACATTTTAAATAAAATAAATAAATTTTGCCACAAAATACCTATGTCAAAATGGTCTGGTAGTTGAGGAATGAATTAATGGAAAGGAATGATTAATTCGAAGAATTTTTTTGTTGAAGATAACATTTGCCATACCAGTTGTTCGTGTATAAAATCCAAGCAATTGAGGCAACTCCCAGTCTTGGATCCACAACAGTAAATTCAATTTTACCTGATCAAAATTGTTACTCGTTGGGTGCCAAACACGCTTAACGATTTCCAAAAGCAGAGCGAGTAAGAATCGCTCTGGAAACGTTAGAAATAATAATTAAGTAATGGTGGACATCGCATTCTATCAAAAATAGTGATGGGTGATGAAACTTACATTCCATTTTACGATATTCTTCCCCGCCAGGTGAGCCGAGTGTGGATCCACTAAGATGCACCAACACCAACAATGGCCAAAAAGGAAAGGGCTCTTAAGGAAATTATGTACGTATGTTTTCTTCTTTACGTAGTCGACGTTTCACGACGGAGAGTATTTTAGAGTATTTTATAAGATGACTGGCTTCAAGCTTTTACGTTCTGGAAATTTCGCTTACAAAGTGCATTCATGCAGGAGGTGATTATTTTGAACATAAATAATAAAATCATTTTTGTAAAAAGACTTGTATTTCTATGTTTTTAAAATAGGGTATCTCCATTGTCAGAAAATTGTGTTCAGCTTATAGCAAGGTATTCTTTCAGTCTTTAAACTATCAATGAAATTCGAATATAACAGAATGTCAGGTATAGCCTTGTTAGTTATGAAGAGCGAGCTATATGCTACTGGTTTCGACTGCAATGGGCAAGCCTAATTGATGATATAATCATCATTTAACCAAGATTAAGCTAAAACTGCAACTAACTGTCATTTCTTAAAAACCGTCAAGTGTAAGTAATTATGACTAGTTTGCTGAAGAGATCACATGTATCTTTCTTTATAATAACAATAATACTTTGTTAGTACTTAGCACTTTTTGTTATGTGTGTTACTTATCAGAAGAAACATATTTCGTTATTTTATATATTCAAACAAATATCAACGTTGAAACATAAACTTCGATTGTACCATACTGATAAAATTTATAAAATTGATAAAACAGTTTCCTATCAAGGTTCAGTTTACAATAAAAAATTCTGTCACACGGAAGCCCTCTTAATTTTTAAATGTGACGCTAAAATCGTTTGAGATGGATGATAGCTGGTATCTAATAAAAGTTCTTGATTGTCACCATGATTTAGCCCTAAGCAATTGCAAGAGCACACTGACATCTGATCAATTTCCACGACGTCACCGAGATAAGGATGTCCCGCTAGTAATTTACCATTTACAGCCATCACTTCGCCATCTAGTGTGACAACGTGGTGAGAAGAAGATTGGAGTTCATTATCGTCTCTTCTGATATCCTCAGCATTCCTGAAACACGTTTTCACGTTTACAATGTAAAAATATTTGATACCATTTTTTCTAGTTATTAAACACTTACATTGTCATAAATCTGAGAACTAGCAGATTTATACTTGCAGCTACTACTGCTAAACCAAACAATATAAATACTAAACTTAAAGCTACGTAACCAGGTTTATTTTGAAGCGCGTTGTCATTCTGAAAAGAAGATGTTTGATCCAGATTCTTTATATGTCTTAGATTACTAACCTGTAACGCCACATAATCACCAAAACCTATTGTCGTTAAAGTAACGAAGCAGTAATAAAAGCTATCGAAATATGTCCAGCCTTCGTACCGAGAAAATACAGCAGCTCCAGTTGTAATGATAATGGAAGATAAGGTAGCAGTAGCAAACATTAGATTCATTTCGGTTGCTTCGATTCTTTGACAGTGCATGTATTTTTTAAAGTGTCTGATTACTACGGAAGCAAATTTGTTAAGTCTTTCGCCGATGCTCTGGAACATTACTAAACCCAAAGGTATTCCCACCTGAAATGAGAACAAACATCGAAATCGGGATGGAATGGAAAACCTAAGGACTCAAGTAATAAAGTTGTGAAATACAAGGCCAGACTTGTAGAACAACGTTTTACACAACAATATAGCCTTGATTATGATAAGACTTGTGATTAGAAACTTCATTGTTGATTGTTAATAGCTTATGTGGGAGTGTTATGTTTTCGACAAAATGGACCACCAATTGATATTAGTCATCTTAGTACGTGCAACTTGATTATCTAGTTTTCCAAATGATGTGTATCTATGCAATAACATTGAATTGAAACAAAACTCTATAAAAATTGTGACTAAAATAAAGTTAAATATATTATAAATTATTATATGAGTGTATATTTGAAGTCGAATGGGAACCGTTTACTAGGCCAATCTGTATATTTGCGTCAATAAGCTTTTTGAAGTATTCTGTCATCAACATGTTGGTTATACCCACCTAGGAAGCATACATATAACGTTTGTAAATAAGCGTTCCTAATAAGCGTTAGCAGAAACGTTTATATAACGTTTAGGAAACGTCTTAATGTCACAAAAATAAAACGTTATAATGTAACGTTCCATAAACGTTCTGTAAACGTTACACGAGAAACATTTTATTAACGTTGGAAAATGCAAAATTATTTTTATAAAGGAATACAATACATTAAATTTTGACGCCACTTAATTGCCATAGATTACAAAAATATGTAAACGAAATAAATGGATAGCAGTAAAGTGAAGAATATGATGTCAATTCGTATTCCATCAAAATATAGGAAGGTAAACAATCAGTTATAAGTTAATTTTCTAATTTCTACAACGTAAACTCCGTATCATTCTTCATTATCTATTAAAAAGTTTATATGTATCAAAGATGTGTTAACACGTAATATTTTCACCGTCAAAGTAACCAAATATAACGATATATTTTTAACATTACATTAACGTTTAGTGAGTAACGTTTAGGCAACGTTATTTTAACGTTTATAAACGTTGAACGTTGCAAGTAACCTTTATTCAACCTTTTAAAAACGTTTTCGTTCTACCTGGGCAATTGAATTATCTATTACCGGTATCCGCAATAAGTGGGACATGGAAACGGTAGAATGCAGATATTCCATACATAAAGAGTTATTTGGGCAACAAGTGAAACGATAAAAGCTTTCATGATACCGCCAATGTCTTTATGGATGGCAAAAGATTGTTTGAAGAATATGTTAACAGCATTGTGTAGCAACCCTATGCACGGCATAGTTTATCTTACGGCGTGTTTTCAATGGCGTCCAGAGTCAACCTCAATACGGCCCTTTGAACCGTCAAATTAGTATTGCTCTCAATAACATTCCGTTCCTTGTTGTGGGTCGAGAAGAAATCCTTTAGCATATCAGCGCTCGAAGCAATGACAAAGCACCAGGTTCCGATGGCATTGTCAACACTGCACTCAAGCATCTACTCGACATCAGCGCTATAGACGCTCTAGTCGTTATCTTCAATGCCATGCCGAGTTTGCGCACGTTTCGGAATGTGAAACCTCTTGTTCAACCTGCCGAAAATAGGTGAAGCCATCACCCTTAACTAAGCTCCTCGACTGAGGCTAACACTCTTTCAAACGGGTTTTGGTTTTCGTTAGGGCTTATTGGGTGATTCGATTTTCCTTTGGCTCACGAAAAAGGTTTGCGATATTCTAGAGTTGCGATATTTGACCAGAGTGGTTTTTCTGATCTTCATCGCAGTATTCGACTCAGTGTGGCAACTATGGGCGAGGTGTTTTGGCATGAGCCCGGATCTGGTTGTCTTAATTCAATCCTACCTTTTAGGTAGAAGTCTTCGTGTAAAGCGTCTATACCAGTTCTCTGATTGAAGACCTATCAGAGCTGGAGTACAGCAGGACTCCTTGTTACGGCCAGAATTCGGTTATGCCGCGATCGCAGCACACGAGACTCGCTATCTATGGCGACAATACCGCCATTTACATGTCCTCAGGCAATGATCCGCTTACCTGTAGGCGTCTTCAGCGCTCTGTGAACAAGGTCGTGGAATGGGCCCACAAATGGAGGTTGTCGATAAACTCGTCCTAGTGCGAAGCCATATGCTTCTCACACTACTTCTTTGTTGGAAAAGGTCCCTAAGTTTAAAGATCAAGCTTCTGATCTATACGATAATGTTTTTTCCGACCAATTGTCACCTATGCTGGCAGCTAATCTGGTCCAGTACCAGCATATCTCAAATCAAGCGGCTAAACATCTTACAAACCCGGGTGTTATGAATGATTGTCGTGGTACTCTGGTATATTACAAACGACCAAATTCATAGAGTTTTGGGTATTCCAAAATTGAGTACGCCGCGGCACTGGCATTCAATAAAAAGTGAAAAAGTAAATTAGACAAATAATAACCAAGCTAACATTTTTAGGAAATTACTAACAAAAATTCAAAAACACGTAACTAGGTAATACGCGAAAGGTGGTATATCATTTTGATATCTTACGTCATTCTTGAAATATGGCAAAAAATGTATTTTCGGACACTGTTTTTACTCCCATAAAACTAAAACAATAAAGATTTCTTATTTTTCCATGATTTACATGAGTAGGATACATTTTTATCAAAATCAGAGGAAAAGAGTTTCGTCAATTTGCTTATATAAGAGAACTTTCACTTTATCACTGGAAACAAAAGGAAGCATATTGTACTTGAAATTCTATTAAGATTTTTGCAATGAAGTATTAGTAAAGAGATCAGAAAAAAGATTTGAAAACATCAACAAAAGGTGTCCAAGTCTGGCAAGATATCATTTTTCCTAGTTATCCGTCTATGATCTGTTCCAAGTATGTGTTATTGAGTGGCAGCTTATACTAATATTCTGGTTGAATATTTAATTTACTCACCATCGCGTAACCCATGCAAAAAGCTTTGCCACCGGCTGTAACAGGTGTTGAATGTCCGTATCCAATCATGGCAAGAACAACAGTCGCAAAATAAAAGGCTCCAGCGAATTTCCATTGTGGACCAGCTTTATGCGGTTTATATTCGATTATAACAAGTTCCATCATTTTATAATCATCCTCGGAAATATTGTATTTCTTTTTAAGAGCTCCAGTAATATCTACAAGACTTTTTTCTCACAAAAAGGCGAGTACAACTTTGGGTTCTCCGTACCTTTTAGCATGCCGTCCCTTCTGAGTTCTTCATCGGATTCTAAAGCATCGAAAACTGCCGCTCCAATTAATAAATACGTAAAAGTACAAACGACTAACGATAGTGTTCTCACATTTTGTCGTTTCATGATATTCTCGTCACTGCATTTGCGAGCGAACAAGGTATAATTGGATACTCATATTATCTGAATGGATCGATATTGCGCCAGCGCTGTGGAGCTTTAGAATAGGAAATAGTAAAGAATGAAAAATATAAACATTAATTTACATCAAATAAACGTCCTTCTTTTTTTGACAGGAAACGTTAGTAAAATTATGGTCATCTGACCTTTTAAGAGCTTGGAGGTCTAATTGTATTATGGTGAGAAACATGAAATCCTTAATTCGTAATCACACAATGAAGCATAATCAATGAACTTTGCAAAAGGTGCAATTATCTGAAAGAACAGTGTAGTTCAATGCTCTTTCGCATTACTGTATATGTAATTGTTTGGCGGTCACGACATACTTAGGTAACAATGTTTAACTAATAAGTATATGTATGTATATATTCTTTAATTATCCTTCGACATAAATGGATTGAATCGCTTAGAAGAAATCTGGTGTTTTTTTTACAAGGTTTCCGTTGCATCCTTATCAGGTAATCTATTTAACCAGGTCAGATTGACGAGATGGAGATGTGCAAAGAAAATGTTAGATTGCATTAAAGTTACATTGTTGCTAAAGCTTGCAAAATATTTATTCAAAAATTTTAAATGGATATATAAATATGCATTATTGAAAAAGAGTGAGTGTGGGAGCTTAAACTAATACATATTTAGGTTAATTTATTAAAAAAAAAGAGATTTTAAAAATATTTAGCAGGGGTTAGATTTAGCAAATCACGTTCTTTTCATTCATGAATGAATGAAACTACTAATCTCCCTTCCTCAGTAAAAGTGCCACTTTCTGCCCTTTCCTGATCGTCTTTAATTTTAATGGTCTATAAAATTTTCCTATGCAGCTCATTATACGCTTCTTCCCGTATACGGTGCCACTTGTAATAATGGACGGCTGTATGATCGACATTGTATTCAATGCCACAATACATGCAGCTAGCATTACTATTCTTCCCAAATCTTAACGCATATGATCCAAAAACTCCATGTCCTGTTAATATTTGGGTTAGATAATAATCCATATATGTACATTTAAATTTACAATTTAACCACGGGTTTATGTTTGGTATAATTTTCTTAGCCCACTGTGCTTTGGTATTGTTCGCCTCCTAGCGTTGTTGCCATTTCTGCAGAGTAATATCTCCGGCAGCCGCTCGACACACCAGCCCCCATTCACAAGTACATATTCTTGCTCATATGCTAGGAGATCTATTGATATTAGTCCTGCTACGAGTTGGAGCGGCACCGTTGAAGCCGTACGGAAGGCTGATATCATTCTAATTAGCATACTTTTGTGGATTTTTTTTGCCATGTTACAGTACACCTTTTTATCGAACACCTTCTGCCAAATGGGTACTCCATTCAGTCCTATCTCTCAGATCGTACTCAATTTGTTAAAATTACATTTAAATCAACGTATGGTGCTCCACAGGCTTCAATTCTTGGACCCATTCTTTTTTTGCTGTTCATGAATGACATTGTATCATTTATTAATAGTACATCTGCTTTGGTAACTGCTCCAGATTTTTCCGAATTGGAACACAACATTGAGACGGTCCTTACTGAGCTTAATCGGTGGTTCTGTGCCAATGGGTTAAGTTTAAATGCTAGCAAAACATGCGCTGTTATTCTTCACACGTCCCAAACTAAGGTACCTAATCTAAATATAGCTTTGGGTTCTTCGCCATTGCATCAACAACCCTCAGTAAAATTTCTTGGACTGCTGTTGGATGAAAACCTTAATTGGAAGGAGCATTGCGATAGCTTAACCAAGAAATTACACAGTTCGCGTTAGTTAATCAGAAATTTAAAATATATCCTAAGCATTAACTATTTAATGGTATTCTACTATGCAGAGATTCATTCTCACCTTCTGTATGGCGTCAGATTTTGGAAAATTCAGTGTGCACGAAGGATGTGGTTTTAACAACAATAGACTAAATCTAACAAATAGTACTACGGATGCAGTGGGTGTCAAGCTGTTCAACAGGCTCCCAAAACACTTGAAGTTAGAAACTAGTTTTAAAGTATTTAAAAGTAAAATAAAATCCCTGCTAATAGATAACAGTATTTACTCCGTAAATGAATTTACATTATTGTTAGGAAAATCTTGTACTGCGACATTTTATACTTTTATTTTATTACTTATTTTGTTACTGATTTTATGTTTGTACCTAAGCACTGACGATAACACCGCTAAAGTTCACTAAATAACACTAAACGGCTGCCGAATTAAAGTAAGAGAGATAGCAGAGGTCATGAACATGCCAAAAGAACGTGTTTGTCACATATTGAATAAAAATGTAGGCAGAAAAAAGCTGTCTGAGCGTTGGGTACCACGCCTGCTCACTTTAGACCAAAAACGTGTTCGAATGTTCCAATGCTCTATTGGCGCAGTTTAGGCAGATGAAATTTGGATACACCAAAGGAAAATCGGCTCCAAAAAAAGCGTCTGAGAAAGTGATGGCGACCGTTTTTTGGAATAGTCATGGGGTTATCTTAATCGATTATCTTCAAACAGGAAAAACCATGACAGGAGCGTATTATGCATCATTAATTGACAAGCCAAAGGTAGAAAAATTGCCATATTTACAGAAAAAATATTTTGTTTTATTAAGACAATGCACCGTCTCATACCCCAGCGGTTCCCATGGTGAAAATTGACAAATTACGGTTTGAACTGTTTAACCACCCTCCTTACTCACCAGATCCAGCGCTAAGCGGCTTCTTTTTGTTCCTTAATCTAAAAATTGTTCTCGGACGACAGAGATTTTCGTCAAATGATGAGCCGATCTCCTCAGGCGCCGAGTACTGTTTGGATGGCATGAAGAGATAAGAGCATTATTGCTGGAAGAAATATGTACACTTACAGGGAGGCTATATAGAAAAATAAAAATAAATTTTAGGAAAAACTGTCTCGTATCTTTGTTAGGTCGGCAATTTATCAAACCACCCTCGTATGTATGCTGACGATACCACGTTGAAATTTGAATATTTTTCTGATAAGTATGGATGCATGCTTTACAAATTACAAACTTTATTTAAATAGTAATAAAACTAAGTTTGTAGATTTCCATTCCATTCAAAATCAAACAGAGAGATGTATCCTTGGAGCGAGGTGAAGGACCATAGGATTTGACGTGCGTATACAAGTACGTATTAACAACTGTATGATTGAAAATAGTTTAAAATCAATAAAATATGTCAAAGATGAAGAACTTTCGCTCATTTCTTTTCCATATTACTCTAACAATCTTTAGCATAAGAAAGTTGCACTTAAATCTAACACTTAAATCTTAAACACACTAAATCTAACATCACATCCATGTGTTCTGAAAGAATGTTGCAACTTTTCGGAGCGAATTTTAGCTTAAACAAAAATAATATTTTCAAGTCACAGAACATGAACTTGGCATTGCTATTACAAGACATTTGCAAATGTCACGTTTAATGCCAAAGTATCTCCTAAAACGTTTTCCAAATTCTTTTAGTTTTATTTAGCGATTGTAATTTTAATTGTTTAATCTCAATGTAATGGGCAATACAATAGTAGGTATGTAATAGATATGTTAATAGATCGAAGTAATGTTTTGACGTGTAGCTTTCGCACTGTAGTATTGCGAGAGTTTATTGGAAAAAAACATCGACTGAATTTGCATAAATGCGGGAAACCTTACAGAATATTGTTAGAAGTACTAGGTGGGTGAATGTATGTAGAAGCTCATTAGCGACTATCTAAGCATTGAGTGAAAATCGTGCGCATAGTCGACCTAGACATCCATCAGCGCTCGAATTAAATCTGAGTAAAAAGCCGGCTTTAGAATTAATCCAGATTACGGTAATCTATGGGAACTACAAAGAAAAATGTTGATGCTAAAAAATTCGTGGAAAATTTACGAGAACATGGTTCTAAAGTGAGATGTGACGATACCCAGGATTTTTTCAGGAAAATGGAATTACCGATTTTTTACGATGAAGAAAAATTTAAAAGGTATGATTTGTATGGTTATAGAGATTCATTCTTTTATAATTTTTCTATCAAGATTACAAACAATTATAATTAGTGATGCGTACGTTAAAAATGAAGGGTTTCAAAATATTACAAGCACGCATTATTCGGTTCTGTAGTTACCTATTTGTAGTGCAATTTATTGCAGTATTAATATTTCAGGTATATTGCTTTATTGCACTAGAAACTAGAGTAAGGTCAGCATGCGGGTAGTGATAATTTTTTAGAATTTGATATTATACAATTTAAATTGTGGTATAATTAATAAATAGGTACGTACTACTTCTGTATGAGATTAGGCAAATGTGGAAAGAACATTTTTAAATAGTTACTGTCGTATATTTTCCGAATATTAAGCGACTTGATTAGATTGTTGTTTTAATTCAGAGTATGAAAATATTATTGTTTCTGATTGTAATACTTCTTCAGTGGAATAAATTGACATTTAATATATGTCAAACAATATTAAAACATCCCATGCCTGAAAACAAAGAAATCATGTTTCATCAAACTGATGGATTGAAATTTTTCACAATTTCAAACGGAAAAGTAAATGCGCCACTTTTACATCACTAGTCTAAAATCGTGGGAATGTTTTGTTATTAATAGTTGGAGACAGTGCGGTATGTTAGCTAGAGATTGCATCATATGTCAAAACCTTGTCAAAACATGTATTGTATACGCATTCACTATGTACATATCATGGACGTGCCTTGTTTTCTGATAAGTACGCTGTTTTCAGTTTTTTTTTAGTAAGATTGTCGACACTGCGATAGTTTTAAGTTGTACGTACTTCAAATTATGACAGCTATCAGTGACAAACCTAATTTGGGCCCGGATCACAGTTACTCGATTCGATGAACTCGTATATTTCGATACTCGACTCGTTCGAAACCGAGTATTTGATCACGGTTTGCGAACGACTAAAACTTCGGATATCTTCGGACATGAGCATGACATGAGTAGTAAATTTAATTTTCTATAGGTTGTTACCACTGATAATCAGGTAGTTTACTGTCGTTGGTATGACTCCGTGGCATAGAATCTTATAGCGTTTTCTAATGGGAACACTGGTGCACAACTAGTGCAATCTTTGTGTTCCAATGGGAAATTCAGTATCAGTTTTCGTGTTCTATTGGCATTATGAGTGCAGTTTTAGTTGCACCAGGGCAATTATCTTCGCACGAGCTCTGAGAGGTCGTGCTGAATTCAGTGCAGTGAAAAGTGAGGTTATTGTTACTGTAAACAAGTTATATTTTAAACCAGGAAAACATACGAAGTGACCATATTATTAAAAATCATCACGTCATATAATTTAAAATCAATATATCCAGTAAACTTGTTTTAAAATGGATGAAAAGAAATGGAAAGTAATAATGGATCTTTTAACATCATCATCATCATCTAGCGATGAAGAATTGTACGCAAATCTACATATTTCAATGAGAAAGAAATTAGTAAAGGTTTCTGGATTTATATATGTTGTTAGGCAGTGGTCAGATATACAGGTGAAGAACATAAATTATACACAGAATGTAAGAAGTAACAATGTGTGTTTTAGTTCAAACAAAATTTCCGAATAAACCGAGATACCAGCTATGAAATTATTAGTCAGTACAAAATATCGCCTTTTGGTGCAAAAGTTAAAAGTCACGGTGGAGTAGAACAAATTTCACACGAAGTCGAAATACTTGCATTTATATGGTTTGCGGCAAACAAATCAAGTCTCCGAGATGTATCTCAGAGATTTGGAATAGGATTAAGTACTCTTTATAGATCAATAGAGAAAGTTATGGAATTTTTAATCTTTATAGCACCAAAAGTAATAAGATTTCCTAAAACAATGGAAGAAAAGGAAAAATTGTCATCAGAATTTTACAAGTTGGCTGGTTTTCCTGGAGTTATTGGATGCATAGACGGTACCTCTATACCTATTTCAACTCCTGCTCACAAATTAAAACATACATATGTAAACAGGCATGACATACCAACAATAACATTACAGGGAATATGTGATAATAAACGAAAATTTATTGATGTATTTACTGGTACACCTGGAAAAGTGCATGATGCCAGGGTGTGGAAATTGTCTGATATAAGTAAAGAAATTGGTGTTATATGTGGTAATCGTTTCCATTTAATTGGAGACAATGCCTACCCCTTAAGAAAATATTTGTTAACACCTTTTAAAAATTTTGGTAATTTAAGTCCTCAAGAAACAAGGTACAATAAAAAGTTTTGTGCTACCAGAGTCATTATTGAAAATTGTTTTGGTCTTTTAAAAGGCCGGTTTAGACAACTTCTAAAAATTGAGATGCACAATGTGGATAAAATCACAAAGTTTATAATATCATGTTGCGTATTACACAACATATGTATAGACAACAATGATTTCATTTATGAAGGTGACTACATTTGTGACAATGTTGAAGAAGATATTTTAATAGAAAATGAAGCACAGTTAAAGCGTGAAGGTGAAGCTAAAAGAAACTGCATAAAAAACTCTTTAGAATATATTTAAGATTTAACAATAATAAAACATAATATATAAAATAAATACATTTTCTAGAAATATATTATATGTTTTTTCTTTACCTTTAAAATAGTTTATATAAATTAAATTTCTTCTATGTATACTAGAGAATGAACTAAATGTATTACATCCATTACTGTAGTTAAAAATAAAACTTTTTCTGAACTTAAAATATAAACCTTTGGTAAAAAAACTGTCTTTCACAATTTATTTTTTAATCTCTTATGTTTAAGTATTGTTTTAACAGTTCCATTTTTTCTCTATGTCGACGATCTTTATTCTCTTCTTTAGTTTTTGCTGTCTCTGCCAATACTTGTGCAACGCTTAATTTTGGTTTCTTAGGTTTATCTTTAATACCACCATCATACGTATCTGCAGAACAATTTGAACTGCAACTGCTTTCTTTTGTGCGTTTTCCAACACGAACATTATTGGCACTTCGTAAAATTTCTGGTTGTATGCTATCATCAAGCGCACTAATTTTTGATAGTTCTTGATCATATGGTACATCCATTCTGCTAGAACCACTGGTATTATTGTTTTCAATGGCTTCCTTTTTTCTCTTTAAAACAGTCTTATATCTATTTTCAACTTGCGTCCATAAACGACTTAAACTAAAGAAATCGTTTATTTCTTCAGCAATACGTATCCACATCAATTTTTTATTTTTGAATCTTTTCAGAGGACCTATTTGTTTTACATACATCTCATACTGCTGAAGCATGTATTTCGTTTCTTCAGAAGTCCACTCTATAAAAGACAGGAAAAATTACATACTATATTCAAACAAAATATGAACATATTTCATACCGGCCTTATTACTGTACTGATGGGCTTGCAGCTCTGTACTTTCTTCTTCTTGATATTCTGATACTTGCGTTGCATAAATTGATTCTTCGGTAGTTTCTTGTTCATTCTGAGGTACATGTGTATCCCTAAACCGAATTTAATCTGAAGTTTTCGCTAATATGTATGTTTTTATCACTTACTCAGTTTCAATAATATAATATGTACTCATCGCGGCGAACTCGTCCTTTGTTATAATCCTTGGTAAAAAGATATGATTTGTGGTAAAAGGATATGTACGTCCAGATATTTACCAAATATGTCGTGGTAATTTGTTTTTAAGGTTATAACACTGTGACAACCACTAACCACTGTGCGTTCTAATGAACGTGCACTGCCCCAGTTTTGTTTTGCACTCTGGTGCAAATTAAATGCAACACCAGTGTTCCCATTAGAAAACGCTATTAGTGACCATAGAGTCATTTATTCTACGGAAATGCCAAATATTTTTCGCCTATCATTTACATAAGGTCGTATCATCTCTACTCTATAAATCTAAGGTCTGGTAACAGATAAAGATCCTGCCGATCCTGCCTTCGCCACAAAAAAGCTCTTTCTCTCTGAAGCCTCAGATTTGAGTTTTGTCTGTCTCTATTAATTATACGTTCTCTAACTACAGGTAACATGTTTATTATAACTGACTATAATTTTAAAATAATAAGAATCACGATTATGATAATAATAATACCTACGCCTTTATTGCAATGGTTTGCGATTTAAAATAAAAAGAAATATAATAGTTTTATTTATATAAAGTGTGTGTATAAATGACAAGATTTCGGTAGAACTAGAAGTTAAAATGACACGAGATAAGGATGACAATATGTATCAGACAAAGTATTCACCATATTTACTTGACACCTTTTTGGTCATCGAGTATTTCAAATCGAGACGAGTCGATAAATCGTGCACCGATTCCAAAACTCGATGAATTTTAAGAAATGGCGGTTTCGAATCTAGAATCGAGTAACCGTGATCCCGGCCTTGATTATTTATGTGCCTCAGCGAAAAAATTTAATATCTATTTGATAAAAATGCTCAATTTCTTCGTCTTCGTTTGAAATAAGCGATTAGTTTTTTACATTATTAATCTCGCCATCGTTTTCAGCGATTGAAATATTTTTAGGTTAGAATTACTTGTTTAAATCCATATTAATGACTTTTACCCTGTCAAATTTTTGACACATTTAAATTTAAAAATCAGGCATGTCAGTATAAAGTTTTAAAGTATTTTTTAGTATGCATGCATCATAAACCAATTAAAACACACTCATAAGCGTGCATAATCGGGCCTTTTTCGCACGGCGTGCGTATAAAAGTTGCTTGGTAACAGCCAATCCCAAGCGTTTAATAGTCCAGTGAAATGTCAGGAAATGTCAAATGACATATAGGTACATGTCATGTATTGAAATTATTTATTTGATTTCTTCTAATTAAAATTATTGTTCCATTTATACTAAAAAATATCGTATGACACTCGTGCATAATTAGCTTTTAAAGCACTCGTAACGTTAAAGCCACTCCGCTTCGCGTCGTGGCTTTAAACTCGTTACTCGTGCTTTAAAAGCCTGATTATGCACTAGTGTCATAATATACTATTCTTTAGCAAAATTTACGACACTGCTATAGTTTTAAATTGTATAGGATTGTACGTACTTCAAATCGTGACAGCTGCCAACGCTGTCAACATGTTGGAGTTACAACGTAAAATGTTTGCAATTGAAAGCTTCTTCAGACCTGGTCGAAAATTGGATAAATAATGTCATGATTGTCATCATATATTGTTACGTCTTCTTCTTCTTTGGTTGGTGTGATTGTCACGTCAGATACATATACTTTCGTGGTAGCCAATAACCAAAAAAGAAATATACATCGAAATAGCAATCAAGTCAACACAAAAAAATACCCTATGGTACTACTTGACGTCAGTAGTCTTCAGACTTCAATAGTTGGCCCCGTTTTTATAATGGCGCAGAAAAACGAAACTTTGAAGCTTTATATCTCAATAAATACTACAGATACAGCAAAATAAAAAAAATACGCGTCTATTTTTTTAAATTCCTGTGTGCCTGTTCCCCATTATTCGTATATCAATGTATTTTCTTGTCAAGTTCTAACAATTCTGTTCACGAGCTAGGGCAAAAGACCTATTATAGTTAGCTTAAATTAATGAAATTAAAGCGTGAATTTAATTACCGTAAAACGGGGTGAGATTGACCACTTTTGGCGTTCTTTATCTAATAACTTTTTTGTTGTTGTAACAAAAGAAATGGAAAATGCTAATATGAATGAGTCTATATTCAGTGTAGCTTTTCGCATTATTGAAACATTACTTTTTCTTTATTTCCAAAGAAAAAAAATTAAAACCCCCAATCTCACCCCTATATTTGGGGAGAGAATGACCGCGTACTTAAAACGCTAGAAAATTATTTTTTAATGCCTATAGAGGTGAGAATGACCACGGTTTATTGTATAATAAATTGTTTTTTTGCTGATAAAAGATTAGAAAAAGTTATACATGCTGAAAAATGGAAAAATAAATACTTAGACAGAAAAAAGGTCAACAAATGTTTTAATTCGTTATTGAGTAAATGATTGTACAGAAATAAATGTAATACAAATGAAAATCTACTTATTTAATGCACGTAAGTGTTTATTACAGCACTGCTAGGAAAAATATAATGCCCACGTCGCACAATCTTGGGGGTAGGAAGTATTTTTACAACACAATTGTACCCAATGATATCTGTATCCTCCACTTCAGACCACACAAACTTCTCTCCAACAGGTTTCTTCAGAAACTTTATGTGCAATCCGTCTTTAGAAAGTGACAATACTTGCCCTATAAAATGTTTACAACTTTTTTTGGTTTCGTATAAAATAAACTTAAGAATCACTAAATTCGCACGAGGAGAGTTTGTAGGTTAGGAACAAAGCCGCTAACTACGTTGGTAAAACAGTTAACATGAATCAAAAGAACACACGATAGAGCTACATCTGTGTTTGTCTACAGTCAATCTCACCCCGGATATTACAGAAACCTGCATCTTTCTCTACATGTTTATGTAAAAACGAAATAAGTCATGGTTAATAATAGTGTGAGTTAGAACAGTCTATAAAAGACCATATTGCACTAAGAAAAAAATATTAGTCATTGCTACTTGCTTTTATTTGGCTTCTGGAGCTAGAAGTTTGAAGGCCATGTATTTTTCTGAAAAAAATGACATTTGACATTTACATTTTTTTTTTAAACCGGGTTCTTTTACACAACAAGTATTCTGTGACAAACATACAGGTGTCCTATTGCACTAAGCATTTTTTTGGTTTATGTCTTGCGTGACATTTGATTTTGAGTTGTAAAATAAAGTTTTTTTAACTTGTCGGTCAATCTCACCCCGGCGGTCAATCTCACCCCGTTTTACGGTATTATAAATGACAAACTAATTATCAATATCGGTTCTAAGTTTGACCGTGGTATTTTCTTTTGTGTGTTTTTTATAATTATTTTCCTTTTTCAAAATCATAGTATTTTCAAAATTAAAATTATATTTATCTTTAAAGTGCTTAACGAGGCAGTTTCAATTTAATTAATTTATAGACAATATTTATCTTTTTTATCTTCTTTAATAGTTCTTTTAAATTACTAAATAAGTGTTTATTTTAGTCGATGTGAATGTTTTATGAATATCTGATTTTTAAATTCGTTGTTGTTACACCTTTCTTTATTCAATTATCGTTAGACTCTTTTAAATACATATTTGTCTCTAATATTTATCTAACTTTATTTAAATTTTCGTTTCTAAAATCAAGTGTTCTAATTTAACAGTTTAATTTGTTAATGAACTCTAGGTCCTCTATTACTAAATTTGTGATTACAGCAGATAATGGAGAACCGATTTCTCCGAAAATTTGTTTGTATATTTTGTCATTAAAAATAGGTTGAATTTAAGTAGAGTTCGCAGCCGGCATGAATATTTGTATACGAAGATAGTACATACATCTAAACTAATAATATCGTAGTATGCTACAGATTTTTTAATAATGAAATAGAACCAATTTCCACGAATTATTTATTTTATTATCTTCGGAATTTTCTACAATATTACTAAGAATTTTGGATAAAAATATTGATAGGTAGTATCTTTTTTACAGTTGGCCTTAACGGAACATTAGTGTTATGAATTTTAGGAATAGGTACCTACCTACTGTAAATAAACTCAGAGTTATGGACTTATACGTAGTATATTTTTAAATTTTTAGAAATCGACTGCTCTATATGACTACTATTTAATCAATTATTGTCTAATTGGTTATTTTCACTTTAAATTTTGTTAGTTGGATCATTTCATAAAGTGACATAAGCGCTTTCGTCGTTTAATAATGTGTTCATTTGAGTCACGTAATATTTTTTATCTACTTTTACACTGTATTTTTTTTATGTGTGGCGGGTGCTTAGTTGCAGTGACTTCCTAAGCTATATCGTTTGTTTGACTATATTACATTAAATATTCTTGCCTTGTTTTCAGTTTAACAAATAATTCTACAAGGTTATAATACAAGCTTGTTCTAACTAGTATCTAGTATATTACAGGAAAATAAGCTTTAAAAATGCATTACTAATCCGGAATCTGCTAATTCTGTACTCGATTGTACTAATTCTGTTTTGTTTGGTATGAAGTTAATTCATCCAATTTGGCTAGGAGAAACTCGGAATCACATGATTAACTATAATTGGCAACAGTTTAAAAACGCAGTAATTTCATAGACTGCTTAACTAGATCAATTTTCCTATTGCCGAAATATAATCGAAGGTAACAACCTTTTCTCGAAACGATTCTGATAGCTATTGGATCTGACGTGTATGTAAACCATATCTTACTTTTGTGAATAATAAGCACAAGTATTCAAGATATTTATGACATTAATTTGCAATATTAGCAATTAAACGTACCCTTCTGGATCTTTTAGAAATACAGTTTGTTCCGTAAGTTCTAAGGCTGTCTTAAGGATACTATCAGAAAAACACTTAACGGCGATGTCAATCTCTTCCTCTAACTGGAACTTTTTATCTCTCAAACGTTTCCTGAAGTGACACATCGCCAAATCCGGTGAGTAAGGAGGATATTCTATAATTTGGATTTTCATTTTCGCTAAATACTGGAACAGTTGTCCCTGCTGTATGGAACGACGTGTTACTAAACACAGTAGGCAAACAATTTTCAACGTACATACCATTTGGCGGTAACTGTCTTATGATCTTCTAATTTAATTGCGGCCACCAAACTCGTACTTCTAAAAATACATAACTTTTTTCATTGCTCGTTTTTTCACCATCGTAGGAGTTCACTCATGTTCATGTATCCAGATTCGGCTTTCTTGGCGAATGGGAACATCAAAAAATAGTATGTACGTTTCATCGCCTGTTACAATTTTAGAAATGATTTGATGGCCTCCACCATTGAACATATCTAAAGTTTGTTGGCAAATTCTAAGACGTTCTGCTTTTTTAAATCTGTCAGATGAAGGAGTACAAACCCGGTTACAACATTTTTCAAATGTAAATGTTTGTGCAATATTGCTTTCACTTGTGAGGATCCAATCTTCAGATTGGACTCTATCATTGCATAGGCAACGTGGTTGTCCTCTTCCACCATCTTCTTCATCATAGCAATGTTTTCGGCGTTAGCAGCAGTTAAAGGAGGGCTCCTTTTCTGTATACCACTGACTTGCAACCTCGTTCAAATTCTTTATACCATCTACACAACGATACCCATTGATGGTGCGAGATTCTCAAATGCCGATTTTAAACTTGCCTCATACTCATGCGCGCTCAAGCCTTTCTTGAAATCACAGTATATCATTATCTTGCGATAATTCCAAATTTTTTTATAACAGAAGTTTATTCTATGGACTATTTCTCAGGCACTATTCAACCGAATTGCACAAACTAAACTGCAATTGACAGGCAAAATCATGTACTATTTAATAAAAAACAATTTGTTTTGCACGGGTAACTAGATTTTTCAATACTCAATAGTTGTAGCTTGTCCCTCGTATTTGTAAATATGCATTGCGCTCTTTTCTGTGATTATGCATACGTGTCCTCAAGATGTTCCATTATTAACATTTCCAATTTTTCGATTAACGTACAAAGAGGACTAAAATTATCGTCTATTAGGTAGCAATTAAGGCACCGATCAAGATGACCAACAAGACCTTTCCCAATCATTTTCAAGAAGTCAAGTTCAAATATCATCGATATTTAAAAAAAATAGAAACACCTTTTTATTTGTTCATTTCTGGATTTTATATGAAGTGCCGAATTCGAATATGTATGGTACCTAATGTTGATAGTTCGTTATTTCAAGTAATTTGAATATTTATTTGAAATACAGTAAATATCGTTTATAACGACATCTGATATAACGACATATCGGTTTTTGCGACGAAATTTCAAGGTCCTGGCCAGAAACAATGCTTTCTAAACGCGAAACCTATCGGTTATAATCACATCGAATATTACGACCAAACTAATATAACGACGAAAAATAGCTTGACATTTGGATAAAATTATCTTTTATAACGACGGATATTATAAATTGTGAAAACTTCAGAGGAGTGACTTTACTCTGTGTAGTAGCAAAAGTATTCGAGAGGGTTCTAGAATGCAAACTGATGGAGAAAATTATAAACTTAATGGAATCGCAGAGTGGATTTAGGAGGGGATATAGTATTCAAGGCATACATGGCTTTCATAGACCTTGAGAAAGCGTTTGATAGGAAATCAAAGGTTGAGATATGGCACATGTTGATAAAGAATAAGGTTGGTAAAAAGCTAAGAAGTGCAATTGAAAGTATGTAGGGAGAATGTAGAAATATAGTAAGGAACAGAAATGTGGAGTCGGAGGAGTTCAAAACTAACCAAGGGTTGAGACAGGGTAGCTGCTTGAGTCCTATGATATTCATCATGATGTTGAATGAAATTATGAGAGAAATAACAGCAAAAGTGGGTAAACTACAGATTGCGTATTGGAATCTAGCACCGGTAAAGATAGCAGAGTGTGCTTTTGCAGACGATTTGGCAATCTTTGCAAGTTCGGAGAAAGAACTACAAAAGAATCTGGAAATATAGAACGCTGCTCTGTATAAGTAAATACATATAAGTAAGTAAATATAACAATTGGCAACAACCATATAGAGCAAGTCAATGAATTTAAATACTTGGGTGTGGTACTGGATTCACAAGGAAATCAACAGCAGGAAATTAAAGAGAGAATAAATAGTAGATTTAATTAATAGATCTTCATCATTACAAACGAAAAGGATCAGATCTTTTAACGCGTATATGAATGGTTCAAAATTCAGAGGAGCCACAACATTCCTATTAGCGGTCCGATAAGAAAAAGCAAATGATTTTGCTCGACGATTAGGGTTAGAAGATTTTAAATGCACAGTTGGATGGATTCAAATCGTTGAATCCATCCAACTGTGCATTTAAAATCGGAAAATTTCGGAATCGTCCGAAAAAAACACAATATTGTTTTTGTAAAATATGTGGCGAAGCAATAGATGTACCTAAAGGGATTTGTGACCACTGGTCAAATTTAAGAAAAGAATATACAGACGAAGTAATATTCAACGCAGATGAGACTGGTTTATTTTTCAGAATGATGAAATGCGGGGGAGGAGGGGGATGTATTGATGGTAAACTCAGTAAGGATAGATTGACTGTTCTTGTACCAGCAAATATGACTGGATCGGAAAAAATTAAACTTGTGGTTATTGGCAAAGCTAAGCATCCTCGATGCTTTAAAAATATAAAATCTTTACCTGTTGAATATGAAAATATCCAAAGAGCATGGATGGCATTACTTGAAAAAATAATTGTAATAAACTCATTCAAAACTTAAAAGCTATATAACTTGCCTTCCTTCCACCAAATACCACGTCAGTTCTTCAACCGATGGAGCAGCGTGTAATAAAGTCCCTAAAGAGACATTTTAGAAAAGATCAAATTACAAAGCTTTTAAAAGACATTGACGAGAATGGTGTTCCTCGAAAATTAGATATGCTGCAGGCTATTTTTCTACTTTCCAAAGCTTGGAATCCCGTTTCTCAACAGACATTAGCAAATTGCTTTGCACATGCTGGGTTTAATTTACACACAGCAGAAAACTCTTTTGGTGACCATAATTTACCCTTAGCTAAGTGGCTTTGACTACAAAATGATACGAAGGAAGATTTGCCTGTAGTTAACCTGGCAACACAAGAGGGTTGGAATAATATTTCAAATGTTGATGAAGAACTCAAAACGGAAGAAGATATGACAGAAGATGAAATTTTAGCTGGGTCCAATGCAAACTTGGAGTTAGAAATAAACAACGATGAAGTGGAAAGGATGCATTTTCAGCCATTGAAATGATTCAGCATTTTTTCACATTTAATCAAAATTTGAAAGACGCCAACAGATTCTGCATTGCTCCATTTGGAAAAAATGATTGAAAAACACTTCTTAGAAAACAAAAAAATACAACAAATCAAAATGACAGATTTTTTTATTAAAATTATATATACATAAATATGTGTTAAATTGTTAGTAAAATAAGTTGAAAAGTGGTATTTGGATATAGCGACCTACTCTTATAACGACCGAATTTCGTTGGTCCCTTCAACGTCGTTATAAACGATATTTACTGTGCATGCAATTTGCTAATTTTTGGCATTTGTTAAGAAATTTTCAAAATGTTTTATGGTCATAAAATAAGAAATGGATCCCGTACTTTATATATACATCATAGAAGTTGTAGTATAAAAACGGCTCTGTATAATTATATTTCTATTATATTTTAAATCTTACGGATGCAATGGAAATCATCCGATAAGCTTTCTTGAAAGCTTCACTGTAGTAATTTATTGTAACTATTGCATGTTATTAAGGTTAAGTAATGTGAAGACAAATGTAAAACACGCCGAATATGTCCTGCGTGGGATGCCCCATCGCCACTACGTTACGTTTAATTTCCTAGCAATTAGGTTATTCATTTTCATTATTATTATGTCGCTTCTAGAAGGAAATTCCAATCTCGAATAATAAAACTCTTAATCGACAATTAGTCATTTATTTGTTATGCGAAGTGCAATAATAATCAATGACCGTGAAGTAACTAGACACTTTTTTTTATCAGTTATTTAATCCAAGTTGTAAAATAAAACAATCCAGCAGTTGTGAAATCTAATTGAACGCAAATCTTACACACACGATCTGTGTATAAGAGACACCTTTAATTTTTCTTATATTATATTTTAAAAAGTATGTGTTCTGCTAAATTTGTCAAACACTGTATTTTATACTACATATTTGCAGACGTGACATATTCACATTTCGCAATTCAAAATTTCTTATAAAATTAATTTCAAGGTGCTTTATGCTTAATATAGTTATAATTATATAGTAATTTCAAAGCGCATTACAAAATAGAAAGCAAATAGGCAACGATAATTCTTTAATTTCAGATAAAGTCTAGGGGATAACGAATTGCGATTTTTTAAATAAACAATAAACACGCTGCATTTTGAAATTAATATTTGTGTAAGAGAATGTTGACTAAAACAGTATTGTTTAGGTTTGAAGAATATATATATATATATATATGTAGAAGTAGACGCAGTAAAGTTTACTACAAGGAAATTAATTTGACCAGCATAAGGAGTCCTATTCTGAGTTTGTCGTTAGAAGTCTCATATAGATGGATGCGTTTCAATTGTTATGAAATATACAGACTGGTTAAACAATGAGTTGCACTTCAGAAGCTGTCTAAATTTAGATGGAATGCTCCTTTAGCAAAAGCGAACTTATTTTAAATTTTAGCTGCCATTAAAGGCAAACAATTGTATAGTTTTAAATGAAGCAATCTGTATTTAATAATGTCCCCTAGATCTGTATTATAATTCTGTAGTACTAGCGTCAATTTAATGAGTTAATTGGCCACTCTTAACGAAAACTATGTTTAAATTAAGCTTGCGTTGACATTGTTAACATTATTTGTTAATTATATCATCAATTTTAGTTGTTCCAAGATATTAAATAGATTAAATCACAACTAATCCTATACAAACAAGGATGTGACATCAGTAATTAGGGGGAATTAAAGAAATTGCCTACCGTAATCAAGAGTCTTTGTTTAAAAATATCAAAATAGTTTCTTTATTTTTGAGAATACGACGTGAAAACTGACGTATTAAAACTTTATAAATGTGCTACATTTCTCGTTCCTACTATTGCTTTGGTAGTTGTCCAATTTAATAACAATGTGATAATTTCAGAGCAATCATTTTTGTTTAAAGGGGTGTACTGTTTTATTTCATTTTACCGTTCTCATACGGTGGTTATGAATAAAGTAGTATGATTGTTACTAGATAGTGAAACCACATCTAGGCGGCATTAGTTTGTAGTTACTAGGTATAGTTTGTTGCTTGATAAAATTATGAAACTCCCATGAATCTTTTAAATGGTAGTATTTTTCTAAAATTTCATTCGAATTTTTGGTTAATGAGTATTGTTTGTTTTGATTTTGTCTGCTAATTCTGTATCAATTATGTTTCTTTCTTTCCTTTAATTTATAAGTTTATTTACTTTTCTTTTATAACTTAGAGATGGTTGGCAGTTTTACTATTTGTGTACGATAATGTAGTATATATAGGGTGTTTCATAATATATGCGCAGGACTTCAGGATGTGATACCTTGTCCAAAAATTTGAAAAAAAGTTTCTATCTACTTACCCTCTAAAATGCACCATTTTCGAGATACAGGGTGTTGAAATTTAATTTAAAAAAAATCGTTTTTTGGAAATATCTCCGAAACCGTTTATTGTAAAGAAAACAGCTTTTGTAACCGTTTTCTACTTATAATAAGCTGAGTTGTGTGCGAGAAAAATTTTTTTAAAGTTATAATTGGTGAAGATTTTGAAGGGGTAGTGATTGTTTTTCTCCCCAACTTCTCCGCCACTGGAAAAAGTACGGTTTTGACACGCCCATTTGAACCGCCAATGTTTTCTACACAAAAAAGTACTGTTGAACTAGCTGTAGCATGAGCTCCAAAGTTGACCGTTTTCGAGAAAAATCAACTTTTATGTTGAAAAACATACCTAGTAAATTTTTTGAAATAAAAGTTTTATTTTACTAAAACATTAGAACAAGTAAGAAAAGCAAACGTTAACAACATAAAAGTTGATTTTTCTCGAAAACGGTCAACTTCAGAGCTCATGACCAACAGCACCTTTTTTGTGTAGAAAACATTGGCGGTTCAAACGGGCGTCTCAAAACCGTACTTTTTCCAGTGGCGGAGAAGTTGGGGAGAAAAACAATCACTAACCCCTTCAAAATCTTCACCAATTATGACTTAAATTTTTTTTCTGGCACACAACTTAGCTTATTATAAGTAGAAAATGATTACAAAAGCTGTTTTCTTTACGATAAACCGTTCCGGAGATATTTCCAAAAAACGAATTTTTTTAATTAAATTTCAACACCCTGTATCTCGAATATGGTGCAGTTTAGAAGATAAGAAACTTTTTTCAAATTTTTGGACAAGCTATCACATCCTGAAGTCCTGCGCATATATTATGAAACACCCTGTATATACCGGTTGATTTCAGACATAGGATACATAACGGCGGGTAGGGGCAAGGGGTACGAAAATTCGCTAAGAAGTGGGGACGCGTACGAGTCTCTCTATCACAGTCTAGTCTCGTCAAGTCTACAGCGCTGTGATAGACTCACGCGACCCCACTTCGTAGCGATTTTTCGTACCCGTTGCCCTTTCCGGCCGTTATTTATCCTATGTCTGAAATCAACCCGTATATGTATGTATATATTTTTGTATCTTGTCAGAGGGTGGTTAGTTTTGAAAAGACTACCTTCCTTTTCTTACAAAATTTTATTTCATTGAGCCCGAATGTGTATGTATTTTCAAAACTTACCATTCTCTAAATGAGCGAAATATGTAGAAGTGTTTTCCCGAGGGGGAAGGAGGAGGAGGTTAGTTCTAAAAATAGAACTTACCTTATTCAAAACTATTCACCCCCGACTCAGGGAAGATAAAACAACAAAAATCCAGAACACAAACAAAAAAGGCAGACTTAATGTTTAAGCCCACATATTCATCACTTACCACCCTTCAACACGGGAAAAGTAATTCATAAAACAAGTATTATTTCAGTCTGTCATTTTTATTTTCAAAACTAACCACCTCCCAATTCAAGGAAAAGAAAAAAATAAATTTCCAACGCAACCAAAACCCTCGTTTTGAAAATCTGTGTTTCCGAGTTTACTAAATCCCAATCCGTGGTAAATCGATAAAAGATTACAGTTAATGTGTATTATCACAATATGTCACAGGGACTGTCGATTCCTTGAAACCATCTTGCTCTATTCACCCGTCATTTATAGTTATCTCTCAGAAAATGAGCATTGCAATCCCAGATTCCATTCCCGATCATATACATATGTTTCTTAAAAGATTCTGCTCGAAAACATAGCTCAAGCTCGTATAACTTTTAAAGAAATTTATTAATTTAGTTCATCCTATACATTGAACTGATTGGTTTTTTTAGTTTACGGTTGTAGATAGGTTTAGATTCAAAAATTATACTAATAAGATTTTAAAAACAAACGAGAATACAATAAAATTAAAATACTTTGTTAAATATAATAATTTCTAATTAAAATGAGAAGAAACAATACAACTTAAAATACTCTAGCTTAACTGCGTAAAGTCCCCGAAATAGCGCCATTGAAATTTTTTAAAACATAATTTCAATAGACCTACACAGCACTCAATAAAAAGATTTTAAAAATACGTTAAGACTTGTCGTATATGAATGATGAAATAATGTAAAACACGGATACAATCTTTTGTTTATAGATATCATTTGTGGAAAGATATGAGGAGTATCTTCCTATGTCAAAATAAACATTTTTTATGGTTGTTAATTAACTGCAATTAGTATAAAGATTAGATATTCATAAAAATAATTTATCATGGAAGATTTAGATTGGAAGAATTATTTCGTGGAGGTGAAATTCCACTATCGAAGTAGGAAGTGATTAAACTATAAATATCGTGAAGATATACAGTACTGTGTAAAAGAAACCGGGTCCTATTTAAACCAGATGTTTTTGCTTCTTTTTGTAAAATATACGAGATCACTATTGTAGAACTTTCAACTTTTGGTCGTCGATCTTCTTATAGTATTTTCTTTTTCTATAGTTTTGAGAAAACATTTCTATTAGAAAGATTTCTGGACCTGGTCGTCCTCCTAGGTAGGTAACCCATAAATGTACATTTATTTAGAATTTTGATTTATTTTGCGAGAATTTTCTTTGCACACTTCTCTACAACAAATGGTTTCATCAAAATTAGGTCCAAACCTGAAAATATTTGATGCTTATAGTTTTAAAAAATGCATACTTTTATTGTACCTTGTGATCTATTTTATATATTTCTTAAGTTTTTTATACAGCACTGTATTTATTAACACTATCTAATAGAATTTTATCGATATTTTATGATTTTATTATACATGCACCTTCATATCTAACTTTGACACTTTCTCTTTAATTGATGAGTAATTAAAGTTATTATACAAACTTGTTATGAATTTCCAGTTCCGCTAATACATGCATTTCTATATTATATAGTCTGTCCCAAAAAAAACGCCAACAATCATAATTCCGTTATTTATTATCCAATTTTACTAAACTAAACGTAAATTTAATAGTATCAAAAATACTATGAAATAGCAGTGTTTTATTAGTTTTGAGTTGTTTTCACTAATGTTAAACGATAGTCAACTTTTTATTTTAAATGGCAACATACATATTTTGGATCATTTTTTTCAGAATTTAACGATGTATGTATAATATGTCCATTTTTGATAAATGTTTATTGAAAAAAAATTATTAAAAATCAACTTTGTTTTTAATAAATTATGTATAAATTTTCGAACGTACGATAAAACATTGGAAATGTGAATATTATAAGTATTATTATAAGAAACAAAACACTTTACAAAACATCCAGCACTTCTCCTAATAACTCCACAAATCACATTTAAAAAGACAAACGGCAGGTACTTCTTAAAATGTTAACATTCTCTGGGTTTTGTTAAATAAACTCGATTTTGTTTGAAAATCGAAATATTTCCAAATGTAGTACCTATTCAACCAATCAGTATTTATTCTTGTCTTGTGTGCGAGAACCCATCTTGTTGATAAAATATTCTCTTTAAATCTGTCAAAGATTTTCATTTAATAAAATGTGATATTTTTCTTAATTTAACCAACCATTTATGAAAAATGGCCCAATTAATTGCTGGTCCAAAATACCACGCCAAACATTTACGCTGAAACGTGTTTGAAAATTATTTTTAAATGACAAATCTCGGATTGTCTTGGCTCCATTATCGATGCATGTTTCTATAAAAAATACCATTCATTGCATGCACTCATCGGAGGTCCGTGAAGTTGGCACCACAAAGTGGTCAAAAATCGACAAAAATGCTAGAAAGGATTGACCATTTATTGACCACTATTGACCATCAGCGATTTCGATTGACCACCTTTTGTTTAGGCTTCAGCCGCTATACCCATATTTTGGGGTCTAATGGAGAAAATGCTAAAATTAGCCAATATAGACGTTTTGTTCATCGGATACGATTGACCATCGTTTGACCATGTTTGACCATTGACCACCACATTTTCAAAATTTTCAAAGAAAGATTTTTGAAAACTGCAAACTCTAAAAAAAATTGACCAACGTTTGACCATGATTGACCACCAAATAATTTTTTTGAAAACTTAAAAATATTCGAAAAAAACGAAAAAAACCAGTTCATATCTCCAATGAAATGACATCAAACCCAGATAATGTCATAACCTCTTGCGTCGCATTTTTCACAAATTTCGAGAGGTGGTCAAACGCTGAAAATAATAGAACTTATTGTCTCGTGTTTCTAGACCACATAAAACTGAAAATTATCGTTTGACCACCCTCCGGTTAAATTTTATCCGATCTTAAATAGAAAATTATTTTAAAAAATATTGCATACTACATAAATTGTAAAATATTGTATTCAAACTACCTATGTATTCATGTAGTCTGTTATTTTCACAGTTTTATAAATAAAATCAATACTAACAGAAGATCGAATAATGTTTTTTTCCAGTGAGGTAGAGTATACATACATTACCGCAATGACTTACTTAATATCTTACTTCATCGCAATGCGCTGCACCGCAAATTTCCTAATTAGGTATCTTGAACATTAAGTCTCAAGTAAATGAAATTTATTGGTTAATTAAAAACTGTAAATAGTATAATATATTTCTTGTAACCATAAAACATTAAGGTGTCATTTACAAATTTTTCAAATCTCAAGTCAAAATTTAATGAAATAAAAGACTAGATTTTTTGGTTAAAACGTCCACTGCCCTACAGCTTTGATTTAAATTACGGTTACGAAAATTTTGAGCTAATTTAGGCAAGTCACAAAAAACTTCCAATTCGAACTAAAGATGTTTGACAAAATTTGATTTACGGAGAATCTTGTCGAACTAAAGATGTTTGCTGTATCTTGTAACAAATGTTGCCTCTGATCTGGATAACATTTAATCGGAGGGTGGTCAAACGATAATTTTCAGTTTTCTGTGGTCTAGAGACACGGGACAATAAGTTCTACTATTTCAGCGTTTGGCCACCTCTCGAAATTTGTGAAAAATGCGACGCAAGAGGTTATGACATTATCTGGGTTTGATGTCATTTCATTGGAGAATTGAACTTTTTTTTTCGTTTTTTTCGAATATTTTTAAGTTTTCAAAAAAATTATTTGGTGGTCAATCTGTACTGCAACAAAATTTTAGAGTTTGCAGTAAAAAAAAATTCGAAAAAAATTTTTCTTTGAAAATTTTGAAAATGTGAAGGTTAGTCAAACATGGTCAAACGATGGTCAATCGTATCCGATGAACAAAATGTCTATATTGGCTAATTTTAGCATTTTCGCCATTAGACCCCAAAATATGGGCATAGCGGCTGTAGCCTAAACAAAAGGTGGTCAATCGAAATCGCTGATGGTCAATAGTGGTCAATAAATGGTCAATCCTTTCTAGCATTTTTGTCGATTTTTGACCACTTTGTGGTGCCAACTTCGCAGACCTACTCATCGGACCAAAGTATCATTCTGTAAAAATTTAGATCTGATTCTAAAGCATTTAAATAAAAACGGCAAAACTGTGTTTTTCGGCTAGGATCATTTTGTTCTAATGCATAAACTTTTCTAGCTATGGACGGTTTAACTTTGGTGTTTTTTTAAGATGCCATAAACAGTAGCTTTTTATATCTCGTTCGTGAATTTTCTGATCCGTTATCTTCGTTCTTGTGTTTTAGGTTAGTTAAATGATCTGTAATTTCTTAAATTCGTTTTAATTCTCTAAAATATTTTAGAGTCTGGAATTACTCTGTCCGGAAAACGAACATTGTAACGACAAACTGCTTGAAGACGATTTTTATTACATTCAAAGAACATCTGCAACATGTCCGTTACCGCGTTGTTATTAATTTTTACGAAAACACGTTTTTTTGTTGTGGCAAAACATTCAAACAGGACAACAAAGAAGATTTAATAAACTGACACTTATTGACGTTTATCGCATTTTTGTTACTTCATGGCTCACTCGAAAATTTATAAAGATAAAGATGAAATTTATTAAATGTTATATTGTTTTTGGAATTATGATTGTTGACGTTTTTTACGGGGTAGTCTGTATAGTTTCATCTGAATTTTAGGCCGGTAATCGAATTTATTTGTTGCGAAAACGGTAGTCGATTTACATATTTGAAACGTATGAGTTTTTTACATGTTTAATACAGGGCTTCACTAAGCAAATTGATAATTTTTTAGAAAATAGTTTCTCGTTTAAAAAATCATATAAATTCAGTCCCACAGAGCTACGTACCTACTTGGTACGATACAGGATCTTCAACTTCAAAGAGTGGCAATAGAATTTGAGTCCGCCAGTGTCCGGCCGACATTTCTGTCTTCACCTATTAGCTTCGCACATGGCGTTCCGCAGGGTTCGATACTCGGACCAACATTATTTTTGCTATATAATAATCCGGGCCAAGTGTCGATGCAATTTCGATAATGGGCAATGAGATCATTCCAGGTGTGATACATGGTGCGACCTTAATGACTTAATGCTGAAGGAGAGTAAAACGGGGTTATTACATTTTAAAACAACGACAGCTTCAATCAGTACCCTCTATGTCCGAGGTAGTGGCAGATTCATTCCGGAGGATGACGCGACTAAATATTTGGGACTAACGGTAGATTCCACATTGAGATTTAACGTTCAGTGTTCTATTTTGAAATCTTAGAAACAACGTCAAGTTAAATTCGGTGAGGCAGTTTTATTCTGCTTATGTAGAGTCTTGTCTACAGTATGGTGTCGTCTTCTGGGACACTGCAATCGATGCCTTTCCTGCGGAAAAGAATTGCATGTTGAGATGCATGTTGGTCATGGTGCCGACGACATCATGTCGTCCACTCTTTATGCAGTTAACTTTCTATGTCTTGTGCACAGGTTTTGTTTAATAAAGCTTGGCAGTATCTCTATTTCATATTCTGTTAAGCATTTTTGCACGTCACCAAGTGCATGTTATGTACAAAGACAACATTATTATAAATAACGGTTTTTTTAAATTATAATAATTTAAACGGGTCGATGGTCGCAGTGGTTAGGCGGCTCACTATCGTTGTGGGAGGACGGTAGGTGCCGGGGTTCAATTCTCTGGAGGGACGGTGACATTTTTTCAGAGAGTTTAATCCCGGATCGACTTGCCATTCGCTGTTGGGAGCAAAGTGATTAACAGCGCGGCATCATAAAAGGCGATATGGTGCTGTCACAAAGTCATTGAACACAATTTACACACACAAACTACACCGCGAGAGTTGCAGTGACAGCCAGACAAGCGATACAGCTTATGGAGTCACTGAAACTAAGCACCCACCACACATTAAAAAAAAACTCTTACCAATGGTGACATAATATTATCTAATATGTTCTAAACTCCTCAGTACTATTCAAAAGTGCTTTTATTCTAGGCTGGTATCCACGATAATTATTTTCTAATAATACGGCAGAAATGCCTACTTTGTATATTTTCCAAAATTCACGAACATGACGAATCAATGTTTGATCATCTTGTATCTTTCCATTGCAGAGTTTCTAGATTACAGTGCGCAACAAAAACTTAGAGGGGGCCTTGATTATTATGAAATCCTGTAATCTATATATTTTATGTGAAAGAGACAAAGGGTATTAAATAATCATCAAAATACACAGTCTATATAAAGCAAGCGAACTTTCGTTGCATTTTTTTAACTGCAGTGCGGATATAATTCCAATCCAATTCCAATTGCAATCCATTATCGCTAATAGAATGGGGTAAAGTGTTTGTTTAATATAAAGCTGGTGTACCAAAAATCAAAATTCACGTCGATTATATCAAAGTGACCACTGCATTAAAAATTTCTAGCGAGATCCTGAAAACCAAAGAGCCAAGGTCGACCAAGAGCCTTAAGTACGAGAGATCAGCGAGCAATTAATACTAAAAGGGTAATATCGCACTCTTCGGCAACAGCAAGGGCTATTGCAGCAGAAGCAGGGGTGATTACGCATGTGCGCAATGTACAGCGTATTTTAAAACAGTCGCCGACGATTAAACAGAAGAAAATGCTGCGTTTTCGGAAGAACACATTTCTTGGAGCAAAGAATGGGAAAACTTTTCTTCCAAAAAGTAATTTAATTTGAATGGACCAGATCTTTTTATTACCATGATCTTGGAAAGGAACAGTGAGTGATGGGGTAGATGGGCTGGACGAAATTACATCTTTCAGCAGGACAATGCTACAATTCACAAAGCACGTATTGTTACTACTTAGTTGGAAGAGCACAATATTAAGACTTTATCCTGGTAAGCGTGGTCTACGGACCTGAATATAATTGAAACTTTATGGGGTATGCTGGCTAGACCAGTTTACGACAATGGGCGTCAGTATCTCTCAGTTGAAGATCTCAAAACTTCCATTGTCAACGAATGGGCAAAAATTCCTGTAAATAATGCTATTCAGAATTTGTATAGATAAATCCCAAAGCGGTTATTAGAGGTAATTAAGCACAAGGGAGGTTCAGCATACTATACTAAACTGACAAGTTCGTCTAAGTTTTTGTCGCGCTTAATACTATCAACAAATTAACAAATCACATTCTATATTTTATTTTTGGATAAAAGGCGTATTTTTAGATTAAGTTTACTTGTGTATATTACTATGAAATGGAATAATATATTTGTTTCTCTGCTTATAAAGTGTTTTATTAAAATATTTACATCGTCTAAGTTTTTTTCGCACTGTATATTTGGAAGCCTAATGTTTTCTTGCTTTTTGCACAAATTTTAATAGAACATCCTTTATCTTTGTGTAGATTAAATTTCTGAAAGAATATGAACACTGTAGAAAGCAGTTTATTATCGCTACTAACTATAGTTATGCCTACTTAAACAATCATATCACTGCATAAACAAATGTCGCTATTTGTGATGTCTTTTTAATAGTGTACTTGCAACAATTTATTCTACAATGTGTAAGCAACCGTAGAGTGAATTACATTGTTCTTTTGTTCTCTGTGTTAAACGTTAAACCGTTAAACTCCTCTATACCACATCCAATCTATTAAACCTATTATTTTCTACATCTTCTTTTTCTAAGAAAGCGATTTGTGACACTGTAATCCGTTTACGTATATCACAAGCTGCAATTAAAGTGATCTGATAATGACGCACTTGCATTTTGTAAATTATGCACTAGTTGCAATTTCATCTTAGAAAGTGGAACGAATTTTATACAGAAAAAGAAAGTTCCTATTTATTTACAGTTTCCTACCTTATTGTTAATTTAGAACAGTTTATCGGAAGAAGTATGCTTCATTAAGGCGATACATGACAAACATATGCTGAGTTACTAAATTGCTAGAGTATACATTTGATATTGTTGTAGTAGAAACTATTTAAACTAAAAATCAAACTTAATAAGAAACATCCTTTAATTCTAATTGATGTACCATGCATATTATTATATAACATACCTTTCCTTCCATAGTGTTGCTTAAGTCTTTAATTTTGTTTGACATTTTTCTGAATATTTTATGGTCTTGTAAAATATAAAATTTATTACTGTAACTTCTTATTAGCTAACATTGTATTCATTTCCTCATCATTTTCAATAATGACGTGATTTACACATTACGTTGACAACATGCAGGTGAAAACTTGGCATGATAGATTAGAGCTTATTGTGAAGAATTGCGTGAAAATAAATAAAGAGCGAACTGCTTTCTCTTTGTTCCATTTTACCGTAGAATTTGACTAGAAATAGCGAGATATACAAATAAATGCATTTGCGAAGCTTGTGTGTATTTATATTTCTGATTAACGCAATCTTGGATAATATATTTGCTTGCTTTAGCACCAAGTCTTTAATGATTATCTAAAAAAATATGATAGATTTTGAAAGTTACTGATTCTGTTATATTTATGACAAAAATATTTGTATATCTCTTTAGGATTATTACTATCATGCTGTATAGGGTGACTCAATTTGTTTGTTAAGTTTTTAGCTGTAAATTTTAATATCAACCTGTGCTGTGGTGAACAAGGAAATATTGTTTGTCTGAGACTACGTAATGTTATTTGTAAATGTGTGTGATTGTAAATGCAAACAAATTAATGAACTGAGAAAGAAAATTGAGTGAGCAATTTCAAGGATTCAAAGCGAAAATGCGTTAACTGTCTGAAAGTTTGTTGTTGTTGGATACCTTATAATTTAACATAGGAATAAAATCAAAATCGAGTCGAACGGTGTAAAAAAACGCTCAAGAAATATGATGGAGGTAAATCTAATATAGTTTATATCATTACTGGTGCTCAAAATCAGGGCTCAAAATATCACGTCCTCAGCCGTGTTTGAAAATAAACGTAGGCCTACTGCAGAATGGTACATAACAGTATGTCTGCTAGATGTTGCTGAAAAGGTTCGTTTACGACGCCCTAGATCGGAGATTGTCCTTCATGACGACAATGATTCAAGTGAGAATGCGCATCAAAGAAAGGAATTTTTGAAAGCTTCCGGATTAAAATTACTAGATTATCACTCATATAGTCCGGATCTGGCAATTCCTGATGTCTTTATATATCCAAGACTAAAGGATAAAATGCATGGTCTACGATTTGCAAACTCAGAAGGTGAAGTGAAGAGTTTCAAAAATCTTATATCTAAAGTGAATCAATAGGAGTGGAATTTATGCTACTGTAACTGGTTTTATCGAACGTCTAACTGCATTGAGTTTAAGAGAGAATATTTTGAAACATAATAATACAAATTATTTTTGACTACAACACTTTGTTTTATTAGTTTACAGAAATAATCGGTGCTACCCTCGTAATACCAAAACTATCTAAAATATTCAGGACTTTATATATCTTCAAACTAATCCAAGTGAAAGAGCTATCAAAGAGGTCGTAAAATACTTTTTATTGATTGATTTTATTGCAAGACAATCATCATCTCTCGTGTAAGAACTCAGTTAGTGGAATATGTTTTGAATAACACTCCATCCACCGTTCACGAAGAAACACCAAGTATGCTAATGTTGGAACGACCACCACAAAGACCTTGGATTCCAGAAATGATTAATGATATACAAGAAAAATTCGAAAGTGCCGGGATGAAGATATAGAGAAAAAGAGAACAATGGGAAAGAAAACAGACACATTTAAAATAGGCGATTGTTTTAATCAAAAGTGTTAGACGATCAGCTAACAGGACATCAATGAATCTTGTCGACCATTTCATCGTTGGCAGCTGGTTTTGGGCGTCCACTGCGTGGTTCGTCACTTGTGCGTATGCGGTTACGTTTGAACTCGCTCACCCAGAAGCTGGTGGAAAATGTTAGAGTAGATCCGCCATGAACCTCTACCAAAATATTTCGGATTTCCGTGGCCGTTTTCCTAGCCATCCAGAAGTGTTTTATCACTAAACGAAATTTGATTTTATCAATTTTTGCGAAATCACCTGAGTTGCTACACAAAACACACTCTTAAACAACAACTCTTGACAGTAGACTTGTGCAGCATGTCTTGCCGATTCAGGAAACATTTTAGGTCGCCCTCGTACATAAAATTGAATTTTAAAAACGCATTCCTAAGTTTTCATATTATCTATAAGACATTTTTAAATCCATGCTTCTATTGCCACTGTGTGTGTTTAAATGGACTCAAAGAGTCTAGAGGTGAGCAAATCAGGGACCCGTGGGCACTATTTCAAGGATCTTTTTCGACCTATCCACCGATAGTCAAACATTTCTGTTAATTTTGTATATATTTCATCGAAAGAACGATCGAAAAATTTGGTTTTCCTTACCTCTTATTATTTATTTTCGGTCAATTGGGACTAAGGAGACTACCTCCAAGATCCATTTGAAGGTATAGAGTATATAGAAAATTTGTAAATGGTCCTCTAAGTCTAAGTTCTAAGTATTTTTGTTCATTTAAAGTACAGTAGCAAAATCAATTAAAACTGTAACTCGATCTACGTAAATTGATACGTGTAATTTCTTAATATGGTATTATTTAATTTTCAGAGGCCAAAAGTTTTTTCATGACCACATCTTTGCCATGTTCTATAGTAAACTCCTAGGGTTAATATCAGATCTAGCATTCCCAGAAGGACAAGTAATATTGCGATCTACAAAACAAACTAACGAACCTGAAACAGCTTTCAGGAGATATGTTAGCACCATATTCCACATGTACACTTGGTACAGTAGTGAATTGAAGCCTGGCACTGAGTAAATATGTTTTCATTATTAAATTATTCTACTACAATTTAAGCTTCCTCTTCTAGATTATGGAAATCTTTAGTGAAAGTTAGAAACTATCACAGTATTACTAGCAAAATGTGTGCAAGAAAAGGTATAGGACAAATAACACAATTTCAAATGACTGTAGCTCAATTTGGTTTCATGGGATATATCTTGAGCAGGCCCAAAATTGTGGGCATCCATAAAGTTGCTGATCAAGATTTGGAAGGCTTTGTGCACTTCTGGAGGGTTATCGGACATTTATTAGGAATCGAGGAAAGGTATCAGTATATTGGTGTACCTATTCACGTAATTTATTTGACATGTTTCAGATTTAATATCTGCCGTGATTCCTTAGCGGAGACCAAAGAAATCTGCGATGAATTTATTCAGGAAATATTTAGACCAACAGTGTTGAAATGGGATCCTGTATTCCTCAATATGACTGAAGCTCTAACTGATGGTTTGTGGTGCATGATGCCGGTCTTGAATAAAAATGTATGTTTGCAATATGTTTATCAAATGGTCCGAAATGAAGATGTTGATAAACCAGTGTATTCAGAAGTGGTTAAATTGAACAATTTCGAGATACTAATTTATTATTTCGTTAAATTTATGATGTACAGTTTAAAATTCGATGTAATCAGGGTATTCCAGAATTACAACATACACTTTATTTTGTATTGTATTGAAAAGTTTCCATTTTTGGCGTATTATAAATTCAAGAAAACGAATTTTTGTGTTTTTCAACGATATTCTGAACAAAGAGTTGTTAACTGTGTTAGTTAGTTTTAAATTAATTTTAGGTTAAGATTAGTTAAGTTTATTCACGATAGGTTTATTACGGAAGTAATATAATTAAGTGTATATTAATTATTTTATGATTACCTACCAAAGGGGAATTTAATCTTGCAGTGAACATAATTTGTGGTTATTTATCAATAGGCATTTAGTAGCTGGAAATTATTATAACCAATAAAATTGCAACCATGAATAAATTCATAATGTGTCATTATAGAAATCGTAATAAACGTTATATAAAATACCATACATATTAAACCAATGATAAAGGTATATTTAGTACAAAAAAGGTTTCCTGGACCTCTTCGTTCAAAATATATGCATACTACATTATAAGGCATTCTCAGGCATTGTACCCAACAATTCAAAAGATCTTTTAAATATAATTGTGCTAAGGTTATGAATGATCTCCCTACTCATCTTAAATCATTGCTACTTGTTTCCATCAAACGCAATTCTAATGTCTCAACAACTCTGAGATCTCTACCTGGGGTTTGTTTGGGCTTTAGTTTACTTTAATCTTGCATCTGACATTTTTTTCACATATTTGCCTTCTTTAATTTATTGTACCCATGGACATATATCGAGCGTTGCCTTTTGTTTGGGTTGTGTTGTACTTGCCATCATTTATGTCTTCTCTTACTACTATTGGCTTTACTGGGGATCTACAAGAATACCAGGGATTCTTCTTGATTACCTGACGTAGTTACTATTGTACTTTTCCTTTCCACGTTTGTTTTTTTCATTTTTTTCTGTTGTAATTATTGTTTTTAATTTTGGTTGACCCGTTGGATATACGATGGGTTGGATCGCGTTGTGTGTGGGTACGCCTGGATGCAGCCTTACCATATTACGTATCGATGTAATAGATCTTTATGTTGTAACTATGTAGTTTTTGTTGTGAAAAGTACAATAAACTATTATGGAACTATTATTATAAATTTAAAGATTTAACCGCATTTTAAAGAATTTGTTTTTTTTCAACTGGCCGAAAGACCTGCAACTTTATTAACACAATTTAGAAGAAAAACCGAAATAAATAAATATTAAGATTAGTTTTGAATATTTAAATTGCTCTCCATAAGTTAACTCTGTTGATAAATTAGCGATAGCAATATAGAGATTGTTGACGTTTTAAAGCAATACATTAATGTGCACTGTTGTGTATTGTGTGTAAATTATATTTATGTTTTATATTAAATTATTAAAAAGTACTTTGTCTGTGTATTGTGGAAAGATCCTAATAATAAAATAATATGATAATGAAATAAAAGAAAACCCAAATAATAATAATATGCTGCACTTTATTAGTGCATTTAACCTTAGGCATAGGACAGGCTGTTGTACCTTGAGCGTAATATACTTGGAACTATGTTCAGTTTTTGATTTGTGCTGTTGTCTATACCTTATTTCAAAAAGAGAGAGACAAAATTGTTTCTTATTGGCTGAAAGCAGGGCAAAATCACATTATGCAACTTTCTGTTTTTTCTATTCATTGTCAAACATTCTGACATTGTTTATACCACAGGTGTATTTAAAGTTTTACTATAATTATTACATTAGTTTATCTATTTTTCAGTGTAGATTAGTTCTCTTTTACCTTACTTAACAGATAATGTCACATAAAATTTATTTTGCACGTTATATATTGTAATTTGCGCCGGCGGTCTGTTCAGAATTTTGTCTCTCTCTTTTTGAAATAAGGTATAGAACGCTTCAAACGCGGAGTTTCATGAGTCGCCATCTACACTTGTAAACGGATTTTTTTCCGAGCATTTAAAAACCGTATTTGCGGGTGTCGAGACTGATAATGAATTTGAGGTCTTTGATGAGACGGTCGATCGTTTTATTCAGTATTTGTCTTTTGCTACTGGTGATTCCATTCCACCTGCCAATATTGACGAGATAAAATTCCACATAACAAGTTGCAAAAGTGGTAAATCCCCTGGTTATGATGCAATTTCGAACACCGCGTTGAAAAAGTTGTCGGATAGGGTCGTTCTGGTCCTCTTGAATATTATCAACGCCACGCTACGTTTAAGATATTTCTTGTCCATCTGGAAGCATGCCCGCGTCCGGATAATACAAAAAAAGGGCAAGGACAGTCACTTCCCTCAAAACTATAGGCCAATAACTCTCCAATATCTCACAAATCACGGAGGCCATCCTTTTGTATCGTCTTAGAGCCGAAATTACCGATACCAACATCCTGCAGGATGAGCAGTTTCGTTTTAGGGAAGGACTGTCAACTGAGTATCAACTCCTCAGAGTTACAGAGGAGATTAGAAATTCCCTGGAAAGACGTGAGTCTACTGGAGCGGTATTCATGGATGTTGCTAGTGTCTTCGACTCCGTATGGCACTCGGGTCTTCTTTTCAAAATGCATCGGGCTGGGATCAATCCCAATTTAATATATCTCATGAAGTCTTATCTTTCGGGTCGTTCTTTCGATGTAGCAATCGATTCTTCCGTCTCCTCCACTAGGCCCATCCTAGCTGAGGTTCCACGGGGGTCTCTTCTCGACCCTGAATTGTTTTTGATTTTCATGTCCGACGTACCAAGGACTGCGGGCACCAAACCCGCCAGGTATGCTGACGACACTGCAATCTACACGTCTTCTAGATCTGACGCCCTTGTCTGCTCGAAGGTGCAAAGCGCAGTAGACGAGTTCCTTTCTTGGTCTACCAAATGGCGATTAGCCATAAACCACGATAAGTGCGTAGCCATACGTTTTTCGAGGAAACTGAGGAACTGCGAGGTCAGCTGTGTCTCAGTTCCTATGCAGCAAAAGCCAGCTCAGCCTAAAAATTAAACTTTTAGTTTACACGATTTTCTTGAGGCCAATACTCACCTATGGACCCCTGGTCTGGTCTAGCGCTGCACTTAGAGCAGTAGAGAAGCACTAAATGTGTTTTATTAGTGTTCGTAAAGATGTTATTCTACATATTGAACCGTCAATTATCAGTCAATCAAAAACAAATTTTAAATTTACCGCGCTTTTGCAAATCACAAACTTGTTCTTGTGTGGTATGTGCTCCGATTGCAGTGTCATCTGCTCCATTCTTATTTGGAATGGAGTTTAGTTTCATTAGAACTAACCTAAATATGTTTCATGACAAGAAGAAGAGACGTTTCAACGCTTCCTGAAGGAATTTGGAATTGAGGTGAAAGTAAGTGAACCAACCACACAAAACAACATTTTTTCTGGAGCCTGGGGTTCGAACCATATCTACTACATCGTTTTGGGATCGCTGAATCCAAATCCGAGGTCCAAAAAACTTATCATGTTAGGGTTTCGACATAACCTCAAAAAAAAACCTCAAAACCTCTATAATCGAAGCTATTTAGCACTCAATTAGCGAAATTCTATAACCCCTTAAATTCTTAAACACATAACCTTATAACCCCTTAACTCTGTAATTCCATACTCCCGTAATCAATAAAAAAATTATTACGGTCAATTTGTATTATCGCAATATGACGCAGGGATTGTCAATTCCTTGAACTCCTTTACATTTTATAACTTAAAAACCGTATGACCCTGCTCATATCAGCTGTCAAACGGTATTCGGCTCTCTTAATTCTTTTTTAGCAGTTGTTTATTACACATTTTCCCTTGCGTGTACGCTGTGATCTCTTCTCTAAGGCCGAACCTAGATTTCTAAGCACTTTTTTCTCCTGGATAGCCCTTTATTGGGCTAGGTATGTGTTCTTGCGACGTCTCACTATCCCCCGGGAGCAGGGTTGGTGGGTGTGATTAAGCTGGGTTGTTGTCTTCACCCTGGGGTAAAGGAGGGGAGGGGGAGGAGGAAGGGGAGGAGAAGGGCTGTCCGCATCTAAATTGGCGAGTCTACTGTTTGAATGATGATATTCTCAAATCATCCCTCAGCTGTTGGTTTCGAACAAATCAGGGAGTCTCCGTAATTATTCTTAACATCCTATTTTGCAAGGTTTCTAGTTTTTTGAAATTCGATTTCGCCATGGTCGTAAGTTAGGGCGCAGAAGAGAATAATAAATTTATTATTCTTTTCTTTGCTTTTTTTTGATCCTTACCGATAGAGTACTCTTTGAACACAAGAGGGGATATAGACAGTTTATTGCGGAGTTGAATTTTTCGATACGTTTATTATTGACATGGAGGATTCCCAAGCAGCCTGAAATTCTCGACAAAAATGCAATCGGGCGGTGGGAGCAATCTGTTCATTAATATTATATCGAACTTAGGGAGGTCTGACATAAAATATATTAGGAAGAGGCTAGGGGCAAGAAGAGATCCCTGCGGCACTTCGGCAGCTATCGACTTCCTTGAGGGCATCGCATCGTGGGGAGAAGGTTCTGCCTGAAAGATATATCAGTACGATTCTGACTAAATTGGAATTTATACCGTTTGTTAATATATTGAACACACATTGTGCTAAACGGCAATATCGGGAAAGATTGCCTCCAGAGTAAAGCGGATAGCCTCAGTGAGGCGAAATAACTGAAATTCTGTTGATTGACCCTCGCGGACACCGAATTGCTCATCCTGCATAATTTCGTTTATAAACAATTCCTCTTTGAGTGTAGACATGATGTCAGCTTCGCAAGACAAAATATCAATCAGGTGGAGTTTAACTTTTTTTTTAACAGTAGTGACAAAAATATTATAGAGGCTTCAGTACGTAAATCAATTAAAAACTAATTTAATATATTTATATTTTCCAGATAAACTGGTTTTTTATTAATTATAATAAAAAATGAATAGTTTAGCACACTATTCTCCTAAATTTAACATACTTCTTAATCGATTTCATGCTTCCTTGCCAAACTCTTCTCCAGTATGTGTTTCTTGTGTAATTCCTCTAAGAAATTAGTTCTGTTATAGCGGTCTTGACTTATCTTCTCTAATCTTTTATAAGTGTCTGGTAGTTCGGCTAAACACTTTTTGAAAATTTTACTTTCTAATTTATAAACTTCGACCATCTCAATGGCCACTACGTTAGCGATTCTTTTATGATCTTTCCTGATCAGAGCAATCTCTCCAAAATACGCCCCATCCTGTAGATGACATACTTCCCGACCCGTTGGTGTTGATACGGCTACAGTTCCGCTTGCTATGAAATACATGCAGTCACCTTCGCTGCCTGCTTTTACTAGGATGTCGTTCGGTAAATATATTTCTGACTTTAAATGGGATACTATCTCGCTGACTGTATCGTCTGGAAGGTCTTGCAAGATAGATACACTTTCTACCAAGGTGGTATAACAATGAAGGTTAATTTCTGTTTGTAAACGTTCTGGAAACGTGAGAAAGATTTTTATAATATTATAATTTTAATGACTTAGATGCAAATAAATTAACCTAAAAAGTAGTGTGATGGTTCTCTCAAGTTAGATTTTTTAAACAGAATATGTTAATGAAGAATAAGTAAATAAATCAGTGTGATCGAACTATGATAGCGAACTCCGAACTGGAGGCTTGTTAAACGGAGAGTCGCCAAGATACTCCATATTTTTATTTGTGCAGTTATTACTTTCGTACTAATTCTTACCTGATAGTATCGGCATGATAGCGGATTCTCTAAAATAGGTCTGCCTAAATCGATGCGTGTAATACTGTACTAATCTATGCTGGAGAGTTATCGGTAGTTGCCTATGCCTCATATATTCTGACAATTGGCTCATAATTGACTGATATTTTGTTGCAGGAGTGTTAGAAGACAGAACCATTAGCAGCATCATCACTGTGTATATAAGTACATGTAATAAAAGAAATAGAATGAATTTAAATCGCTTACAAACATGAAACAAGTCTTATAAGATTTCTTGAGCTATTTAGTTGATTCACATCATTGCTTATCCTGGTATTGTGTTATACTGAGAGGTAACAATGACTTCCAAGTCATGCCTGCAAATAATTGCAGGCAAATCATCGAATCTCTCCGTAATAGTCTATATCTGTATGATGATTGGCAAGAAAGTAATTTCGGTAACACCTGATTTTAATTAGATAAATGAAGTAACTCATTGAAGTTATAAGTATATAAATAATATCAACTGAAAATTAAAGATATCTGCCAAAAACATCTTGTGGCAATGAAAACTAAAAAATGAATTTAATATAAATGTTTTAAGAGATCCTCCTCCGAGCTGTCCTCATCGTAGCTAATAGTTTGTTCGTTTTCGCTTGTGAAAGCTGTTGCATCTTTTATATCGCTTCTGCAGTCTCAATATCTTCTTCAATTTCGATCTGTCCCTGCAGTCGTGCCATATGTAAGATCTCGTATGCTTCTCCTAGCTTAATACAATGAATCAAATCGTCTTCAGTTCCTTCCGAACATACGTATACTTAGATCACATGTTTTAAATGATTTAATTATCATTGCAGTAGGCAGTTTCTTTCATGTATTCCAATCCATTGTGGTAGTAACGCTTTTAGGTATGCTCCACGGATCTATTAGTTATGTTCGAATCCCGACAGAATTTCGTTAAACATGATTGCCTTTCTTGGTACTTTATTGAAGACAGTAGGCAAACAATTTTCAACATACCATTTAGCAGTAACTGTCTTCTGATCTTCCAATTTAATTGCGGGCACTAAACCCGTACTTCTAAAAAATACTGGGCACATAACTTTTTTCCATTGCCAATAATAATAATTGGGCGACGTCCAGCATTCAACATATGTAAAGTTTGTTGGCAAAATCTAATGTGGTGTTCACGGACGAATCTTCTTTTTGGGCTCGGGTACCGAGAAGCAAAGCGTGGTCTAGTCGTACAAATCGCATTGTCGAACGGATTGTAAAACATGTAGTGAAGGTCCATGTTTATGGATGTTTTAATGTTCGTTTTGGGACGTTATGCATTTTTACTGGTAGTTTAAACACTCAGCGGATGGTGGAATTATAAAAAAAATGACCAGTGACTTCTACAAAGATATCTGGTTTAATAGTAATGCTGCGAACTGGATTTGGCAAGAGAATAATGATGCCAAACACCGCAGCAAGCTGTGTACGGAGTGGAGGTCTAAAAATCACATCACAACAATGGATTGGCCTTCGCAGTCTCCGGATGCTAATCCGATCAAGGATGTTTGGGCTATCATGAAACACTAGCTCCGGCTTGCAAGATCTGGCTTCATTACCTACGTCTTATGCTGAAAATTTGGTAGCAAGTATGGAAAAACGGATAGCCATAGAGATTGAACCTTTTTTTAATTTAAAGCGTATTAACTTTGAACATATAAATACATTTTTTTTTCTTTACAATTTGTATTACTTGTGGCCCTACGTTTCTTGTTATACACTCTGTATATAAGTTATAGCGACGCAATTATTGAAGGTCTAGTATTGGGAGTAACGCTGATGACACCTAGTATTTTTTAGTTTAATTCATGTTAAAATTGATACTAGCAGATGATAGCAGATATGAAAAAATTAAAGGTAACAATTATCAAATGTGTGCCGAAAAGAAAAATAAATGTTAGAAGTTATTCAAACAACTTAGTGCCAACTATGTTTAAAAACCTAAGATATTTTCTCACCAATCTCCATATTATAATTGCTTGATCATATTATAAATAAACTGATAACTTACCAAAAATATAGATACACATTATGTAGCCGGTAAAAGACATTAATACTGATATAATAATATCGACATCGCTTTGTATTTGCCTTGTAGTATATGTCGTACCTAAAGACAGAGAGGGTTATTAGTGACGAAACTTGGTTTGAAGTCTATGTGTATGTATAGATTATTTTATACAGGGTGATTGGTGAGAATAGCCGATTAAAAGTATTATACAAACGGAACGGAATTTTAAAACAAAATTTTGCAGTTGGATATAGTTGAATATGAACTATCACGTGAAAATATTTTTGAATAACTATCACTTTCGGTTAACCGGAAGTGGGCATCAACTTCGATTTTTTAAATAGCATGCTATAAAATAAATTACAGATTCAGTTTCTATAATAAATTTTACACATATTTCATGTATCATACCCTATACCTAAGTACCATTCCTTCTGAGTTATTCGCAATTAAAGACAAAAAGTGACAGATACCGATCTAACTTTATAGCAATATTACGTCACGTAGGAGTAAAACAGACGAATGAAATTTTGCATACACACAGCTGATATTGTGTAGTTACGTAACATTTGGAGTTCTTCTCTGTAAAATTATACAGGGTGTTTAAAAATCTAGTTGCTTATAAATAAGTTCAACCTGCGGAAAGTAGATTTTTATAAATAGAAAGATATATTTTATTAGATAATCTGATTCTACAAAAGATTCTCTTTTAATCCGTATTAGGTGTTCCTATACCTAAAGTAGAAGGTGCATAAGTTATAACGATTTAATTAACCTCCGTTACCTAAAATGCTCAGATATGTCAATTTACTGAAGCAAGGGTTAGTTATTTGCCACTTACTTTGACGTCGGTCATTTTAGTTGGTGTAGTACCTAGTACAATAATTGGGGTAAACAATGCGAGAATTTACTTTACAACAACAAAAAATTATTGTATTTGTTACAAAACATATTGTAATCTTAGTATTTTTTACAATTTTTATTTAATTGTAATAACATTGTTTTCGCTGTTTCGCATTGTTTCTGTACAATACATTTTTCTCAGTATAATAATAATAGCATATTTATCCAGAGACCATACAAGTACATACAATTGCACAATTGGTATAGGATAAGTCAAAGAAACAAAATAAATGATAAATACAAAAAATCTACAGCTAAAAGAATATTATTTGCTAATATAAGAAAATAAAGAAGGGACAAAGGACATAATTATATATAAGTAATTCAGTGCATTTCATTGTAGTACTCTTCCAGAGACTAGAAGCATTTGTCTATTAGATAGTTTTTCAGGTCTTTCTTAAAGAGTCTGATACTGTTAACATGTTTGCATGGCAGATCTAATTTGTTATATAATTTTATGCCAATGTATAATGGGTTACTTTCAAATGTTGTAAGATTGTGTTTCGGAATAACAAAGTTGCCTGCTTTTCTCGTACGGTATGAATGAAAATCACAATTTCGTGGAAGGTCGGATGCCATAGCTCTTATCAATAGCAAAACTTCATATATAAAGAGTGACGGAAGTGGCAATATGCCTAGTTGTCTGAATAGAATGCGACACGAGCAACGTCGGGAAACACCTAACATCGTCGTAATTGCTCTTTTTTGCAGTCGGAATGCTCTAGTACTAGCAGTACTAGAGCCCCAATACACAATGCCATATCTAATGCGGGATTCGAAGCAGGCATAGTAATAGCTTTTAACGACATCTCGAGCAGTAATATCAACAAGTCGGTAATAGGCATAGCAAATCTGCGACAACCTTCCGCATAAGTTAGGTCGATATGCTTGGTACCATCGACTTGTCGAATAGAGTGTCCATCAATCTTCAAGAGGTGACAATAATCCATTTCCTTTCTTCTGGGTGTAAAGTTTATGAAACCAGTTTTATTGGTGTTTAACCGCAAGCCATTGTTGTTAAACCAAAGAAGGAATTTGTCCAGTATTAGCTGTGTATGTGATCTCACGCAGGTCGGGTCTCCATGTGCTCCAACGTAATTGGTATCATCAACATACATGATTAAATTGTCACTGTCAATTACGCTTGGCAGATCATTAATAAAAAGTATGAATAGCAAAGGTCCCAGAATCGAGCCCTGCGGTACACCAGATTTAATGTCCTGCTCATCTGAAGTAGTATCACCTACAACACGACAATTTGCTTTCGGTTTGCTAAGTATGATGACAGCCAGTTATGCATAACGCCCCTCAAGCCGTAGTACTGTAATTTTTATAATAGCAAATCGTGATTAACAAGATCAAATGCTTTGGGGAGGTCCATAAACAAGCCAATACACTTTTTGTTGTCATTTAGAGACTCATATAATTTTCTCATGAATGCTACTATTGCTGTATGTGTCTATTTGCCAGGGATGAAGCCATGTTAAGTAGGATGTAAAACATTGTGTTTATTCAAAAACTGGAAGATCATATCAAATACGATTTTTTCTAAAACTTTGGATATATTGTTTAAAATGGATATCGGCCTATAGTTGATAACCTGTTTTGGATATATGGTGTTATAATACATTAGCAAGTGGTAAGTAAGTATGTAAAACAAATAAATTAAACAGCCTTGCTTTAGTGATTTGACATATCTGAGCATTTTAGGTACGGAGGCTAATTAAATCGTTATAACTTATTCACTTTCCATTTTAGGTATAAGAACCCTTAATACGGATTAAAAGAGAATCTTTTGTAGAATCAGAATATCTAAGATAATATACAGCGTAGGGTGTCTTGGAAATAAAATGAAAAAATATGAAAAATGGAAAGATACAATTATGTAGAATATAAGTCCAAAAAATTGTAGTTCAATTACGAGGCGAATGGCAAAATTAAAACCCTTTTATAAATTGTAATATGTGCCGCTTATGAATGCACAATATGCTTAAAAAATACCTCGATCGAACTAATGTAAGACATCGTAAACACAGCTGCCGATGTTATAACAACTACGAAATAACGCCGATGTGTCAGCGTTTTTAAATAGCTTTGAATGCTAAGGCTCGGTGCACACTTGCTGCATATTCACATTTCGCTGTGTCAGTCTCTTATTTGGTACCAACCGAAATGGATCGTATATGCGCCCAAAAATTGAAAAACAAAGTTGTTTTTTCGTACTTAGTGTACAAGTACGTAAATCGTGAAAATTAAATTAGAAAAAGGAAGTACTGGATTCATCCATACAATAGCGAGAGATACTTGAATGGAGCTTTTAATGTTTGCTTGACGGATCTCGCGGAAGACGATGACAAGCTTTTTAATTATTTTCGAATATCAAACTTTGTCGATGAAATGTTCGACATCCACATTTTCATCAGCCATGGTGTAGACTTCACAAGCTCGATAGGAGGTATGACGCAGCGGCTGATGTGCACTCTCCCATACACAAATGTGTATTACCAGCTATCGCGGTATAGAAATGTGACGCGCGTCTTACAGGTCCGTGCGGCAACGTCGATAACTATCTCGGCGTCAGATAAGTATCAGCGTCACGTGTGAATTCCCACATGAGTTGCTATGCATTTCTTCTTATGCGATTGGAAATGACGCAGCGTCCCGATAACTTTTGCAGCAAGTGTGCACCGACCCTAAGGGTTCAATAACATCAATATGATTACGTACGAAAATGTTATTGAAGACTAATTTATAAAAGGAACTTTTATTTTAAATGAAATAAAGATAGTTTCTTCTTATAAATGAAAATCATATGATACAGTTCATGCGTTGTGTAAGACATATTCGAAACATTCACATACAACATTGATAAGAGGCCAGTGTTGCCACAAGCACTTTTTTCTCCGGGATAGATTACCGCAAAAGAGGGAGGTAGAATTGGGTCGGCGAGGGGTAGATTAACTAAAAGCTAATAATTTCATTATTCTTTACTTAGGCGTAAATTTTGCGTTAGCATTATAGCATAAGTCTAAACATTCCGAACTCACTACCACTTCAGAGTTGGATGTTGGAGAGTTGGACTGAACAAAATAAGAACTCCCGTTGTGATGACTAGATGGCGCCTAAAAAATAACAAATTCAGCAAGTTTTGGAACACAGCCCGATTGTTTAACTTTTTTAAAAGCAATGAATGGAGTTTTTCTGTAATTAACTATTTTAATAGCTGATATATAGAATTGCTTAAGAGGAGCGAGGAAGCGAGATTGTATTAAAAAGGGCTAGATCTGCCCCGAACGGGGTAGCAGTGGCAACACTGCAAGAGACTGACTCACATTGTGCGCTGCACACAGGTTAAATAGTGTTCGCCTATCGCTACATCTACTCTGCGCTACGATATGCTATAGTCGCAATATCCTTGCCATTTTTTTTCTTGCGCCTGCGATTAGATTCAAGTTTAATAAAATAACATCTTTCCATTTTTCATATTTTTTTCATTTTACATCGAAGACACCCTGTATATACCTTTCCGTTTAAAAAATCTACTTGTCGCGAATTGAACTTATTTATAAGCAACTAAGTTTTTAAAGACCTTGTATAATGTTACAGAAAAGAACTTCAAATGTTGTGTAACTATACAATATCAGCTGTGTGTATGCAAAATTTCATTCGTCTCTTTTACTCCAACGCGACGTAATATCACTATAAAGTAAGACCAGTATCTGTCACTTTTTCCATTAATTGCGAATAACTCAGAAGGAGTGGTATTTAGGTATAGGATATGATACATGAAATATGTTTAAAATTTATCATAGAAGCTGAATCTGTAATTTATTTTATAGCATGCTATTTTGGAAAATCGAAGTTGATGCCCACTTCCGGTTAACCGGAAGTGATATTTATTCAAAAATATCTGCACGTGATAGCTCATATTCAACCATATCCAACTGCGAAATTTTGTTTTAAAATTCCGTTCCGTTTGTATAATACTTTTAATAGCCCATTCTCATCAATCACTCTGTATATAAATATGGAACCATTAATCGAATTGTTACCTACACAAAAATGAACTGGATGCTAGATATAACGCCATTTTATACAGTTCATTCGCATCAGTTTTTTCTTGACGTGGCATAGTGCTTATCCATGATGTGGTATTTTTATTTTCTAAATTAATTAATTGAGGCACTATAATAAATACACAAGCTCCCCAATGGAGAATTAACGCCGACATTAATATGTACCAGAGAAGCTTGAAAAGTATTGTATTCATTTGCCATGTCTGTAAAATATATTTTAAAACATTTCATTTATAAATTTAAACACTAATAGAGTATACCGAAAACATTTGTTTTGCATATTGAAACAGTGTCCTTGCTCGGGCAACTTTAAGGAAAACAAGTAAGAAAAGATACACTTGTAGACGGGCAGGCAGTATGTTGCCATACCTTAGTACCTGGTATGGGGTGGATGTAATAAAATCGAGGACAAAGGCTCCCTGTGCGAAGTAGCACCTGTATTGGGAGAAATTTTCGTTAAAAAATATACAATGCGTTTCATAAACTTTGCACCAATTGATTCCAATAGTTGCCGTTTTTTTCTTATATTATCCCTTTTAGGGTGGGTTTATCAATGTGAGGATAAATAAATTAACTTGCAGATAAAATTTTATTCGTAAGATAATAATAATAATAATTCATGCCTTAGATAATTAAGATAATTACAATGAAACGTTTATGGAGTGTTAAATAAAAGTTATCTGCAAGATAAGGCATTGTAGTTGCTAAATTTTATCTGCCAGTTAACAATATCTGTCAGTTAGTTAACTAACACTTTTATCCTCGCATTGATAAACCCACCCTTAATAGGGTAAATTAGATTATTATTAATTATAAGTAGGTACTACACAACTAAATATGTAACCATAAAGTTTTATCTTTCTTGGTATTTCAGGTTTAACTTGAATCTTATCTACTTAAAAACTTTTATAGAGAAATATCTTTGCCATAAACGTCTTTTTATAAGCCAGGAAAATTGTTATGTCTGGGAATTGTTGCCAGGTGCCAGCAGCCGATAAGTTGTCTTTTCTAGTGAATACTTCATAAGCTAATTTAATTTTATTTGAAACGGAGTCTTCTATATATTTTTTTGCAACTAATGTTGACTTCCAGCCATCTATCAGAATAGAAAATATCACCAACGTGTTAATTAACTAACTTCATAGCTCCAATAATAAGGAGGTGGCAGTTGCAGTGTCTGAACATTTAACTATCTATACTGATGTCATTATATAGAATATTGTTGGTCATTTTCCTTTAACCTGTTTTATACAGGGTTATTCACGGAACTGGTTCGTTACAGCTTTTTAATGTTCCCGAATTCTAAAACTTCGGAAAACTTGCAGTTAGAAAGTATGTTATCTGGTCTCGTCAGCAAAATTATTTGTGCTCCTGTATCACTTCCAGTTGATCGGATTAACTTTCTTAATTTAGATAGCATGCTGTGTATTTTATGGGTTTTGTAAGTGACGTATGCAATTCTCTACGTATTAACTTTTAAAGTGAAAAACAGATAATTTCCTTTTTCTTTCGTTTTAAAGAAGTCCTCAATTACAAAGAATAAGATAATTTTATTGCTCCATAAAATGGTCAATAAAACAAAGCCACTATTAACTAGATATATAATGGTTATAACATGTTATAGTCTAATATCTACGAGGGTCGATCCAGAAATAAGGTTCCCAAAGAGCTTCAGCTGCATGGGAAGGTGCGAGGCAAAATCTAGTAACACCCTTGTTTCACCACTCTCAGTTCCCCCCGTCTGAGATGGAGGTTCCCATTGTTGATCCCGGCAAGTGCGAGATTCGTTCGGTAATTCGGTTTTAGCACGCCAAATAGAATCCACTCGTGGATATTCATAGTCAGTTGAGAGAGATGTATGGATGAAGAACGGAGTGGAAGATGTTCTAATCCGAAATGCTTCAAAATAGGAGGATCACCGTCCGCGGGCTTGTTCGGATTCCTGCGAGTTCTTACGGTACATTCTGATTGAAAATGGCTTGGATGGTCAGCCGCAGGCACCTAGGCGTTAGCCCATATCCTGCAATTTTCGGGTACCACACCGCACGTAACAAGTTATGTGCCTTGAAACTGTCACCCACTATCTCACCGCCCGCACGAGGCCGACACCTCTCGGAGAGTACCGGCGAGCCGGAGGGCTCCTCTCCCCCGTGCTACCAATGTTAGACAAGTTTCCTTGTCAGCGTTAGACGGGTCACCGCTGGAGACGCTTTAGCGAGCTCTTACCTCACATCTAACCCCACGGGGCCTAGGCCTCCTTGCGGATGGCTACTATCGGCCAAGCGTGGGAAACGGAATCTGGCCGTGAGGTACAACCAGCCCGCCCGTGAATTAAGCCTGAACTACGGGGACGGCCGGGCCGAAGTCCTACCCCAATATGCCAACCACGCCAACTCTTTCGCCCCTCCGGCGATCAAGTATCCGCGGCAGCTACAGTGAAACCGTAGGGTCCCAGAGTCACCGAGTTGTTTTAGGATGAAACCAAGGGTTTCCCCAATCAGACAACCAGCGGGCGGACTACTCCTCGGCGAACCGACTTTTGTCCTCCCCTACTATCTTCGCCAAATTCTCCCGCCACGCCCGTTTCCCTGAGTGTGGCCACCAAGGATGGGGTAGTGCAGCTGCAGAGTTCTCTAGGTAAGCGCCGTAGGGTGCCTCACTTACCCACCGTATATTCCGACGGTTAGCGGCCGGACACCGGAGCGTATGCCCATGCCTACGCCCAAGCATCCTCCCCTATATATGAAGTCTACTCCCGCCACGCCCGTTGCCCTGAAACTATGAGATCAGGGATTGGGTAGTGCAGCCGCAGAGTTTTAAGGGTCGACGCTATAGGGTAGACGCCGACCCGGAGTTCTTACGGTACAGTGGAAAGAGCTTCGACTGAAAAATTGAGGTATCACAAGTTCGATGGGCACCGCGGCTATTGACATCAAAACACAAGGAGAAACGCCTTGAGTCAAGAAGATAAAGAAGGATTGTTGGTCAGGGTCACCAGTCTCAAAGCAGTTCAAACAAACTCCTCCTGCAGGCAAAGTCATGGCCAGTGTTTCGATTTCATGGAACGTGAGACAACAATCAACTAAGACAGTTATTGTGAAACACTAAGGAAACTCAGACGACTTATAACGCTGCCTCACGACAACGCCCGATGTCATGTCTCCTGTTAAAACCAGGACATTTTGACACACTTTGGGTGGACTGTCATGTCGCACCCAGCTTACAGTCATGACCTCGCGCGTAGTGATTATTATTAGTTAATTTCGAAACTTATATTTTTTTAATAGAACACCCTGTATATTTTTTTAAATTCTGAATGCTAATGTTCTTTGTAATATAAAAGTTTCAATACACTATTGTCCTAAAACAAATAATAAAGCAGTTATAGCAGTTTCTATTTCCTTCAAAATATTCATTGCTCCGCTAACTTTTGACAAAACAGATATTTTGTGTTTAATGTTTATTTTAACATATTACAGCTTCCAAAATTAAACTAAAGAGCAGAAAGTACATGTATAATTTATAAATACTGCTGCAAAGGTGTCACCTTCCTGCTGAATACATTTTCATGTCCGCTTCAGTACACTCTGGGTGGTTCTTAAGATTGTCCTTCTATCTAATTGGTGAAAAGCTTCTCTGACCTAGTCTTGCAATTCGCGCACGTTGTCGTATCGCGTTTTGTACATATCATTTTTTAAATATCCCCAAAGAAAAAAGTCCAAAGGTGACAGCTCAGGAGAGCGTGCTGGTCATTGAATTGGACCATCGACAGTAAACCCAAAATGTTTAGAAAAATAGAGAACTAATGAACACAACACAAAATCAAAAAAAACTATTTTTAATAACTAAATGCGCGAAAGATTTATATCCAGTACGTTACTGGCATTTACAAAGGGCATACTATTTCTTCTGCTTAAAGTGAAAAAAGCCTACTTTTGCCTACCTTTGACATCAACTAAAATGCACCGTAACTACTTTATCATTCGTTTTAGAACAATAGTATATTGAAACTTTTATATTACAAAGAACATTTGCATTCAGAATTTTAAAAGATGTTAAAAACACTAATACTTTGCTAATTTAACCTACTTTCTAGAATCAATAATAACGGAGATAGCAATGGTGCGCATTTAATTTGAATCAGCCTGTATATTATAGAAAAATAGAGCAAAGTTTCTTCTTTCCAATGATGTAAATTTCTAGGAGAATAAAAAAAGTTATCTTTTTGTAAAATTGATGGGAACCTTATTTCTGGATCCACCCTCGTATTATATCTATTTTGCTAGATGTAGAAGCTTTCGTTAAGAATGACAGTTTTTGATAAATTCGTAATATTGATTTCTATAGGGTACAAACTATTTAAAACACATTGAGGGAAACAAAAAGTTAAAATATATTCCGAATCGTGAAGAGCGATCCGAAATGATTGGATATTTCTTTGAGGTGTTACTTTAATATTATATAAAACAAAAAATTTCTGGAGACGATATTTTGTTTATATCTTTATTTGCAGTAGGTACTTGAAATCTTTTATTGTTTCAGTGAATTAATTTTAATTAGAGGATGAACACTGCAGTTCAATATAGACCATACAGTTTAGAGTTTAATACTTTAGAATCAAATATTAAAATAAGATGATGAAGATAAAATAAGATTCAAAAGTATGAGCTTTTTTTACATAAATAGTGTTTCCTGTATGCAAATGATTTTAAAACATTCTCCTTATTGCCCTATATATATGTCGAAAATGACAAACCCATACGTTTTAGCGTTTAGACACAAGACACCGAGGAAATAATCGTGATTCACCCTGTATAAAATAAAGTAAAAAAAAAATGTTAAATTAATTAATAAGTTAACCCATCATTTCAGACCGCTGGATGTTTTGATAGATTCATGTTCGTTTGATTTTTAGAAACGTACCAGAATATTTTTCTAGGGGATAAAAAAACTTCCTTTGTCGCAATGTTCAGCCAACCGGTAAAACAACGCAGTCCAACATCAAGGAGACATAATATGTCACAGACTATGAGGAGGCCGTGAGTAAAAGTAATACGCATATCCGTTTCCTCAACTCCTCGTTGGGCTTGCACCATGTTACGGGCAAGGTTCAACGGCAGCATCGTTAGAGACACTAGGAAAACCAATACCATATAGCTCTCCCAAAATATTCTAATTAGCACAAAACATTATGAAATGATATAAGTATTTATAATGCGTTTAAAGTTGTTACCATTATTAAGCTGTGTGTAGAGAGTGTACGTAAATGATTATACGTGACGTCATGCAATATTTTCAGTTTGCAATATTGATAAGTTTAATTTTAGTAGTAGTAGTTGTAGTTAAATTTTATATATAGGCATACTACTCAACTTTTGATTAATGTCAAAATAATTAATTAATGTCATTTATTTATTTATATTTATTATTTTATGTCAAAGGAACTGCTTGAACAGGTGCCGCAATAGTAATGTCATAATTTGAATTGGCTGCCATTTTGTTGTAAATAAAAAAAAAGAGATCTGTTTTCACAAAAAGTTTATTTATATAGAGTGTTTCATAATATATGCGCAGTACTCTAGGATGTGATACCTACATTTTAAAAAAAGTTTCTATCAACTCTCTAAAATGCACCATTTTCGAGATACAGGGTGTTGAAATTTAATTTAAAAAAAATCGTTTTTTGGAAATATCTCCGGAACGGTTTATCGTAAAGAAAACAACTTTTGTAACCATTTTCTACTTATAATAAGCTAAGTTGTGTGCGAGAATTTTTTTCTTTTCTTAAGTTATAATTGGTGAAGATTTTGAAGGGGTAATGGTTGTTTTTCTCCCCAACTTCTACGCCACTGGAAAAAGTACGGTTTTGAGACGCCCATATGAACCGCCAATGTTTTCTGCACAAAAAAGGTACTGTTGGTCATGAGCTCTAAAGTTGGCCGTTTTCGAGAAAAATCAACTTTTTTTTCGTAAACACTTTGGACTTTGTAGGGGAACATTTTCAAATGTTTCACTAAAATTAGTTGCAACGAACATCTGCTGACGTCTAATTGTGTACATCGTCGTTTCGTTGATGTTTGTGGATTCTCTCTGACATCGTCGGCAACAGCAGCGATGTTCTCGTTTGAACGAGCACTACGAGGCTGGCCATTTCTTGCAATATCTGTAGTAAACCCATTTTGCACGAGGCGTTCAGCCAAACGCTTAATTGTTCGAGCACATGGAACACGACGATGAAGTTCACGCTGCGTTAAAACAACAGACTGAGAATTTGTCAAATAAGCAGTAATAATAATTCCACGTTCTTGAGGTGTGTATCGCTCCATGGTTTGTTAACAACTAATTCTCTGTAGCAGCAAAGCACAGTGACATTTGACGCCATCTGCAAAAATGGCAGTCAATTCAAATTATGACATTACTTTTGTACCAGTTTCTATAATATAATATTATGTACAGTGTGAAAAAAAGTATGCACTACCGCGTTTTCCATAAAACTTGAAGGATACCAAATTATTAGGGGTAGTCCATACTTTTTTTCCACACTGTATACCTATATGATAGTGACATATTGACAATTACGCCAACGAATTATTTCTGTCAAATATAGTGACTTTAGATATGTCGCAAATTCTAGAACGTTAAATTTTCAAACAGATTATATGACGTCACGTACAATCAGTTACGTACATTCTAGTTATTAATAATAGAAGTGTGAAAACTTAAGCTTAAATGTCGGGGTTATGGCTTAGATATCCGAGAAATTTTAAGCGTTTTCGTAAGAGTGATATTCAACATTTTTTCTGTTGGTCAACTACATCGGTCAGGAGCCGCTATGGATATATTGTTTACGAGTTGTTTATGTTATAAACGGAAATGAAAAAATCTTAACGAAATTCTTAAAAATATTATAAAGAAAGCGAACTTATCAAGTTGCTGCGATTGGCGAGATAATAACGAGAAGGTAAGTCATTTGCGATTATCCATTTTCATTTAGATATTACTTTGGCTGCATTATTCTACGCTGAAGTCTTCTTCAAAAATAAAAGAAAACTTGAAAAGTGCGGTAATGTAATTGTGTACCTCAAACAGATAAATGTGGGGAATAATATGAAAAAATCGAAGGTGTTATTTCACGAACAAATTATAAAGTTTTTGTTAGAAGATGCAGACGAAACATGTTTTGGTTGCTAAAACAAAGAATAATATTTTCCTCTTATTTTACAAGCTGCTTTGATTTTCGGCATTGCTGGAGTATGTTGGCGCAAAGAGTTATGTGATCTTAGTGTGAATGATATCTAGGATACTGGAAAATTTCTCATCATAATATTTTAAGATATCAAGCCGCATTTAGAAGGCTTTGTGGTTAACGGGGTCACGGGTCACTGCTTCCGATGAATCTTCGCAACATTGGTAACTAGGATACAGAGGATAAGCAGATTGCGTAGAGGAAATTGCCAGAAAGGTATTCGGGGGTACCACAACTATGAGGGAGGTTCAATAAATACACGTTCGAGCGGAGCGGTGGCACATATAAGTGGTTTATTTAAACTAAACAAAATTGTCATTACTACACAGGCAGGCATCCCACTGCTTCAAAAGACGCTGTATACCGGTGTCGTACCACTCCTCTACGGTACTATGTCAAAACTGCCTGCTGCACTTGAGCGCCCAACTGGAATCGCTGTTCCTTGAGTGCCTTCTTCAGTGGTCCAAAAAGATGGAAGTCACAGGGTGACAGATCCGGGGTCTAATACCTCTCATTCCATCCGCTCTGGATGTGACGTGATGATGTTAACAATATGCAGACGTTTGTTCTTTATGGCTGTACGCAACCGAGTCAAAGTTTCACTATATCGGACAGCATTGATGTTAACATGAGAGTCTTTAAATTCAAGATGTAATGATCCACGGTGATCGAAAAAGCAGGTAAGCATAACCTTGCCAGCGGAAGGTTGAGTTTTGAATTTCTGGTGCCTTGGAGACGATGGATGTTTCCACTGCATACTGTTACGTTTCGACTCAGGCTCATAATGGTAACACTAACTTTCATCACCAGCAACAGTGCGGTTCAAGAAGGAATCTCCTTCTTCACGGTACCATTGAAGATGCTGCAGTGAAAGACCCATGCGGTTGGCTTTGCTGTCGATTGCCGTCCATTACTGAACTTCCGACACATTCCACGACTGTGGCTTTCGAAGGACAGTGTTCACCATAAACATATTGCATTCTCCGATAAATTTGAACAGCGGTGTTGCCCTCAGCGTTTAAAAATTGTATTAATGCTGGGTGATGGGTTGTGGACACTCCAACGATAGATCTGCGCACAACGACTGCGTATTCTCTGAATATTACGAGTCAACCGCCACAGTAGACACCTACATTACCGGCGGCCATCTTATGCAACTTACTGCGGTTATAGCAAAACTAACATTCGTGCTACAGCGCTCGAACGTGTATTTATTGAACCTACCTCGTATAATCGAATTCTCTGCACGAGACACTTCATCATCATCTACCAATGGTGTTTAATATTTTCGTAAATGTAAATTTTACTTTCATGCAAATAAGAAGACGAGTGAAAATTGTATTTCTATTGCTAGTTACAGTGGTGGATAAAAAATAGATACAATGTAAGCGATAATTAGTATTGAATATCTAATACCGTTAACTGATCGTTTACTGCTTACATCTGTTGATAGATTACCACAATTAGTTTTGAAAACGTACTGTTGGTAATGCGGATACCATTTGACCCTACTTTTCGTAATTCTCTGACATTACTACAGTTGTGAATCAGTGAGCGCGGTCATAAAAATAGGTACATGCAAGCAATTTATTACTAAAGTAACATAAATGGTAAATATCGTGGTAATTAGCTATTGTACTTAGATAAAATGGGTCGAAGTAAACATTGATCGGAAGTAGAACGAACCATCATTATAAGAATGGGAACGGAAGGAAAAACGATTAGGGAAATTGCGAAAACCGATCTGCAATTATCAAACACCCAACATCAATATGAAACAAGAACGACCGAAAAAAACAACTCCACAAATGGATCGTTGCATTGCTAGACTAGCAAAACAGAATCCGCTTGCAACGTCCATATTAATTGCAAAAGATCTGGATGTGGATATTAGTACCCGTACAATACATGGTCGATTGGTAGCGAATAATTTGCACGGCAGAGCAGCGAGGAAAGTTCCACTTCTAAGTAAAAAAAATATTGCAACTAGATTGATGTTTGCAAGAACTTGTGCGGAATGGAAAGTTGAAAGATGGACAAACATACTGTGGAGTGATGAAACGAAAATACATTTACACGTATTTGACAGCAGAGTTTATGTTCGTATCCCAGTAAATAAAGAACTCTCTCCAAAATATATGATTAAGAAAATAAAGCATGGTGGCGACCGCAACATGGTGTGGGCCTGTTTTTCGTGGAACGGGGTCGGTCCAATTCATTGGGTTAAAGACACTACGACTATATCAGCAAGATACCGATCCTAAACACACTTCCGAGTACGTCAAACAATGGTTTTCAGAAAATAATTTTCGAACTTTAGATTGGCCGACTCAATCACCGGACATTAATCCAATAGAGAACATTTGAAAGTGTGTTAAGGATTCGTTGCGGCCTTAAAAACTTGAAAGTCAAAAACAAAATTATGGCAAGCAGTACAAGAAAGTTGGTACGCTATTCTACTTGAGATATGACAGCAGTTAGTAAATTCTTTGCCTAACAGGTGCCGTGATATTATACGAAACAATGGCCATGCTATAAAGCATTGAAGTAGTACTGACCAACCACCAGACTAACCACCTGACCAGTTTGGAATACCTTTATGACTTTTACCTTACTTGTACCTATTACTTTTTCCAGACAGGGTTTGTCATTTTCTTTTTATTATTGTTAGATATTCACTTAGCAGTCTTTTGATTTATATTATTATGTCCTTTACTACTAAAGAAAAACTATTTTCATTTTCAAAACCCAAAGTTGTTTTCTGCTATTTCAGTATACAATAATTTCCTAAATATTGACACTGTACCTATTGGTTTGTCCACCACTGTATGTGTAGTTAATAAATCATGTTTGTTGCTATTTGTTTCGTGTTTAATTTTTTTCACTACTGTTTATTAGTCTAAGATTTATATACAGTGTGACCAATTTGATATTGACTCACCCTGTAAAATCTTTATTTATTGTGCGATTTTAATCAGATTTCTTTTAAATTGTACAGCTTGATGGGCTGTATTCTTGGAACAAAAAGAGCCACATTCCTACAAAATACAAGGTTTGCTACGTTAGTTTTTAGGAGTAAAATTTTAAGAAATCAGTTTAGCGATTTTTTTAGAAAAAATCTGTGCACGCCACTGGATTCACCACCCTTCAAAACGGGCCTGTGCCAAACTTTATCAAAAACTTTTAGGTAATACCGATTCTGTAGCCAAATGAAAAATGCACTGATCATTTCCATAAATTTGTTCTAAAAGTCAAGTTATCCATGAAAAAAAACTGAAACAGTTAATAGTCAAAAGTGACATTACTGTGTAAAAAAGATATTACAATTTGTCTAGTGTTAATAACCATGGAAAATCTAACTTTAAGAAACAAAATTGAAATAGTACGTCCTTGTTGGCGATAATGTGCTTTCAGCAAGAGAAGCTGCGAGGGAATTCAATAATAGACACCCAGATAGACGAGTAAGTCGGAGTACTGTACAACGCATTAACAAAGTTTTTAATGAGATAAGGTCTGTTTCAAAAATTTGCTTAGAACCAGGTATAATGGACGTCGGCGTCGTGGAATTTTGAGAAATAATGACCAAATTATAGAATATTTTAACAACAACTCCCCGGTGTAGCATTAGAACGGCAAGTTTAAACCCTAATATCCCCAGAGAAAGTATTAGAAGATGCATAGAAAAAAAACAAATTAAAGGCTGTTAATCCAAAAATTTTATATACATTGAAATTGGGAGATGAGGAAAGACGATTAAAGTTTTGCTATTGGCTACAAGAGGAATATTTAAATAATCCTAATTTTATTCAGCGATGAAGCCACATTTACAACAAATGGGGTGGTTTCAAGTCAAAATTGCCGTCACTGGAAATGGCAAATGGACTTTTTTTTCTTTTTTGATTTGTCAAAACTAGACATATTAAAAAAAAAAATAATAATACCATGTTACTGTAGTTTAATTTTATTTCTTTTTTGTTTTTCATGGATAACTTTTAGAACAAATTTATGGAAATGATCAGTGCATTTTTAATTTGGCTACAGAATCGGTATTGCCTAAAAGTTTTCGATGAAGTTTGGTACAGGCCCGTTTTGAAGGGTGGTGAATCCAGGGGCGTGCACAGATTTTTTCTAAAAAAATTGCTAATATAATTTTTTTAAATTTTACTCCTAAAAACTAATGTAGCAAGCGTTGTATTTTGTAGGAATGTAGTGTTTTTTGTTCCAAGAATACAGTTCACCAAGTTCTAGAATTAAAAAAAAATCCGGTTAAAATCGCACAATAAATAAAGATTTTACAGGGTGGCTCGAGAACAAATGGGTTGCACTGTAGATATTAAAAAGATGACTTAAGATATGACCAACAGAAAATAGTTATATCGTAATAGTAATGTAATGACGCATTAAAAAGCTTAGAAATTGGAAGAAAGGCATTTAAAGAAGCATAAAATTTTAACTAAAAGCCTTGGCCAAATTTTCAATGCAGGGAGTTTATAATACTACACTGAGGAAGAAAAGTAGTTCAATTAACACAAATTGCATTAGTCTTCTACCAGCAATGCGTTCTAGCTGTTACATCAACCTATACAAGAAATGTCAATTTATTGAGCCCAATTCACATGCAACAATGCATTAGTTCAATATAATCAAAAAACCGCTTGATTTAATGCCAGATATGTTCTGTTAGTATTAAATTAGGGTAATGCTAGACATAATTGTTTGTCACTTTATGTTGAATTAACTCAATAAATTTATTGAATTAAGCTACTTTCATCTTAAATGAAAGACTTCAATGAATTGTGCCAAGTAGATACACTCTCGTAAAAAAGTGATATAATTTTAGCGGTGCATAAAGGTTTTCTCTAGAGGAGATCATGCAACGAGTTTCGAATTTTTATATAGCTGCATTTTTTTATTGAGTGGCTCCGACAAGTGCAACATTCCCGGTTGGAGAAACCGGCCGTTCTTCCATGTAGGTTCGGGAGAAGACTTATCGGCCTGTAATTAGCAGGGAATCAAGGATCTTTTCTGCATTTCAGGATCATTGCGACATTCATGGCGATGAGGATGCAAACCAGAGTGGCAATAGCATTATTCGGTAAACGCTGGCTATCTCGTCTACATCCCGAGCTTTTCCGTTCTTGGAGAAGCTGATGTTCGTTTGTCCCTCTTCACGACTGACAGAGTTGAGTGAATCACTCAGCATTAGAGGCGGATTCTCAAGAAAAAAGTCAACCTCCCGGTGTAGACGGCTGCATTGAGATTGACCTTCAATACCACGAAACATGGCCTCTAGATAGTTTGCGAGGACTGTTGATTTATCATCTACCAAATATATGACTCCACCCGGATTTCGAAGCGGACCACCCTCATTTATTTTATGTTGTTTACTATTTACAACTTCAGAAAGTCGCCAGAGCTAGTTATCGTTTGGAATCACGGACGAGACACTCTTCCATTATTGCTTCTCTCTAAAAAATCATAATGCCTTGCGGAGACGCAAGACTAAATAATTGGCCGTCATAACGTAACGCGGATTCACAGTGTTGATCGTGTGCGTTTACACGCCTTGCGCTTTTCGTGGTTGTGGTGGTTTCTTTAAAATGCATATACACTTGTTAATTGCCAAGAAGTATTAAAATAAGATATATTACACATCATTCTGCGCACGTACCTGTTAAAATTGTAATCGAGAATGGTGTTCTTGCAATACAGGAAATACTATTGGACAGATTTATTTCCAAAACATTTAATAGAATTAAAATTATCATATTTATGACCCTAATTACTGTGTAAAACGAGCTTTAGTCACAAAAACAGAATCATTAGCGACAACGGTAAGGTTTTGGTACAATTAATTAATAGAATTTTAAGTGCTCTTTAGCATTGAATAATTGATCCTATTACACTATGATGTCATAAAAAAATTAAAATACAAGAAAAATTGGTTAAATTAATTAAGGTAGGGGGCCCAAATATCGCCCACGTCCCTAATATCGCATATTCTTATATCTCCCTGACAAGTTTTAAATGAAACTACGGATAATATGTTGTGATTTGATAAGTGTTGTAGGCCAGTACGCTAAAAGAGTTGAGGTGTTATAGGCCGTCATGTTTTTCGTTAGGATGTTCCTAATACCGCCCACCAAAGAGTCCCTATTATCGCCCAGTAGGCGATAATAAAAACACATTCCTAAGCAACTTTTTATTTATCAGATGTCACAGAGGAAAGTGTGGGATAAAGTTAAAATGAAAAAAGCTTCAAAACCTTTAGAAGTGCCGAGATCTACTCTAAAGGACTACGTTAAAAAATCTGAAGAAGAACTTGAAAAGTTACTTAATGTTCCCTTAGGAAGAAAAGCAGTGTTGTCCCCAGAAATAGAAGAAGAACTGGTAGAATACTGCTTATTAATGGAAACTTCATTTTACGGGCTTACGGCCAGGGATGTTAAACGGATAGCTTTTCATTTAGCCATCAGGAACAATATACCTCATCCGTTTTCGAATGAAAAGAAAAGTGCTGGAAGAAAATGGCTTCGACTTTTTTCAAGCGACACCTTGCTCTGTCATTGAGGAAACCTCAACCTCTGTAGTTGGCTAGAATCAAAGGGTTTTCCCGTGAAAACGTAAAGAAATTTTTTGACCTACTTTAGGTGGACTTGGAGCGCTTGAAACTCTCACCTACTCGTGTCTTCAATGTTGATGAGACGGCGGTCACTACTGTCCAGCACAAAAGCATGAGAGTGGTATCTTTGAAAGGAAGAAGAAGGCGTCTCATAACCATAGTTGCCTGCATGTCAGCGTCTGGAAACTTTGTTCCTCCAATGTTTGTCTTTCCTCGTAAGAGAATGAAACTTGAATTGATGGATGGAGCACGTCCTGGCAGCATTGCTGGTTGTCATGTATCAGGATGGATACAAACAGACCTGTTTACCAAATAGTTTTCACATTTTATTGACTATGTAAAACTAACTAAGGATGATCCCGTGGTCTTTTTTTTAATTTTAGATGGCCACACAACACACACACGCAATCTTGATGTGATCGATCTTGCTCGAGAAAATGGCGTATCTTTAATGTGTCTCCCACCACATTCGTCTGATTGTATGCAACCATTAGGTAAGACGTTAATGAAAAGTTTCAAGACCTTCTATGCTCAAGAAATTGAAAGTTGGCTGGTCAATCATCCTTTCAGACCGATTACTGTTTATCAGATAGGTGAGATAGTGGATAAAGCCTATGAAAAAACTGCCACCCCGGCGATCGCCTCTAAAGGGTTTGCTGCAGCTGGGATCTTACCCTACAATCCTAACATCTTCACCGATGAACACTTTTTGACCTTGAACAGATGGCAAGGATGGTGAAACTTGATTCCAAAATGTCTCCAAAAAACAATGCTACCAAAGGTTAAAAAGGCTCTTGAAGAATCTTTAGAATGCAAACAATGCTACCAATGGTGTGGGGATGAATTAAGATCCCTATCAAAATGACGATGGTGGAAAAAAAACAGCGAAAGGTGTACACATTTGTCCAGATTGTAACTGTTGGAACAATGGTGAAACTGATTTTGCAAACAGATGCTCAATGGTTAAAATGCAAACAATGCTAGCCCAATGGTTTGAAAATGCGGGCGATATTAGGTAATTTATTGTAAGTGGAACGATATTAAGAACAACTTTTTTTTGATTATAATAGTTATGCGGGCGGGGTGCTGGAATTTTGAAAAATTTTCCTCTTATTTTTCGTTTAGTACTGGGGTAATAGTGGAATTTTGAAAATTTTTTCGTTTAGCTATATAAAGAGATTTTTTTTAATTTTTTGCATCTTTGACGTACCTATTTCCTTAAGTGGGCGATATTTGGGCCCCCTACCTTAATAAATTAATCAATTATTTCGGATCTGTAGACATTTTAACAAATTCATTTTTGATGTTTGATTTTTAGGAACGTACCAGAATATTTTCTTAGGAGATAAAAAAACTTCTTTTGTCGCTGGATTCAGATAACCGGTAAAACAACGCAGTCCAACATCAATAAGACACAACATGTCGCAGCATATTAGGAGACCGTGAGTTGAAGTAACACGCGCTTCCGCTAGTCCTTCTGTTTGCGCTTGCTCTATATTGCGTGTAAGATTTAATGGCAGCATTGTTAGAGACACTAAGAAAACCAATACCATATAACTCTCCCAAAAGATCCTAATCGACACAAAATATTATGAAATGATGTAATTCATGTATATTGCATTCAAACTTGTTGGTATCGGGCTATGTAAATTTATATCGCATCTAACTGTTATCATAATATACTCATCGACGCAAAATTCGATCTATAAACTTTTTTTCATTTCACGTATGAATTTGAAGGATATTGTTGTCATAAGTATTATGTCAATGCTTTGTTGAAAATTTGGTTCATTTTTTAATTGTTCGTCTTGTGTATTTTTTTGAAATTCCTGATCGACACGATTTGTTTACTATTTTGCCAATTTAAATCTTAAATCCAATTGCTACAACAATAGCTTTGATACAAGATGGGCGATCATGGTTTTGGCAGAGGAAGTTGTACAAGCGCTTAGAATGACCGTCGCAACAGGGACACTACAGTAGTTTATCTCGAAAAACGAACCACGCACCCTCGATCTGTTTTTTCGAGAAAAGGATGATGGTGAAAACCAAATTTGGCTATCGGCTTTCGGTTTCGAGTTATCCGTGAAAATTCGATTTTCTCCATTTTCGTTCTATCACGATATCTCGGCTATTTATAAAAATGGCCAAAAATGTCTTTTACGTTCTTGAGGTACCTTCTTGATTAGAATGCAGTGGCGTTAGAGATTTTTTGAAAAAATTGTACTTTTTTATATGGAACATATAGTTGGCTATGATATCATTAAAAAGAGGATTTTTTTGCCATTTCAATGATGTATATCATGTGGGGTCTTTTCGTTCATTTTCACTGTATTATAGCAAAAAATTAACATTTACAATTGATTTTCATCATTTCATTGCTTTTTGTTAGCAGGCGTGTGTTATTCAACAAACATGAATCTGTCAGTAGGTTTATAAATAGTATCAATAGTTTAAGTTGATTATTTGATTGTTGCTTCTCCTTAAAATTATAAATTTGCGATGGCTTATGAGAATTACGAAAAGTATGATATGTTGGAATGCTTTATTTAGAATAATAATAATACTGAAGCTGCATGTGAAACATATTTTAATCGTTACCCGGAAAGAAGGCAACCTAATAAATCTATTTTTGGAAGACTGAAAGATAATCTCATTAATTTTGGAATATTCAACAAATCAAGATCGAAGAATAATAATAAGGAAGATACTGAGGAAGTTACAGTCAATGTTATTGGAATGGTAGTGGCAAATCCTTCAATCTCAAGCTGTCAATTTGAAGTGGAGTTGGGTATATCACGACGACTTGCGTTAGGTAGCAGTTTTGAAGAATCATAAGTTTAGGCCATACAAAGTGAGGACAAACCAGCAGCTCCTATTGACTGATCCTGAACGACGCTTAGAATGCTGCAATCTTCAACAAATTCAGCAGGATCCATCATTTTTTAGAAAAATTATTTGGACGGATGAATTCTACATTACCAGTGCCGGAATCTTTACTCGACACAATGAACATTGGTGCTCTGATGTTAACCCCTACCGTGTTGTCGATGTTCAAAATCAGGGACGATTCAGCTTTAGTGTTTGGTGTGCCCTATTTGACAATCGTATTCTGGCATATCGAATTTATCAAGAAAAATTAAATGGTCAACGGTATTATAACATCATAAACCAATATGTAGTCGAAGAATTTTTGGAAGCATTGCCTTTGAATGAGATGAAAAATGTATTTTTCCAGCAAGACGGAGCACCGCCCCATAACACTGGAATCGTCTCAGGATTGCTGACTGAAAATTTTGGAGACAACTGGGTAGGCACCGGCGGACCAGTAAGGTAGCGACCACATTCGCCGGATTTGTCAGCCCTAGATTTCTTTTTCTGGAGCCATCTTAAAGACCGGTTATACAAACAAACTCATAATAACATTAACGAACTGAGAGAGAACTTTATACAGTGTCTTAATTCTGTTTCTTGTATTCATATTCACAATGCATTTTGAAGCGTTTCGAGACGGTGTGAATTAGGTATTGTAAATAATGGGCGCCAGTTCGAACATCTATTGTAAATAATTTTTAATCATGTTTTAATTTATTCTCAACATGAAATTTAAAATATGTGTGATTCGTCGATCTTGATTTGTTAAATGTTCCAAAATTAATGAGATTTTCTTTCATTCATTCAAAAATAGATTTATCAGGTTGTCTTCTTTCCGGGTAACGATTAAAATATGTTTCACATGCAGCTTCAGCATTATTATTATTCTGAATAAAGGATTGCAATATATCATACTTTTCGTAATTTTCATAAGCCATCGCAAATTTGTAATTTTAAGGTGAAGCAACAATCGAATAAGCAACTTAAACTATTGATATTATTTATAAACCTACTGACAGATTCATGTTTGTTGAATGACACACGCCTACTAACGAAAAGCAATGAAATGATGAAAATCAATGGTAAATGTAAATTTTTTGCTATAATATAGTGAAAATGAACGAAAAGACCCCACATGATACATATCATTGATATATATCATATTGATATCAATGATATCCTAGCCAACTATATGTTCCATATAAAAAATACAACTTATGTCCTACCTAGAATTTCGAAAATTTTTTCAAAAAATCCCTAACGCCACTGCATTCTAATCAAAAAAGTATCTGAAGAACGTAAAAGTCATTTTTGTCAATTTTCATAAATAGAATTTTCACAGTTAACTTGAAATCGAAAGCCGATAGCCAAATTTGGTTTTCACCATCATCCTTTTCTCGAAAAAACAGATCGAGGATGCGTGGTCCGTTTTTTGATACCTCTTATAGTTACCAAGATCCCCTATTAAAACATTGAAATTTGCCCACCCTGTACATATGTTGTGTAGCAGTTAGTGAAAGAGCAGTAAGAAGAAGATTGTAGGAATATACATAGATTGATTGCTAAAAAATCTGTACACAACTTCTAGTTCATCAGAAAACATCGCGAATAGAGCCATATCGTCAAAAAGTACGGCAAAGAGTGAGATGGTTTTCCTAGTACGATATTTTTACAACGTTTAGTGTCGGCAGTGAATCAGTTATGCTTTGAGGGGAAATTAATATAAAAGCTCATATGGATTTATATTTATCCTAGGACCACATATGGTGCCTTTTACTCCAATAGGCAGTAACGATTTTATACTAATACATAATAATACCGACCCTAATGTTGCTCGAGTTGGTAATAAATATTCGGAAAAAGTTGGAATCTATTGTGTGATTTGGTTAGCAAGTCGAAAACCTAAATTATTCGAACATGTATGGGACATGGTCGAAAGGTGATTTCGAACTCGAATTACAGCACCAAGAAGCATACAACGCATACCAGGACGAATGAAGAGTGTAATTCCATTTATTTATTATTTGCTTTACCGTGAGAATGTTCATACAGATAAAACATCGGTATCACCAACATATAAAATCACAAGTCAGAACGTTAAGAAAATATAACCAAATTGGTATATGGATCGAATTTTGTTCCGGTGAGCGTATAAAGTAATAACGCATTAAAAGGCATAGAAATGAAGAAAAAATGCATTTAAGGCAGCATAAAGTTACGATATAATAACAGCTTTTGTTACGTGTACGTCACATATGACCTCCAATGCTTTATATATGTATACATATAATATAGTCGAGTCAATGAAGTCTAAATTTTGGCAAAACTTTTTAATATTCAGCAACAGATACGATTTTAATCATTCGTTTAATATGTGCTTGTTAACATTTTTCAAAATCAGAAGCATCCCAATTAGAGTAAATAATTTTTTATATTATTGTGTAAACAATAATTGTACTCTCTCCGCTGCAAAATAAGTGTTCGATTTAGAAGTCTTAGTTCTTCCAAAATAAGTTTATTTGCACAACTATGTATGTATGTTAATAATCGAAAGACGTTGAAATCGGATGTGTTTAATGGATGATAAATTGTTCCATTTCCTTAGACAACTTTGTTCTGTTAAATGCTTTGATGTCTGCCCCATCATCCGTTTGCTGTGCATTTGTCCTTCAACGTCGGTCCAATGTAGCTGGGGTGCTTTTGTGATCCACTCAGCCATTACATCACGTACCACGGACCCACCACGCGAGAAAATATTATTGTAAGTATAGGAGTATTTCTACGGCAGAAATAGATACTATAGTTCTATCCGGTAGTCTTAGAGTGAACACTATTTTCTAGTGTGATCATAAATATAATGTTCCATATTCTTAAAAAAAATAAATGTACCTATTTAAATTTTATTAATACCTTCTAACGGCAATTGCAACAATGATATTAAACAGACTGAGTCCCTAACATTGGGCTAAGTAAAAGCTTTTCTAATAAGACAATTGAAGATCTAAGTGGATAAAGGTGCTATGTCACATTTTTTCTAAAAACAACCTTGTGTATTTTCTGAACTCCCCTGGTACTAATGTAATCCCTAAATGGTCCTAAATACAAATATCTAAGTATTTAAAGAAATTAGTTGATAATGGCGCTATGTCGCACATCTACGTCAAACATTTGAGTGAATCAACGTGTGATTCAACTTAAAGGTTATGTTTTGAAAATTATGCCAGTTCTGATCATACGAGGTTGTTCTCAAGGGTGAACTTACCACCACGATATATAAGAGGGCATTGGGTTGGAATTAGTCAATTGTTGGAGGCATTATACAGTTAACGTTGTGATGTGAAGGGCGATGAAATTAGATCTTGCATTCATAGTTGCGCTGACGAGACCTAGAAGGTCGAAACCACGTGGTTCGCTTGTAGTGCTTAATCTATTTTCATTGCATTCATTCGCAGGGTAAATTTCAACAATATACCATGAGCGCCTATTAAAGGCTGCAATGTTTAGGGAGAAGGGTTTAGAATACATTTCACAGAAAAACGGGCAAAGTCATGCCGAAAAAAGTCGTAAACAAAAACGATATATTGTTCAAGGAAAAATGCCGGCTTAAAATTTAGTTTAGAAGCAAGGGAATCTATTTTAAGAAAATGTTATAATCTGAATACTAATGCCAAAAATTGTTTATTGTTTAAGAAGAGAAGTATTTGGTTAAAGTCTCTATGTATCACCATCTATTCGCAACCAAAATCAATCTTTCATTTGGATATCCTAAAAGTCATACGTGCAGTGCATGTGATGCCAGTGGACATACCGCTGAACATAAAGAAAATTATACTTTTGTTTCCGAATCTCAAAGAGCAGACAGACAAAAGCCACTTTCTGATAAAAACGCGTGTTACCTTATTATAGATTTACAGGAAACTATGCCACTACCCAAGTTATCAACATCAAGAGCGTTCTATCTACGACAGATGTGGTTTTACTGACTGAACATGAAGTTAATAGACGTAGTAACCAATAGCAAGCTGCGTGTTTCGGTTTTGTAAACTGCTCAAAGAAGAGTATCCTGAAATTGATCATTTGATTATCTGGTCCGACTCTTGTGCCGGACAGAATAAAAATTTTGTGATTATTGGTCTCGTACAAACATTTGATTTTAAATGACTTTTTCAAAATAATTAATCATAAGTTTCCTGAAATAGGTCATAGGTATCTAGACTCGGATAGCACGTTGGCAGAATTGAGAAAGTCATTAAGTAGCACCAATCCATTTTTATTCCGGATCAATATCGCGACATAATTGAAACTGCAAACACGAAAAAACAGTATTTGTCTGAACATGCAAAATTTTTTCTATAACTTCCAAGATCTGCCACGAAAATTGTAGCTATTCAAGAAACAAAACAATACATTAAATGACAAAACTAATCTGGGCGTAATATCAAATGGATTAGAGTGGACGAATTTGGTTACTATTACTATAAAATATGCTTAAGTGATTAAGCGCCATTTTTACAAGTTGATTTAAGGAAGAAAGGTTCTAAAAATATTGATAGAACTGGATGTAGACCAACTAGAATGACATTCCACGAATTGTGCGAGCAAGATCAGTATCTGTTGTATCGACTTGTATTGTATAGTGCCTTGCAGTGTGGTACTTTCCACCCTGCCCACTAGAGGACATTGGGTTGGAATTAGTCCATTATTATATTATACAGTTAAAGTTGTGATGTGAACGGCTATGAAATTGGATTTTGCATTCGTAGCTGCGCTGACGAGACCTAGAAGGTCGAAATCACGTGGTCCGCTTCTAATGCTTGATCTATTTTCATTGCATTCATTCGTTGAATTCCAACACTATACCATGAGCACCTATTGTAGGCATTTTTTTGGATCCAATGTATGTACCGGGTGGCCAACTAAGAATGTCGCTCGGCCATATCTCAGGAACGGTTTACAGTACAGCTTTGGGAAAAAATTGATTAAAGTGTCCCCGAGAAACATCTGGAAATTATTTAGAAAAGTGTAGGATAACTACAAGAGGGCGTAACTGATCACTAAAAATTTTAATTTTTATTTTACGCAAAATTTACCAACTTAAGGTCTATCATAAATATGAAAATCGGAATCTACTGAAAATTTTGCATATTTTACATAGGACAACTTTTTGGTGTTTTGTCAAATAAGGAGAGGGCAGGAGGGGAAACTTTGTATTGAATGAACGCTTATAACTCCGGTTCTGTTGAACCGAATTTTGCAAACTTAGTCTCGTTGAAAACAGCATTACTCCTCTAATCTAACGCTTACAAATTCGAACCGATCTAATAAGTTACATGCATGCTAGAGGGCGCTGTTTAAATTTTTTCGGAAATTTTGTTTCTTCTCGAAAATATTAAATAGAAACATACATTTTTTACAACATATTAAAAATGTAGGCTAAATTACCAACAAACTAGCGAAAACCCGGTATCGCTATCTTTTACCAATCCGAAGATATCTTCAGAAACGTGTGGATGGTAAAAATTTCTTCTATAAATTTAAATTATTCTGCTTTCCGTGAACGGAATTGAGCAAATTTGATCTTATTAGAAAGAATTTTCATTGGATTATGTTTTGTGATTCAAACTGTTTAATATTGTTTTGCCCATTACCGCTAGAGGGCGTTAAAGAAAGTTAAATATGTAAATTTTATGAGTTTTGAAAAGAACAGTGCGTGGAAGGTTATATTTACGCTCATAATATAAAATAATGAATTAAAAGCTTAAGATTTTAGTGAAAGGCACAACGGCATAATTCAAATAAACAATGCAGAAAAACAACAAAAAAGGAAACAGCATAATAAAGTTAATATTAGTGGCGGCCTAAATCTTGAAGTTGTCTCATTATTTTCGATGCAAACTTTCACTCTACAACGAGTGGATAGAACTACAGTCTCTATTTCTGTCTTAGAAATACTTTGAACAATATTTCCTATTTCCACAACCAAGTTATTACGAGCAGTAGATGACGTTACAAAAATGAAATATTTTTTTCGCCCCCACAAATAGAAATCTAAACAAGTCAAATTTGGGGTCCTGGGTGGCCATGTAAATAGACTGACGTATTACATTCACCTAACAGGGGCCAGAAAATTGCGAACATTTACAGAGAAATGCCCAGTACACTCATCATATTGAAAAGCATATTGTTGCGAATTACTAGCGACATGTCTTTTATTCTGTTCTCTTTAACGCCCTCTAGCCGCGACAGAAATAAAGACAATATTAAACAAATTGAATCACTAGTAGTAGGTTTAGGAAAATCCATGATAATCTATTTTTTTGGCCGCCAAGCATTCCACGCACTGTTCTTTCAAAAAAACATAAAATGTAGGTATTTAAATTTCTTTATCGCCCTCTAGTAGTGACGGACAAAATAAAAAACAAAATAAACAGGTTGAATCACTCAACATAGGACAATAAAAATCCTTTCTAATAAGACCAAATTCGCTAAATTCCATTCACGGGAAGCAGAATAATTTAAATTTATAAAAGAAATTTTTGCCACCCAGACGTTTCTGAAGATATCTTCGGATTGGTAAAGGATAGCGATACCCGGTTTTCGCTGATTTGTTGGTAATTTAATTTTTTGTCAAAAATGTATGTTTCCGTTTAATATTTTCGAAAAAAAATCCCGAAAAAAATTAAACAGCGCCCTCTAGCATGCACGTCACTTATTAGATTGGTTCCAATTTCTAAGCATTAGATTGGAGGATTAATGCTGGTTTCAACGAGACTAAGTTTGCAAAATTCGGTTCAACGGAACCGGGTTATAAGCGTTCCTTCAAAACAAAGTTTCCTTCCTTCCCCACCCCTTATTTGACAAAATACAAAAAAGTTGCCCAACGTAAAATATCCAAAAATTTCAGTAGATTCCGATTTTCATATTTATGATAGACCTTAAGTTGGTAAATTTTGCATAAAATACGAAATACAATTTTTGCTGATCAGTTACGTCCTCTGGCGGTCATCCTATGCGTTTCTAAATAATTTCCAAATGTTTCTCGGGGTCACTTTAGTAATATTTTTTTTCCCAAAACTGTACTCTAAACCATTCCTGAGATATGACCGAGCGACGTTCTTAGCTGGTCACCCGGTATATACATACATATAAAAGTTTCAAATCCATACATCCATTTGCATTTCTCTTTACTAATTTGCATTAAATTGCTCTAACACAAAAATTTAGGTCTTCTGGGAAATCGTTCATTTTCGCTGATTTCACCACAGAAATGATTATTTGCTTTAATTCAGATGTTTTCGATTTTGAATAGTATTAAAAACGATACGAAAAAACATGATGTTGACTCGACTAATAATTGTTTGGTAATTAAATTCTCTTGCTGTGTTTAATAGTGAAGCATGTTGAATACGTTATTCTACTTTGAAATATTATTGAAATTCGGGAACAGTTTTCTGTTATAGACGTTCTACACTTTAAAATAGCACCAAAAAAATTTTCAATGTCGACGATCTTGCCGGTCCTGTGTTTACGGAATAGTGTTCAATTAACGTATCCATTATAGCGTCCGTTCAGCAGACGATATATTTTTTTATCAAATACAGTACTTCCAACAGCTCAATAGGAATTATTATTACGAGAACCTTTTTTTTGTACATTAAATAAATAAATAAGCAAAATCTCGTTAAAAATGAAAAAAAAGCACTAAAGAAGCATAAACGGCAAAACTACGTAAAAAAAGCACAAATTTATTTCTTTTCAAACTTTCTATCAACTTGTAATATCGATATTGCTACTGCAAACAGATATGAAAATCATCTTACCTAAATAGACTAAATGGATGTATGACATACACGTACTTTGAGGAGAGATGCCGTCTACGTTCGAAATATATGGAAGCATTACTTCGGTAGAATACCCTTGCTCTAGTATTCTTCTCTGATATCATAGTAAAACTAAGTATGAAATTCTTAATCTTAGCTTTCACACCTTTATTATTGTGCAGTAAGCAAACTTCAGATGAATCATCTAGGCCACAAGCATGGTAAACTCCAACTTTCATCTTTTTATCCAGTGTCCACAATAACTAACGAATAAAATGAATTGGAGACTGACGTATTGTAAAAGTGAATGACGTTTAAAGTCAACGAAATGTTATTTTGGCTGAACTAAGTACTAAATTACCCATAATGCATTTGAATTTGCTGTCAAGTTGGAATAGTAATCTTTCATTGAGTTATTTGAGGCTGTAGATGCAAAAATACCTTATTATTGCTCGATATTGAAAAAATTTCATTCCATATTGTATGCAACTGTGAACAAGACTAAGCAAGATACTCTCCTCTTAAAGAGTTATCAAGGGAATAAACCTACAAGAACCAATAATTCAAGTTTGTTCGTATTTGTAAAGAAGCCTTCATAAAAATCAGAATCAAGTTAATTCGAAATTTTGTTGCAAATACCGAAATTCTAAAAGAAAGGTGAGGTGCACTGTCAAAATCAAGTTTCTCTTTACCACAGCGTCAAGTTAGGATATTTCTGTATTACGAAGAAAATGTACAGGATGGGGCAAGAAAACATGCCTAACTTTGAAAACGAATACATTATTTTAAAAAGGCAATATTGGAAGTTTGTTTCCTTAAGTTTTAAATAAAATATCTTGCAAATGATGGCCTTCACTACCAATACATTGTTGTAGCTGGATATTGAAATTTCGCATCATCTTCTGAACAATCTCTTTCGGTACGCGACCTATTTTGCAGGCGTATTGCTTGTTTTAAGGTTTGTATGCTGTTAGGGGAATGCCTGTACAACTCAGCTTTGAGGTAGCTCCAGAGGAAATAGTCGCATGGAGTTAATGTCAGCGAACCTGGAAGTCGACGAATGTTTCCCTGATCACAGCCTTTAATTATGGGCTGTGTCGGCAGTGGCGCTATCCTGTTGGAATCAGACATGTCACATATCTGTTTGAGATGTGGTGCAAAAAATCTTGGATCATGCCCATATACTACCACAAGTGATAGTAACGATACCTTCACTGCTGACTGCACCCCAAACTATTACCCTGTAACTATGGGACGGCCTCTCTTGAATGCTATCCTGTTGTGGTAGTTCTGGACTAACTGACTACTAAAATGAAGATCAATGTTAGCGTTCGATTAGATAGATTGAGGACATTCGCACGCTTCCGAGCAGAGAACCTAGAAGAGCGTAGAATAGATGGTATTACTCATTCTATTTTCTCCGGTGGTCGACTGGTCCTCTGGTGCACCAGCTTTTATTTTCGCAACATTCCCACATCCGCAGAGGTTATACAGCTAAAACGCATCGCTCGTTTCACCGCGAAAATAGAGCTTTTTTGAGAAAAGTAGGATTTACCAGCAAAAGCGCTTTGATCTATAAATTGCACCATTTTGGCGACTGAAGGGTGACAGATTGAAACTTCTCGAACTACTGCACCACTTCAGCCTGCTACCATTCTTTTACGATCTCAACCTTTGACGCAATAGTCTTCTGAAAATAGGAAGGTTTCGCTGCCTCACCCTATATAATCTACCATTTGGCACACCTGCATCAGATGGATATTTAATATGTTTATCCAACATCATTAAAAGCCATAATCATGCTCATTTCAATTATCTAAAGTGGCCTATAAGTCAGTATATAGTGAGTTTTCAAATCATAAGTCACGTATATGAAATGACTTAATTTTTATCATCGTTGAACGTGGTTGAACCGAATAATTTATCAAATAAAAATGTCAACCGTCATCATCACAAAACACTAACGAAATTCTAGAGGTGTTGGATAAAATAATGTATGGAAGTCGGGTGTTATAGGTCATTTTTTGCACATGACTTATTTCCCTTATAACCCTTATACCATAAATTACTATTAAGGTACCAATAAAATATAATAGCAAACAATTTGACAATAGAAAAAATCAACTTTTGGAAACTGAGCCAGACTACATGAGCTGAAAGCACGTTGTAAAAACCGACATATCCTCATTCAATTGCCAATTGTCTTTGTCAAAGCTACCAAATCAAGCTTGATATTTTGTTTGCGTTTATTTAATTGCTATAATTTTTCCAGGCGATATACTTGCAGCTACTTTATTAGTAACCACAATAATATATGGCTAGTTTACTAACTAATAAGCCCACATACTGTATGATGACGTAATTGCATATGCGGATGACCTAACGCTGGTATTTGGAGCAGAAAATGAGCACATCCTAATGGAAAATGTAAACACGTGCCTTGCACAAATTAGCATGTGGCCTACAAAGCACGAGATGACTCTCGCACAGGAAAAAATCGAAGATTTAATTGTGAAAGGAAGCCGGAGAAGGGACCACGTCACCTTTAAATTAGATGGTGTCAAAATTACTCAAGCCGGGACTATAGTCTATCTGGGAGTCGTCATTGACGAAATGCTGCGTTTTGGGCAGCATGTGGGGGCGGTTACCACCAAGGTCGAAGAAAAGCTTAGTAGACTGACGAGAATGATGCCGAACGTAGGAGGACCTGGTAGTGTTAAGTGCAGTGTGCTGTGTAGCGCAGTGCATAATATGATGCTGTATGGGGCTCCAGCTTAGGGCAAAGTGATGGGTATACAAAATATAATAATCAACTACAAAGGGTCCAACGGAGACACTGTGACTGAAGACCTGGCAGACAACAATGAACAACGAATGCATCAAGGCACAATGGAGAAAAAGGCTGATCGGGGATACAAAGGAATGGATTAATTATGAGCACAGGCGGTTAGTCTATTATCTTACACAGGGCCAGAGGACACAGCGGAGCATATCATCTTTGAGTGCCCGAGATGGGACGAGGTGAGAATAGTCATCTATATAAAAGTGGGCCACACACTAACACCGGACACCATTGTACAAACAATGATAGAAACCTCCGTGAACTGGAAGCACATCCATGATATGGTTATTGATATAATGAAACGCAAGGAACCTGATGAGAGAGCGAGGCAGGAAAGGGAAACAGAAGGCAGATAGCCTGGAGGCCGCACCTGATATTATGGGAGCTAGAGAATAACGAAGACAGGCTACTCGGGACATTGATGAGATCGATATCGTACAGGATGGCTCCATGGATGTTCTAGGAGATATGTCTTAGGGTGGTTTTAGTGGATATACCAGTTATCGCACATCCCGACTGGGAGTCCCACACTGTCATGGGCGCTAGAACCAAGCCCTTGCCAATAAATAAAAAATAAGCCCACACTACAGACTAGCGAATAAAACAGCCCAAGTTTCAACTGTCTCGTTCAATGTAATCGAGCCTTTACGTGTTTGTGGGAATGCAACATTATCTTACATTTGTTTTTTCCAATAAAACTTAAGAAAACCCCACTATTAAATGTGAACCAGAAGATGCAAAAAAGTTTTATTGAAAATCAACAAGATTTACAAATCTAAGTTTCTCAACATTAGAACGATTATAACCACAAATGAAAATTCAAAAACAGGAAATAAATTCGAAACCTCTAATCTGTATCATGTTTTCTCGCTAAACTCTTTTCCAAAATATGTTTCTTATGTAACTCCTCGAGGAAATTTGTTCTATTAAAGCGATCTTGGCATATCTTTTCCAATTTCTTGAAAGTATCAGGTTGTTCAGCCAAGCACATTTTGAATATCTTGCTCTCTAATTTGTAAACTTTACAAATCTCGATGGCTACTACGTTCGCAATTCTTTTATGGTCCTTCTTGATCAAAGCAACTTCACCGAAATATGCGCCGTCCTGTAAATGGCATACTTCACGGCCGGTTGGTGTTGATACGGCTACAGTTCCACTTGCTATAAAATACATACAATCACCATCAGTGCCTGCTTTTATTATAATATCGTTTGGTAAATATATTTCTGATTTTAAATGTGAGACTATTAAATTAACTAGGTTCTCTGGAAGGTCTTGCAGGATAGATACACTCTCTACGAGCGCGGTGTAGCAATGAAGTTTAATTTCTGATTGTAATCGATCTGAAAACAAAAAGCGTAATTACATAAATATACCAACCGCAGAAATAAATTAAAGAAGAAAGGTGTTAAGAACTGTTCGACGCTGCAATAATCTCTGTTAAAGAGATACAGAAAATATAACATTTCTTACCTGATAGAATTGGCAAGATAGCAGATTCTCTGAAATATGTTTTTCTGAAACGATGAGCGTAATATTCTACCAATCTATGCTGGAGAGCTATAGGTAATTGCCTGTGTCTCATATATTCCGATAACTCGCTCATAATTGACTCGTATTTTGTGCTGGGAGTATTTGACGATAGAACCATTTGTAATACCATCACTAGGAACAGAAATCGAAAAGCTAATATAAAGTGTGTTGTTAGCTAGTAGAAATTGGATGTTGAACTGACTCACTTAACGCTGCTGTATTGTGAGTCATTTCTATTTTAGTTTACGATAATTGGAGCACAATACAGTAGCGCTACCTAACCTAACGACGTTTGCATGATAAAATAGAGGATTAGCATTGCAATCGGATTGAGAATTTACCAAAGACGTAGATGCACATGAGGTAACCAGTAGTTACTAGTATTGATGAAATTAACCGTTCGGGCAGAGAACGCAATTGATCTGGGATATATCCGGCACCTGAAAATAGAAAATTTTATACAGGCTTTTGTGGAAGATTTAAATTAGGCATTTGCGATAGTCATTAAATCCATGTCTAATTTCTATTTTATTTAAGGTTTATATTATGTGTAATACACTGCTTGTGAAGGGGTGAAATAGGAGCAAGGGTTCAAAATGAAAATTATCAGACATATTTAAAGTAAAAGGAGAACATTTACAATAATAATGTATAACCTGATAAGACAAATATGAACAACTTACCTGCAAAATGGACAACAGTTTTCATATGTCATACAGAACAACTATACACTCAGAGAAAACAGAAATGGGAAACTGCCCCATTTCTGTTTTCCTTGACTGTACATGTAAGATTGTTAAAGACACTTGAGAAAGTGATAATACCAATGACCTTCAGTTAATGGGTTTAGGCAAGAGTACCCTCTTCCTTTAGCGAGAACAGGAAGAAATTTTCTGATTCTATTAAGTGAAAAGGGCAATGGAAACGCAAAATCAAACAGGGAATCTTTGAATTGACCGACAAGATAAATACTTTGTGTTTAAAATGAGATGATTTCTAATTATCCTAATGATTATTATTTTTGCGTGACAAGGACCTAGAGTTGTTCCTTAAAACGAAAGCACAAAATCTAATATCCGAATTTACCTTCTGCCATAAGCCTTATTCATTGCGACGCAGACTTACTCGTACATACCGACTGCACCTTTATATTGATAATAGGTTATTTTGGGGGATAAGGACGAGAACGACGCATTATCAGGCAGCTCAGAGGATCTGCGTACTGACACTATATTTATTCCTAGTTTTAATTTTGGCAAAGCACATTTGATTGTTCAAAACGAACCAAATGATTTAATATTTTTTCAATGCAAGGGTCAGAACTTCATGGTTATAACGAAGAATCGTCATTATGCGTGTGTACTGATGTTAATGGTTTAATGCAAGAACTCAATATTTGGAATTCTCCCTGTGAGGGGTTCTAATTCATAGACTCATCGAAGTACAGTTTAAAAACTGCGTTACTACACAATAGAAATTTGAAACCGTCTACACTAATCACCCAAGAGAGAGAGAAAGTGAGAATTTAAAAGTAGTGGCAATTTTAGTGGGTCTTCAGGGAGGTTTAACAAAACATTAGTGTTTTTTTTGTTTAAAAATCAGCTGTAAGAATAAGGCAATGTCAATGTGAGTGAAAGGACAATTAGGAAGAGGTTAGAAGTAGCAAATTTTATTGCACGGAGATCGGCTACAGGACCATAACTTATCAAGTAGCACCAACGTGCCCGGTTACAATTTGCAAGGAATATCAAAATTGGAGGGAAGCCGCTTGGAGTCGTGTGTTGTTTACAGACGAATCACGGTTTGGTTTTAGGAACCCAGATGGACGTGGTAGAGTATGCTGACGATCTATCGTCATGTACTTGTAGTGAAAGGGTCAGGTTTCATTGAGTCATGGTGTGGGTCGGATTATCTACGACAGCACGAACCGATTTGTACGTTATTCCCAGGAACTCAGTAACAGCTATAAAGTACATTGAAGACTACGAAATTTATAGAAGACAACTTGCTTCTCATGCATGACAACGCTAGACCATCACATATCGCTGCAGTAGTGAGGAACTATTAGAATGAAGTTGGCATTCTTCAAATGAACTGGCCGGCACGTAATCCAGATCTAAATCCTATCGAGCATGTGTGGGATATATTTGATAGAAGAGTTTGCAGTCATCTACCTGCTCCTACCACCCTTGAAAAATTTCGGCAGGTTCTTCAGCAAGAATGGAGCAATATCTCACAAAACAATACATGGCAGCTCATTGGAGGAATACCTGCAAGAATAATGACGTAATTTTACAGAAAAGTTGTTCGATGCTCTGCTATAGCCAATGATTCTTAAAACAAATAGAAACACTAGAAGGAAACGACTAATTCACACACAAACTTTTCATCGATGGTCTGTGTTCATTTATAGTAGATTTTTTTTAAAGTTTAGATGGGATATGATAATATAAATAAAACCGTATTGTAATAAGCATGTAATATCGCAAAAATTAAAAATTACAGCAGGCTTCGTTTACATCTTTATTTTTAATATGTTCTGTAGTAGCATTTTAATACTTACAAAGAAATGTTCCTGTTGCCAGATATAATGCATACTCATATAAAACAAGAGTATCATTCTTTCCCATCTGCCGACTGTCTATCCACGATATTGTTTTGGGAAAAAGTCTTTGGTAGACCAAAGGAAACATAATGTATATGCAGGCTGACCAATGTAGAACGAAACCAGACATGGCAAGGTAAAGGATAAGTTTAAATAGTATGGTATTCAGTTCCCAATTCTACAAAATACAAGATACAAACAGAATCATAAACCATAAGTATACGTCATTACTTTTCACATTTAGTTAAAATATGTGGACAAGAGGTGGTGTGACTTAAAAAACTACAGGGTGAGTTCTTTTTGATTATAGCTATGGGAATCTCGGAAATCACAAGAGGTATACAGTTGGTTAAATGGAGAAAGACTTACATCTCTGCAAGCCTAATTCAAATACATTTTTGTTCATTTAAGGAAATGCATGTCACACTAAATATCTGCAAAAAATTGAGATTCACCAAAATATTTTCAACACTGTAACTCATTTATTTGTAAATATACAGAAAAAATGTTTGAATAAAGTTAAAAAAATATGTTGAATAACATCATACTAGACTTTTAATTTTGCTTAGTATTTTTAGGTGTGAGGGCTCGTATCATGTATATCGTGTATGTCCACTATTATTATCGACACACACACAACATATTTTCAACACGGAATCAACAGCCTTCCTAATTTTACGTCTATTTAATCGATTAAATGCAAAGTAGCTGGGCTGCATATGATTGTACATATACGTATGTACATATATCTTTTATTGCTCCTAAGACAAAGAAGTCTAATAATGAAATATCTGGGCAACATGTGGTCCATAAAACAGGACCACTTCTGCCTATTCAGAAGTTTGAAAAAAATTATCTGTTGTTTGCTCAACCTCAATGCTCTGGGCACAAGAAACACAGTCACACTGATGTGGGTGTCGGGTCACTGGAGGTTTGAGGGCAACGAAACTGCCGATGGTCTTGCAAAGAAAGGGGCGGCGTTCCAATTTATTGGACCAGAAACATTTTGCGGTCTTACCAAAAGCCATATAATAGCTCATCTCTAACAGTGCAAAAGTGAACAGAAAATCTCGTACTGGGCTAATACCCCAAAACTAAGACAATCAAAAAAGTCATCACGACTAAATCTCTGCTGGAGCTGAACAGAAGACACCTTAGCACCATCACGGCTTTACTCACTGGTCATGGTCCTCTTAGGTACCACGTGAAGAAGATGGGAAAGGTGGATGGTACTAAATACCGATTCTGTTCGGAGCTCATTGTGTGCAATTGCGACGCGGTGGTCCAGCATAGACTCCACTACCTCGAACAGGCGCACGTAGAACCGGCTAGTATTAGAACTACAGTCCCTCCAAACATCGTAGACTTTGAAGAGAGGCAGCATTGCCTACACAACCCACATCTAATCTAAGATCCAATTTGTGGTTGCCTTTCTTCTACACGGAGATTTATTTATGTCCATGGGTGTTCATTATGGCAATTGAAACATGCTGGAGTTTGTAGAACATATTTCGTTGTTGTCTTTTAAATTTAAACGTTTTTCTTTCTCGTATAACCTTTATTTTAAAATTACAAATCAAGACAAGTTGTGGGCCCCTCACAACGTCTGTGCACGATGTGCTGTTACTTTGAGGAACTGGATAAAAGGTAAGAGCACAGCTATGCCATTTGGTAGGCCTATGATTTGGCGAGAACAAAAGGATCATTCGACAGACTGCTACTTTTGCTGTACAAAGACCTTCGGGTTTTCCAATAAAAATAAGGATAAAATTAGTAATCCTAATTCACCTTCTGCCACTCGTCCAGCTCCTCATTCGGAAGCCTTGCCAGTACTAAGTCCTATGGATATTTCGAACCAAGAACATGTTGAAACCGAGATAGAAGAATACATTTCAGAGTTGTCGGACACAGGTGAGGAATATTTGCCATCTCAAGAGGACACTCCTCATTTAATAAATCAATTGGAGTTAAATGACCTAGTTCGAGATCTCAGTTCATCAAAAACTCAGGCAGAAATATTAGGATCAAGGCTACAACGATGGAAGTTGTTTGCTTTGGGTACGCGTATTTCTCTATATCAAAATCGCCAGGAAGAACAGTCACAGTATTTTTCAACTGAAGGTCTTTCATTTTGCAAAAATGTTGACGGTTTAATGCGAGAATTAGGTTACAAACACCAACTGGAAGAATGGCGTCTTTTTATAGATGCTTCTAAATTGAGTTTGAAAGCTGTCCTTCTACATATAGGAAACATCTACCCCTCCGCTCCTGTTGGTCATGCCGTGCACATGAAGGAAACATATGATAAAATCAATTACAAAACCTATAAATGGTACATCAGTGCTGATCTCAAGGTAGTTGCAATTCTACTTGGTCTACAACTTGGATTCAAAAAGTATTGCTGTTTCCTTTGTGAATGGGATAGTCGAGCGAGAAATTTGCATTATACTGTTAAGCAATGGTCAACCAGAATACAATATACTCATGGAGAAAAGAACGTAGTCCATAATTCGTTGGTGGAACCTCATAAAATACTTTTACCGCCATTACACATAAAATGAGGTGAAGAATTTCGTCAAAGCGTTGGACAAAGAGGGACCAGGATTTCGATACCTCATTTGCCGCTTTCTTGAAATGCGGATATAGATTAAATGGTATAAACGTTATCCAAGTGTCACTGTCAAAATTTATCATCGAGCGATATGGTAATGAACGGAAAACTAGTACAATGAGATTATTAATTTATGTAATAAGATAATCAAACAACTAAGGTAAATAACTTTATATATAATTTATAACAAATGTTCAAAATGGTCACCCTTCTGTTGAATGCATAATGCAATACGACGTTTCATGTTAAAAATATTCTGCAATACATTTGGTGTGATTTCATTACATTTAATTGCATTTGTATTCATCAGGTAATTTAAGTTATTAATTCTGGTTTTATATACTTCATTTTTAGCATTCCGAAAATAGAAAAATCTAATGGAGTAAGGTCTGGTGATCTTGCTGGCCAAACACCTCTGCTAATAACTCGATGAGGGAAGTAATGTTCTAAAAACTCTAAATTTTTACGAGTTGTATGTGCAGTAGCCCCATCTTGCTGGAAGTAACCCCCATTGAGTTCATCCTGTTGCAATTGATTTAAAAATGGTGTTAATAACTGCTCTCGGTATCGTTGACCATTAATGGTATTGTGAAAATGTGAGAATATTACAAAAATGTACCCAACATGTAAATCGTTATTTATTCTGGAACGTGTATGTCATTATCTAGTCTGGAATATGTAAGTCATTTTCTTAGTTCGAAGGGTGCACTTCATTCGATAACATAAACACAACATAAGTTGTACGCAACGGACTGTCTAGACACAGAGTAGAGTAAACGGATACTTTTATGTATAAGATTCGTTAATACGATTGAAAGCTTTTAAGTTAGTCGTCTCTGTGCTCCCATTCCGAATAGACGAAATATATTCTATATAAAATAAAAAGGGTGTTCAAAATTAGTGCCTTTTATTTTTAACAAATACCCCATATACCAACAGAAAAAATATTGGTCCGACTATTCTACGACGAGATACAGCTAACCATACTCCAACTTTAACAGGATGTAAAGGAACTTCGATGCGATTGTTTGAATTGTTTACAGACCATGTTCTGTAATTTTGTTTATTTACAAACCCGCTTAAATGAAACCATGCTTCATCAGTAAAAAAACTGAGATCAAGAATTTCGTCGTTATTGAAATTTTCTTGAAAGAAGTTGCAATAATTAACTCTAGTAACATGATCTCTAGGTAAGATCTGGTGAACAAACGCTAATTTGTATGCATTCATATGCAAGCGACGCTTTAAAATTCTATGAACGGTACTAGAAGATACGTTTGTTTGGGCTGATAAACGACGAACTGAGGTTTTCTATGTTTTCAACAATATTTTGCTGTGTCCGTGGTCTACCAGAACTTTTGCCTTTCAACACAGATCCCCTAGCCCGAAATTTCTCCACGACTAGACGAATGTGATGATGTAAAGCGATATCCACAACTCTATTAGGAAACTGCAAGTGAAACTGTCGCTTACATTCTCCGTAAGAATATTGCCATTCCCTATTAAGAAATTGTGCATTTCGAAAATATGCTTCAATAATAAAAATATTTTCTTGTATTGTATTGTTTAAGAGAAAAACTTATTTGTCAGGAAAAAATTATATTGCTGTCACACAATGACAAATGTCAAAGTGACACTAGATAAATAGTTTTTATATACATAAAAGGAAAGTGGCTTATAATAATTTGCAAGTATTAGTTACTCAGCACCTACTGAGATGAAGATCTTTTTGAAACACGTTGTACTTACAATTTAGTTAGTGTTAGTATTGTATGATCAATATGAGTTTCATTTGTTTATAATACCAGACGCGATAGAAGATATTTGTTTTTATAATAATTATTAGGAATATAAAACAAAATAAGTTTGTATATAATTCATAAAGAAAAATAGAAAAAATGAAAATTTGTTGTTCTGTGTTATTATTATATGTTGCGCTAATGTTTTCACTGTTGTATGTTGTTAGATAGCAGCATCTTAGGCATTTTCCGTGTTAATGTAGATGAGAATTTTGATTAACAGTAGCTAAAACATTTATTTGCACGTTTTCATCAATATTACCTCTATTTCTAGGTTTTACAAAACTTCCAAACTCTTTTAAAACGTTGTATAAATTCTTGAAGGTGTTTAAAGATGATTGAACGCGATCAAAATACAATAAAAAATAACGCTCGCTTGCAATAATGTTATTTATGGAGGTGTTGTTATAAGAGTGAGAGAATTGTTATGTAGGATGCACAAAAAATGTTATGAAGGTTTATATTTTAGTTTTGTGACAACACAATATCACTTAATTACTCAACACTACTTACACAGAGTACTTGCCTAGCGTACTTTATCAGTATTCTGACTCGAGTCGCTTTGAGTAGACAGAGTGAGGAGAAATACGCTTGTCCGTTTACTGAAAATATATCAGTGTATCTTATCAACTGGTACGGCATGGATGTTATCAGATCAAGTACAAAGTTTCCAGACTCGAAGTAAACGCTGAAATAGAATTAAAATAAATTTGAATATATTGTTTGATATTTCATAAGCTACAGTTTAGCATTGGTTAGTTTGCTGGTTGGGACCAAATAGAAATACAAGTAGTTTTAGAGGTAATTATGATGAATGATATTGATTCTTTTACTAATAAGATTCCACTCCCTAAATGATAATATTTTTATATGTGCGAGCATTCACATGCACATTCAATATTTTACAAATACTACGAGGGCCACTAAAAATGAAATTTACCTAGCTATGAAAGAAACGATATGATGTCTTTGTTAAAAAATGTTTTTTCTTGATCGGTAAGAAAGTTGTCGACTGCTTCTTGAAGATACTCATCAGAGTTAAAACAACGTCCTCGAAGACGTTTTTTAATAATTTGAAATGATCAGAACTATAAGGGGGATGCTACCATCAATTTTTAGTACATGGTTGCGTTTTTTAGCGGTGGAGATCCTTTGATTTTGTTTTTGGGTCTCGGTAATGTCCCCAAATTTTATTTCCTGGCACAATTTGTGCCAAAAATTCTTCTCTAAACTTGTCAAATGGCTTTCGCTCCGGTGTCAACAACTGTGGAACCTACCTGGCTGACTCCTTACTCATATTTAAATTGGCATGTAAAAAGCTTATTACGCTAAGTTAAGATATTCCTCATAATGGTAACCCATCGAAACTGTTTTAACTAAAATTTTATTACGTAATATGATGGTGCATCGTCTCCATAAACCCTAATCATACTTTCATAAATAGGTTTCGACTGACGCCAGTGGGCCCAAAGTTAGTAAAAGTTGGCGAAAATTAAAAAATTAAATTTTGCTGTACCCTCTTATAATCTATACGCGCGTGTAGCTAAAGAGTTCTTGCGTAGGTGTACAGACAGTGGCAAGGGTCCCGTGGACGGAGTTGTACTTGACGCAAACTAGTCAGAACTATGTTTAATAGACTGCACGTAATTGATATACTTCACTGTTTTCAAATTATTAGTGTCAGCAAATTTTTACTATTTTTTTTTTTTGACAAGGACGTTGGGGAGGCGCGCCTCGCAAAATTTTTACTATTACTTTTACTGATTCTGTCACTTTCATAGCTATGGAAGGGATACCTTCAGGTAAGCGTTTATTTAATATATTATCTTTATTACGAAATAATATTCGTTGCGGTAGTAATTTTAAAACTCACGTATATAACATAATTTTTAATTATGTTCCGGTCATACCCCGAGTCAATTATATGTGTTATAGTGAAGACCCCAGTTCTTCTTCTTTACCCCTGCACAAAAAAATGTTGAGCATATTTGTGCCATTTTGTATTATTACTGATTTTTGTCCCATGTACAAACATTCAGTGTCTTTTACTATATTTTAAGTCTGAAAAATATAATAATTTTTTGTTTCAGGATCGGGGTCTAATGAATTATTTTTAACAAGGCATAATGAAGAGTTCGAATATGAAAAGTATTGATAAGCGGATAAGTTTTCTAATAAGTGATGTACAAAATGTCACTCGGTATCCTATACATATGTTACCTCAATTAAACAGAAATATATACCGATTTACATCTGATTTCAAGAGTAGGTGGCTGAAGTCGAATAGAAAAGAAGAGCGATTTCTTGAAGCAAATAGAGAGTGGTTGCTTGGTTCTCTGAGTTTTCCTAAATATTCTACCCAAACTAAGATAAATTGGGGCAGACCAGATAAAACTTTTGAAAATTTAAGTGAAAGGTCGAAACGTCAAAAAACCCAACTTCTGAGGACTGAACATTCTTCTAAAGAGTTAGCTTATGCAGCTCAGATGAGTCTTCGTTCTTCTGGATGCAGCGAAAGTCATCAAAGACGTAACAATGACTACTCCGAAACGTGCGGTAAGATATCGGACAGCTTTTAAACAAACTTATGTATTCTGAAGCAATAACGATACTATCAAGTTCAGAGGCTTTATCATTGTTTATTGATGCTAACCTCACTAAAGCACAATACAATAAAATAAGAAGAAAGGAAGGAATACGAAATCTTTGTTTGATTTCGAAATGGGGGTTTGATGGATCTAACCAGGCTGAAACAGACATTTTCAAAGTCTAAAAGTTCAGATGCAAGTATTTTCATATCATCATCATCCTTAGTTCCGTTGCGGTGATATGGCAAAATACAAGAACTTCTTCAACACGGTTTTGTAGGCCCATTAAAGCAATTTGCTAGAGAAACAAAAGACCTTTCGAAGGCAGAGAAAGCTTACATCGATAATTAAGTTGACAGCCTTCAACCCACAGTATGCGAACTTGACGGAGAAAATGTAAGAATAGAAATAAACCACCAACTTCTGTTTACTGTGGTAGACGGTAAAGTCTGTAATGCAATCACAGAAACAACTGCTATTCAACGATGTTACATTTGTGGTTTGACTAGCAAAGATTTCAATAATCTGACAAAAGTTCTAGATGCAAGAGTTGATGAAAATCACTTTTCATCACAAATTGTCTATAAAAACCTGACAAGCTAGAGGAGGCAACAAAGCAAACAATTCCAAGAAGAAATGGGACTAACAATTGATAAACCTAAACAAGGGTTTGGCAGTTCTAATGATGGAAACGCGGCGAGAAGGTTTTTTGATCCAGAAAAAACCTCAGAAATTACGGCCTTAAATTTGCGGTTGATTCAAAGATTCAAGACTATATTAGAAACGTTGGCAAGTGGACACCTAATCGATACAGTAAAATTTAAAGTAAGTATATGCAATGAATACTGCCAAGATATTCATAAATTTATATGGTTGATATCCGACGCCACCAACTGTTCACAAAATCTTGATCCATGGTGCTGATATCATAGCTAACTTCTTATTGCCCATTGGAGAATTAAGTGAGGAGACCCAAGAGGCTAATCATAAGATATTTAAAATATATCGCGAAGGTTTCTCGCGCAAAATGAGTAGAGAAAAGGCGAATATGGATGTACTCAATAGGTTAAGTTTTAGGAATGTTGCTGGCTCCCGATGTCAAAGTTTCTAAATATAATTTATCAGAAAGCAGTTCTTCAAATTCTGAATAATTTTATGTTATATGTATATCTGTTTGGAAACTTTTGTATACATAAACCACTACTTGTTTGTTTATATTTATAATAAATGTCGATTGATTGTTTATTACATTGTTTTTGCTGTTTCCATCATTGAAAGGCAGTCTAAATAATTTTCGCCAACTTTTACAAACTTTGGCCCCACTGTGTGACGGCTGTTTTTTGTCAGAAATTCTATTACACTGCGGTACTCTAGTCTATCAATGATTTCTTTATTTTTTTATAGTGGCCCTCGTGTATACAAAATGATTGACATCGTACTTTCGTTCACAAATCATATCCACGTAGTTCTTAAAAAATGGAAAGATGCAGTAAATATTTGTACCAAATTGTACTTATTTTGCAAAATTGAAGTTTATGTCTTAGTTCTTCGCGATTGCAGCTGCCCAAAACCTTGTGAAGCAACCACGATCAATCAATTCTTCTTCTTCTGCTTCTATCTGTATTTCTTCCTTATGTATACAGTATGCGCGCGTTCGACCCGCTGATAGAAGCATTAGCAATGTGTGGGCGACTGTAACTGGGAAGCGCTCTGTCTGACACTCTCGGTGTATTATCAATTTCTTCGCGTCACCTTGATAGCTGAGTCTAAGGTGCATGTACGCAGGCGCAAGTCTGTTGCTATCTCAAATGCATTCTGTCGTGTTTGAGCACTTCGATCTGTTGATAGAATCTTCAATGTGTTAGAGCAGGCATAGGATTTTAACATGTTAGATAAAGAGATACAATGAAAGCATTTGTCCAAGCAACCAGTACCGATATACGTTTCCTGTGTTAACTAAGGGACGTCTCTTCGCTGTTCTTTTTCATCTTACACTAAACGTATCAGCTGCTCGTGCGCGCGCGCCCGGTATGTTTAGCAGGTAAGCGATGTACGATGTAAGCGTTTACTTCTTGTTTCATTGGTGACACGTCGAATATCATACAAGAGCTCCGCTGCTTCATATCGATTGAATACTCAGTGTGTTATATTAGTTTGTTTTGTAGGATTGTTTGTCTGGAGCATTATTCAGTTTTGAAAAAGGTCACGAAAACATAATTATTGAAATATTAAAAACTAGAAACCTTCTACAGTAGGGCATTCTATCTACATTGAGTACTTTACCTGAGGTTTTGTTTAAGAATAATTATTAAATAACTGCTAAATACTTACAAAACTGAAGTGAATGTATGCATTGATCATGACATACCAAAATATTTTGTTAGGATTCACGCAAACGTTCTTCGTTATATAATTCTCGTAGCCGGTAAAACAGCGAAGGACAACGTCTACCAGGCAAAACAAGTCGGTGATTATCACTACACCCTGAGTAATCGTGAACCTAATGCTGCTCTCGCTGTCCTCTAGATGTCTTGCTTGTGCAAAATTATGGGCAATGTTAAATGGCAGCATTACTAGCGATAACATAAAAACCGCTATCATAAACGCCTCCCAGAAGAATCTAATTGTTATAGAAGGAAAAAAATCAATGAAATATACTAAAACAAATGGAAAATATGTAGGTCCCTCCATTTTCCTAAACAATAGATTATTATTGTACATGTACTGACATAAATATATGTATGTACTCTCATATATGTGCTTGAACGTATGTTTGAAATGTATTACATAATCATTTGGGGTCGACAAACGACATGAAAGTGATTGCTTGCTCAACTGCAGATTAAGTCAGTATTGCTGGTTTTACATAAGCACGTATGGACGATTATAATTTTGCGCCATGACAAGAGATTTCCGAAAAGGTAATACGCAAAAAATTTATTTACTTTTTGAGAGCGCACAATGTCTGTCAATGGAAACCCAAAGGCAAAGATTAATTAATAAAAAGATCAATTGAAACAGATATAGATATAATAATAAACATTTAAAACAGCATTCTTCAGCATTTATAGCCTAGTCTTAGCGTATGGTAGACGACGAATAGAGCATGAAGAAGCGTAGAAGCTGTCTCAAAAACATTTGCTTTCTATCGTCTCTTTAAAATTCGCCTAAAATTGCTCAAGACCTTATCTTGCGAATAAGGCTTGCGACAGCTGATTTTCACGAATGTCTTTTACTTCACATGGAGACATCTGAAACAACTTCATCTTCTATATGCTACAATTCTACATGAGGGTCTTGTAGCTCTTCTCTCCAGTTCTCCACTGTGGTTATTAGCCAACTCTTTCAGATCCCCGCCAATCCTCCGAATAACTGCGCCATGGGGCTCATTAGGGCAAGTCTCAAACTTTACTAAATCTCTATCATGCACACGAGCTGGTCATAATTCTTTTCGGGCAAAGTTTACCGTTCTGGATGTTATTCTCTGCTAAGCCCAAGTTAATGCAACTGAGTAGATATGTTAAAATATAATTCTCTTAAAGATGATTCCGTATCTGAGACTACTTCAAAGCACATTTGAAACATTGCTTTGGCCTAAGATTTCTTGAAATTTGAAATAATATTCTGGATGAAAAGTGTGATATTATTCGCTGTAATAAAATTGACTTCCTCCAATAATGAGCTTTTTAAACCTAGAGGATGTGCCGGAGCATTGGCTATTAACAGCATTCAATGGGCAACTTATTATTCTGGTGGTATGTTGTCACACTCAGGCCAAACACTGGGCATCCTGCCCTATTCTTCGTTTGACCTCCACATCACAGACAATTTGCTTTTAATCAGATTGAGTTTGCTTCTAAATGATACACCAGTAAAGCCGGAAACACATTGCTCTGATGTGTTATGTTGTGTCGTGTTCTGTCGTGATGATATGCAACGTCATATCGATCAGGCACCCTTACTTCTCATATACAATATACATGGACGTGCACACTCATCTGACGTGTTGTGTTGTGTCGCGTTAACGTGTGTTGTGCTGTGATGAAATCCGAGCAGTCCAGATTTTCATCAGAAGCCGACACAAGCGTCAGAGCGTCAGGAGCGAAATATTAAAAAAATAGACGAAATTGAACTCGTTGAAAAGGTTGAAAAGAAATCATGAATGTTTATGTAATATAAAATCTCCGAATTACTGGAATCAATATATAAGGCAAGAGGCATCAGGTATTTATTAGAATGCAATTATGCAGACTAGTATCTGAAGCAGAAATCAGAACTTTGGAAGCATAAAATCCTCCGGCATCCCGAACAGATAGTGCGCAAAGTTATCATTCCTCAACATCCTAATCTACATCTTCGTACCTCATTCCCCTGCAAAGTCTTACTAGTCTTCTGGTACCTTCCACAGAATATAACTATTCAGAACCGACGCCGTTTAATGGATGTTCTTTATTACACACGGATGCTGAATTTTCCGCATTTAGAATATAAGTGAACAGGTTACCATTTAATATATTTTTTGAGTTTTTATAAAACATTTTGCGTTCTGCAAATTTATTAATGTATGGTATTCACTAGACACTTTCCTATTTTGAGTGATTTCATGAATCCATTTTTTTGGTTAATGCATTGCAACAAGCGCCGCAGCGCATTCTTTTACTTTCTCTTCGAATTCGTTTGACGAGCTGGACGCCATGGAATATTAATTGAATACTATGTCAATATTTTCGTCATAACGCGTCATATATAGGTATGCATCAGAACAATCTGTCCACGATGCGTCACAACATATCGCATCACAACACAACACAGCAGAGCAATGTGTTTCTGGCTTAAGAGCTTCCTTTTGCAATTACCACACAATAGAAGATTTAGCGTATCTTTCCTTCGATAATTTCTTCAAAAACATACTCGTCCCATCACAGTTGAAGACTTGGTAATTGAATATTTCAGCCTCTATATAACTTTTCATTTTGGACACAAATTTTTTGCGGAAAAAATCGACGAAAACCGAAACCGAAGTCAACAAAAACCCAGATATTACTGTACATTGATATATCATCATGTCAATAACTTTACATAGCACAATACATACTAATTTTATTAATCATAACATACGTACAAGATACAAGATGATCCTAAATACACTCATCGGTACGAAAAGCGGGTACTTTTTTTAAACACAAATATTACGTAGTCACTTGTTTCTGATTAAATGACACAAAGCAATTGTTATTTCTGGTTCTTGGTTTCCTATGTTCCTATGAGAATGTGCAACTTTGAATATGTATATCGCATATTATGTCATATTGTAATTAACTGTCTGACGTGCTCTTGAAATGTTGAGTTGGCTTCGTGTTTTGTTACAATCGTCAAGTTGTTTATTTTCCAGTGAGTTGTTTGCTTCTAAACCTGTCAGTTCAGAAACAGTGGCTGCAGTTAGGATAATTGGGGAAGGAGCCAGACTTAAGTAGCAAATAGGTATTGGGGACCTCGAAACACTGTACACCGGCTTCACACACGATTTTTGGAGACTGGGTAATACATCCGGTGACCTGGAACACATCCCTAAAGAAAGACTACCGCTCTAGATAACCGTTTTCTTATCTTAAGAAGTTTAAAAACTCATGGAACTGCTGTCAGTCTCAGAAATTAGTTACAAGAGATATGCAATGTTAATGTGAGTGAAGAAGAGACCGAATAGAGGACCACAGCTTATAGTACGGGAGCTAGCAACGTTTAAAAAACAAGAATTTCAGGTCAGCTGATTTTTTGATATGTTGTCCTTATTGCTCCTTCGGTTAGAGTCTGAGTCGGCTGGCTGGCGGTAGCGGTTGCTTTTATTAGTGCGCAGCCTACCTGTACAGGTAATAATCCTAGATTTTAAAAGAATGTTAAGAAGTGTAATTTTTAATTTTGTCACTTTGGATAGGTTTGCCTGACATAAATTATTTATTGCCAGACATTTTTATCGTTGCTAATTATATGCCATACGCTAATTTTCTTTTGTTCTTTTTAAAAATTCAAAGTATTTTTTTATGTCTGGTATTTATATATTATCTTATTTACGGATAAATAAATCTAAAATTAATTTGCCAGACGTTAATTCAATTGTTTAACTTTAAATAAACACGATGAAGTGTGGCAGTATGATGCTACTAATCAAAGAGAGACAGATGCAGAATCTATTGCCGAGAATGAGACAGAAAACAATCACAAAGATACATTACTATTCTTGCTTTAGTGAGTACAAATTTCGATATATAAATATTTTAACAGAAAAAAACTAAAATTAAAATAAAACTAAATTAGAAAGGAGAGAATGAAAGGTATATCATTCAAGTTCAAAAAATTACATTTTTAATTAAAAAAATTCTGGTCACTATACGGGAATTACAAATGATTAATATTAAGTTATAAAAAATGCCTCCTTTTTTATGACACTATTATAGAATAAAAAAAATTTTATAACTTAATATTAATTATTTGTAATTTAAAAAAGAACAAAAGAAAATTCGCGTATGGCATATAATTAGCAACGATAAAAATGTCTGGCAATAAAAAATTTATGTCAGGGAAGCCTATCCAAAGTGACAAAATTAAAAATTACACTTCTTAACATTCTTTTAAAATCTAGGATTATTACCTGTACAGGTAGGCTGCGCACTAATATAAGCAACCGCTACCGCCAGCCAGCCGACTCAGACTCTAACCCAAGGAGCAATAAGGAAAACATATCAAAAAATCAGCTGACCTGAAATGCTCTCTCAAAAACGTTGCTAGCTCCTATACTATTACCAGGCAACAATAAATTGCGCGGTTACAATTTTCAAGGAAATATCAAACTTGGAGAGATGCCTATTATTGGAATTTTGTGGTGTTTACCAACGAATCACGGTTTAGTTTTAGGCGTCCAGATGGACATGATAGAGTGTGGTGACGATGAGGGGGATCGGAATATCTACGGAAGCATTTTATTTCCAGGAGCTCACTGGCAGCCGTAAGGCACATTGAGGAGGTGCTGCAAGACCATGTTGTCCCTTATGCACAATTTATAATTTCATGCATGACAAAGCTAGGCCAAAACTTGCTGGAGTGGTGAGGGATTACTTGAATGAAGTTGACATTCTTCAAATGGACTGGCCGGCAGGTAGTCCAGATCTAAATCCTATCGAGCATGTGTGGGATATGTTTGATAGAAGTGTTTGCAATCATCTACCTGCTCCTATCACCCTTGAAGAACTTCGGCAGGTTGTTCAGCAAAAATGAAAAAATTTCCCAGAAAACAATATATGGCAGCTCATTCAGGCAATGCCTAGAAGAATGATAACTGTAATACAAGCTCGTGGTGATAACATACGATATTAATCAACTCTTTTCAAGTCTAGTTTAAGTTTAGTGTTGATTATTTCCTTCACCTGTCAAATTTAAATTTTGTCAAATCACAATCACAACTGAATTTGAAATTAACCGGTTTTTGCTATCAGCAAATCGATTATATTCAAATGTATAGGTAACAAATCAAGTATTTTTTCATTAAATGTCAAATGTGTCAAATAAATGAAAATGTCCGACACAAAGAGATTTAGCGATGTTTCGGCTGAAATTATCGATTATCACATCGATTTGACAACTCCGATAAATACAAAGACGAACGCAAGTATATTTTGGACGAGTCGACGCCAGTAAGAAAACTGAACGAAATTTTGAAAGACTGGACATGGAACATGAAAAAAGAGAACGGAGGTGATTATACTGAATGTATGTGGAATTCTATCGCCAAAAGTCTTCAAGAGTTATATTTTAAGACGCATAACATTAAAATTGATCCTCTTCAAGGATTTGAATTCAAAAGTTCTAGAGATGCTCGTAATAGCAGACGACGAGTACGTGACAAGTACTGCAAAAACCTCCAGATAAACGAAAGCAAAGTGCGATCTCTTTAAGTATTGACAATTTATTTGACATAATAGACCATTGTGATGAGACAACGCCAAATGGCAAGGGAAGGGGAATGGAGGGGAAGGTGTCAACTGCTTGGTACATCACTTCAAAATTGAAATTAAATCTGATGGAACTGAGTCGGATAGAGTAGAATATAATCCCATATTTAGTAAGATCTGCCAAGGAGGAAACCATAAATGCGCGGACAGTAAATGGTTAACGCCAAATATTCAAAATTCAGATCATTGTCCAGTCAGAATTAAGTCATTAGTTAGAAAACGTGGGTCAAATTTTACCTGCGAGCGGCTGTTTTTGACGCCTAATCCATTTTGGAAGAAGAAAAATTTCTTCTGGTACAAAAACTCGCCTATTGGGAAGAACAAAATATCTACATGTACCAAACAAGGAGCAGAATCTATTGGTTTAAATACCAAAGGTCTCAAAATTACCAACCATTCTTGCCGTTCAACAGCTGTGTCACAATTAGCCAAATCGGGAGTTCCCGAACAACAATTAATAAAAATAACTGGTCATGCCAATTCTTCCTCGATTCAGCCCTATTTACAGATGGACCAACAATATCACCAACAAATTTTGAATCAGTTACGAGGGATACAAAACCAGGGACAGGAAGCAAGACTTTCCACCTCATCAGAGACGATCGTGAGAAAAACAGAGTTTGTAACATCATCAGCAACACGAGGAAATATAACATACAATAATTGTGTTTAATTTTACTATTACATTGTTTAAAATTTTCTCGTGTGCTTCATAATTTGACTTGATCAAAATTGGCATTAATAATTAAAGAGTAAAGCCCTCGAGCTAAAGCTCTTGATCACAATGAAATAGTCGACTATGTTTATCAAGATCTTGTTATATTATCTTTGATTGTTCTAGGTTTATTGTCTATATTGTCATTGTCTATTTCGAGAAAAGCTCTTTTCTGACTGCACAATTTAATTTCAGTAATTATCTTAAACCTTAAAGCTTTTCCTGCCGGTGAGTGTAGAAAATCAAAGTTTCTAAATCAGAAAAGTACAGTGCGATATATTAAGCTTGACAGATACTTATTGTTCAATAAAAAAAATTATTGTGTTCTTTCATTATTTTACATGGATACATTTTATCTAATTATAAATTTTAATTATTCTAAAGGCAGACCAGAAAATGTTACTATACTTAAACTGTCATTTAGACAGACAATACATTTAAATTATTGATCTTATAGGCGCATATTAGATTATAGAACATATAAATAGATTGTGAAGACAAACAAGCTAAAATATCGACCAAATAATGGCTTTTGTTTTCCAACTTGGTTTGAGAAAACTAAAAAAAGCACTCGTTTTTGAATTCTAAACATCTAAAGTCATACATTAATAAGTCACTTTGCAATGCAAATTACTAACTTTTCCTGCTTATTTGCTTATTACTATTTATTACAAACTGCATGTAAAAAAGATATTATCTTACCTGAAGAGGCTAAATGGATGTATGATATGAGAATGTCCTGATGCAATATGCCGTTTTCGTTCGAAGACTATGGAAGCGTTGCTTCGAAAGAATAATCGAGCTCTGGCATTCTTCTGCGATATTAAGATCATGCGGAAAAAAAAATTCCCTATCTTAGATCTTATAGATTTGGGTTGTAACTCGGTATCAGAGGTATAGTTTAGAGTGCAAGTATGAGAAGTGCTAACTTTCATCTTTGTTGCGTGTTAGTTGATAGATTTGATAGTTTTATGGTGATTAATGACGTACGGTTGTTTAAAATCGACGAAGCTTATGAAAATGATCGGCGTTGCGTTCAGAAATAATGTTCCGACGAAAAAGAGGCCGTTTCATTTGCTCTACTCGCGCTCAGGAAATATGACAGTTTAGCCCGTTTACTCCAGTCCATCTTCAGATATTTCGCAACGTGTTACCAATTATACTGTCAATTAATAAATAGCGGGAGTGTGGTTAATTGAAGTATATCATACTAATATAATAATAAACTTTATTTTACGATTAAGTACATTCTGAACAAATACATATAGGTACTGCACAAATATACAATGGTAACGTCAGAGTCATAGATCAAAGTTTACGTACAAGTTCGTGAAAGCGTGTGCGCGTGTGTGTGTGTTTATGTGTGTGTGTAGTGGAAGTGCAAATATGTGTAAGAAGTGTGTATATGTTTGAAGTAATACGTTTTAAAATTCAGTGATTGTGTAGAAACAATTTTGTAGAAGGTAGTCTCTGAGATCCGTTTTGAATTTGAAAAAAGGTTTGTCGATGCATGATAGTGGGAGTCTATTTAAAAGCTCTATGTGTCTGTATTTAGCAGCAGTAGTACATAGTCTATAATTCGGTAATGGAACCTATTTTTTAGATCGTAACTGTATTGATATTTCATCCCCTTTTCTTTTCTTAGATGGCAGTTCCGATTTTGCGTAAAGCACCTGTTTGTACAGGTGTATGTTGCCAGCAGGAACATTATCTTGTTCTGTATGAATAATTGTTTGCAGTGTGTTGTTTGTTTCACTTGTTCAATCACTCGTAGTGCCTTCTTCTGTAGAATGAAGATGTCGTTCGTATGAGCCCTGAGTGGAAAAGTGCATGGTAAGCTGTAATCGGTATTTCTTTGTTTGTGATTCCTCTTACAGCATATGCAGCAGATGATGCATTTGCAAGTGTCCTGTTTCGTTTGGATGTAAAAGCGAGTTTGACAGTTTTTACGTCATTGAGAATAAGCTTATTTAATGAGAACCAATCTGTAGCGTCTGCCAATGTGTCTCTACATAATAATGTGGTATCATCAGCATACTGTATTACCTCACTGTATGCTTTGGAAGGTCATTTACATATAGGCAGAATAGAAGGGGGCCTAAGAGAGATCCCTGAGCCACAATATGGTAGATGTTCTGCAACTCACTTGTTTCACTATTTAGATGAACAGTTTGTTTCCGATCTTGAAGATAGGATCGCAGTAATTCTGATGTTTGGTCACACATGCCACAGCATTCCAGATTTTGAAGAAGGATGTCACTGTGTACACAATCAAATGCCTTAGATAGATCACACATCAATATAATGGAATCCTATTCGTTTTCCATGGAGTCCCAAATGAAATGCATCTTTCGATTTTATTCGTTGAATTATAGCTCTTAGCTTGGTGTAACTGGTGTTAGGAAACAGGATTGGTTATTATGCTGAATTTTTTGGTATTTATTGATACAATATTTGAGTGATGATGTTTTTTAGAATTGTGTCTGCCAGCAGCAGTATATTCATCAAGATTTATGAATACATTATCTATTATGGTTGCAGACGAACTTTGAATAATGAACTTTGAATAATGAAGTGGATGTAGTGGGATCGCAAAAAAATATCGACATACATACATAAATTATAAATAAGATTATCTACAAGTATATTAAAAAAAGTTTTTAATATAAGAAGTATCGTTATTACACAATTATTATATTAATTGTTTTGGTCGTAAATATGTTGGGTATTCAAATAATCGCTAATAATCTCTTGAGAGGCAGGAAACATCGACAATATATGGAACCAATTGTGTCTCTCCAATTTCACGAGAATGGTGTGCTTTCTAACCTTGTAGGTGTAATCGTGGCCATGCCTGGGATGTATACCTTGTATTAATCCGAAGGAGTCGCCTGCCACCAAGGTGTGCTCTATCACTTCGCAATCAATAGAATCTTCACTAAGGGCATCGACAATACCCTGGTGTATAAAGTACATGCATTGATTTATGTCACCTTTATTAACAACGATATTTCCCGGAAACAGGATGGTTAATCGCATTTCAGTTGCCATTTGTCGAATAAGATCTACGTGACAGTTTCCTAAGACTGAGTGCTTCCTAATATGACAGCCGAACATTGCGTTTAACGTTGCTTCTTTTAAATAATAAGGGACTTTCTCTAATAAATGAGGAAAGTCAACACCTTGGTGGTGTACCCACATTAGTTGTAGGTAACACTCCATTTCTTTTTGTAACGGTTCGGAAACATCTTTCGTGCTTATAAAGGATAATATTTTGCTGGCAAATACTTTGTATACGTTTTTATTCTTATTGACAGATTCCATAATAGCACAGGTCTCTGCTATAAACAGAGTAATAATAAATCTCCCCATTACAGTTAGCATGACGCAATAAGAAACAATCACTAAGGTGAATGTAATTGTGAAATTGTTAATGGAGTTCCCCATAGTTGTATAGAGTACTACCAAAGCAGTAGATTCATAAATGACTAGTCTGTCGTCGTATTCTGGTACATAAACGCGCAGCCAAAATCGTATGATCGTTAAAACTCCACTCAGTATATGAACGTAAATGGATAATAAAACGCTAATGAATAGCATCCTCATAACAACCACATTTATATACAGTTTTTCTGAAGCATTCTTCAATACGTTACAAACCTCGATGATTCTGATGGTTCTGTTGAGACGCAGGCATGAAAAAACTACTGCTTTTATTACTGAATCCTCTAATATCCAAGCAAACTGTAGCAGATGAAAAAGTATTATTAGAAGTGACGTTGGTATTAACATTTAAATTGGTGAATTGAAAAATATGATAAGTGCAAAATTTGATAATTAAGTTGTGTGTTACAAAGCTTATTACATTATATGTTCAACACGATAGTTACTGTTTGATGAATGTCTGTTTAATATCTAGTTAGAAGTGTTTTAATATCTAGTTAAAAGAGAAGAGGAAATTGTACACTAATACGTAGATGATCTGCAACCACCAGCCGTTTTCCAGCAACGTTTTTAACCTGATTATTTTGAGATTCACTGAGACAAGGCATGAACAATATTTAGAAGTCTCTGATATTGTATCAATAAAAACGTGATTCGACAGTTATAACAAGAGCTGGGAAATAGCGCCAACAGTAACACATTTCTAATTGGTAGAACTCGAAAACTATTATAAAATAGTGTTGTAGCGAATTGTTTTGTAGAAAATTTCATATTCCGCAAAAAAGATCTTACAATTATTGTTTTGATAGCTTGCGCTACTAAAACTCAGCAGGCTGATTCTAGTTATTACGGTCAAAGTAACTATTAAGATTTGGAAGTACATAGGTAATAATGCCGAACAAAGCCAATTTTACACGATGACACAAATTTTTTTAGCAGTCGCTAGCTTTTAAATTGATGGCTGAATTCATGTACAGTTTGTGGATTAAGTAATGTCTTCTCCTTTGAATCATTTATCAAACTTTCTTCCCCCCACCCCTCCGCTGAATCGGTCGCTTTCGTTCGGTCGAGCAATTCTGAATACCTAACTCTACATCTCAAGGCCATTTAGGAAAACCACCCAACGGACATGAGCGGAAGAAAGTTTGATAAGTGCTTCAAGGGGAAAGACATTACTTAATCCACAAACTGTAGGTACATTCAACATAATCTAAGGATATTAATTTTAATTTTATTTCATTGCTTTTATTTTGTTTAATATTTTCTTTTCTAATTCAACTGAGGAAAACTGATCTTGCTTTTCTATATCTATTCTTAAATGCTCTTGAGCAGTATGTACAGAATATTCTTGAAACTGTTGTTCAGCCATTAACAAAAGCGCCAATTCCACATAATGACATTCATTACCTGACATTTTATTGTAACCAAAGCTACATACATACAGGATAACAACTTGAAATACAAAAGCCTATTGATAGGAGAAGTGGGAGGTAAAATTAAATGTATTAGTGATGGGTTGCTACGAAGCAAACTGCTATTTTGAAACTGCTAACTATCGTTAGCAGTTTGTAGCAACTAACGAATATTAAAAGAAACTGCTACTTTTTGTAGCAGTTTTCCGATGTAAATATTTCTGACGTAGCAGCTCTATAGACATCATATGTTCACCCCGTTGTAGCTATAGGAGAAACTGCTACAAAAAGTAGCAGTTTTTTTAAACTGCTAACGAAAAGTAGCAGTAGCAGTTTGCAGCTGCTAATGAAAAATAGCAGTTTTACACATCACTAAAATGTATCCATTTTAGTATTGTCAACTATTTATATGACAGGAATGTCAGTTAGAGATGTCTAGTTCGTGAACGAACTATTAAAAAGAACTATTCTTTGAGCTGAACTAAAAGAACTAGTTCACAGATTCGAAATGAATTAGTTCGGCCGAACTATTTCAGGTTTCATGCCGAAACAGCAACACACATAAAGCGGGCAGTTCGCATGTACCTAACATGTATCGGTAGATTGATAGACCCTAGTTTAATATTTGTGATTTCTGATGTTTTGAATGATTACGTGTATTTGTGTATTAGATATAGTGGGTTATTATATTTGCCAGTGTTTTTCAATTTATTATTTAGTCTGTTCTTGAACACCTGCAAAGGATTATGATTGTATATAAACATCTGTTTACCCCTTTTAGCGTTATAGCGGCCTATGAAAATGCTTAAGGACACGTGCGGATACGGGCGCTGCGAGTCAATTCCGTTTCTGGTGAACGAGGCAAGCGAGTGAATGCGTGAATGGGAAGGAATGATTTTGCTTACTAGTTCGTTTATATGACAGGAATGTCAGTGGTTATGTCAAATACTTTACCGAACCATCAAACTTTATCCTAATGGTATGCACAATAGACAACCTATGTACTTTGTAATTATTCTTTAAATGTAAAAATAATCATGAGAAAAAGCCATTCCTTTTATTCCCAGACAAAAAAAAAAAATATTTTTTCTCCTAGAAATCGGGGAAGAAAGAGCACGATTACAGCGCTCTCCCAAAGCGCGGCGTTTAAGTGAACTACAAGTGTGACGTATGATACAGTGTTTATGTTAGTTTATGTTATCGATATCAATGGCAATGGCTTGACTACTTGTGCCTTGTATTCGGACGATTTCTTTTTACTTTTTAAATTTTAATTTTGAACTTTTGAAGACAATTTTTTACTAGCTTTATTATTTTGACTAAAATGTCTGTATCACATAAGTATTGTGCAGTGCCAATGTGTAAAAGTTCATCACTATCCCCAGGGATGTAACAATAAGAAAAAAATGGTTCAGAGTGCCATGAGGAGAGATGTACCTTTGTCAGAGAAGACTACAGGATATTGTTGTACTGATCATTTTGATGTAAGTACAAGTACCTAACCTATACAAGTAGTATGGTATTAAAATTAGTGACGGTCAGATCAGTTCTCCGTTCAGTCTCAGTTCCAGTCGAACTGTCAGTTATCTGGATGTGTAAATATCAAAAACTGTAAGAAAAACTGAAACTGATATGGAGCCGTGGCTCGATGGGTATACCAAAAGTTATCGTATCAGTTGTCAGTTAAACGGATGATTCTGGATCGGATAGTTTAAAGGGATTAAAGTGTTGAATATAACCTACAAATTAGACCGGTAACGTTTACAGAGTTTCTACGTCACGCAGCGTTTTGGTCACGTGGCTTCCTCGGGCTCTTTCAACTCAAAAAATCTCGAAAACCACAAGTCTCAAATAAAAAAATTTCTGTTTCATTTACCGGCGATCTCAATCCTTTATAAAATGTTTAATTCCTGTTAACTTTTAAGAAATCTAGGTTGTCTATTAATGAAAAAGTACAAATTATAAAGTGGTTTTATGGTGGCCACACACTTTCATCAATTGTAGATATTTGGAGAACTATAGCTTCATTAATCGTCCTGTTCCCTGTTTAAATACAATTCATCGCATCAAGGAAAATTTTGAAAAATACGGGTGTGTTTCTCTCTCTTTACATAAACTTTATTTAACACATTCTACACGTTTATATTCAAAAAATATTATAATTAGCTAAATAAGCAACCAGCAACGTTTTAATAACACTTATAGGACAAAGTTTGATGCATGTTTGATGGTTCGGTAAAGTAATCAAAAAGTAATTGGCATTCCTGTCATAAAAAGTTGACAATAGTAAAATGGATACATTTAATTTTAACTCCCACCACCATCTCCTGTCAATAGGCTTTCGTAGTTCAAGCGTATTAATTATCATGGTATTAATGCAATGTTTCCATAGAGTCCAAATGTTTTTTGGTTAATCAAGTATTATGTCAAAATTATGTATGTATCGTCTGGACATGTTTTAGCTATGATTATATTGAGAAAATTTTAGTATATCTATCCTATAATATAGGTAAGTGTATCAATCTTATACAGTAAAGTATATAGAGTATCGTGTAAATTTGTAATTATTGATTTTTAGGTTAGCATGGTATTATACCTACCGCATCTAACGGGATTACAGATATGATGTCGATGTAAAACTCCAGTTTATTCTTCAAATAATGTTTGGCAATCTTACGTCTATCCATTACCGTCATCCCAAATTCATTGACGTATGTAGTGTGAAAATTCAAATAGATCTTCATCGCATGTAGCAAATCCAAAAAGTAGAGTACCCCTAGGATCCATTGCGTGGTGTCCCACGTGATTTTCTGGTAGAGCTCTAGGTGAACGCCGAGGAAGCCTGTCATAATTAAGGTGAACAATTGCCAGATCCTTATTACAGCATTTTGCTTGTAAATGGGATTGAGTTTCCTGTACACCTGATATACGAAGTTGTGATGGCCAACGTATTTGTATGCGCTAATGAGAGTTTTTTGGCTGCCGAAGTAAACTTGGCTTTCGATATAATCATTATGCATAGAGGTTAAATGGAGATAATGTCGGTAAATGCGATCGTATTGCGAAAGGATGTGATGGAACTGAGAGCTGGAGATACGTAATAGTTCCACGTTGTTTTTAGCGATCATCATCAGAGTTTGCCTCATAAATGGATAATTATCGAGGCTGCCGAATAAGCTCCCGTTGGATAAAATCTGTAATTTCTTATGATCGGCTCCTAATACTTCGACCTCTCCTCGGAGCAGGAAATAGATTTGGTCGTGCACATCGTTTACTTTATAGATAATTGCCCGCTTTAGCAAAACAATGTGTTCCATTTCCAATAATAAGCTCTTATAGAAGGATTTATCGGCTCCAGGAAATAATTGGGATGCCAGCATTTTCTCCCGAAAATATCAAATAGTAAATCTTCCTTAAAGCATGTGTTAAAATAGCTCGTCATGTGATGCAGATTCTTACAGCGTTTCTTCTTCCATACGTGCTCGTAATGGTTGATGATCTCCTTCTTGATGTTTTTGTCGACTTTGCGATAGCTAAAGAACAATACTAGCTCCTTAATAGCCTGCTGGTATGTTGTTAGGTCGCTATTTCGATAGAAATTATTGGCCACCATTTTTGCTGTTAACCATATTGAAAAAAACACAGCGAACAAGACCAGGAGACTGAGGAAAATCATCTCAGCGAAGGTCTTCAAGTAGAATCGTGTCATACCGATCATCGCCAATGTGCTACTTATAAAAAGAAGACTGGCAGCTTGCATGTTCATCGGAGTAAACGTGACATTAGACATCTTCCGCTTCACCAGATAGCGGCAAGCACATTCGTCCTTTCTCTGATTCGGCTTGGTCATATCGCAATTCGTCGCCAAAAAGAACATGGCAATATAATTGATAATGAGTACGCACAGCGGAAAGTACTTCATGATATCCTGGAGACCTGAACGTGAGATGTTGTTCGCATTCAAATAATTGAAGAATGATAAAATTCGGCGTATTTGGAAGCACCGATTGAGACGTAGTTGGAATCCCCGCCTAGATTTGACTGGGACGGCGTAATCAAGCGGAAGACATCCTATTAAATCCATAAGTAACGAATGCGTCCAGTAATGTTTTGCGGTAAGAGCAGGATGGGAGATTTCTAAACCTATTTTGTTGAAATAACATACGTGGTGCATAATGTACAGGTCAAGCCACGCTAAGATGTCGAATGTTAACAAAGCGTAAAAGAACGCTTTATCATCGATGATGACAGCTGAAGAACAAAGGAAATTTGTAGCCAGCACCATAATCACCCGGAACACTTCGTATCCAAATAGGAATCTTCCATACGTAGTTATCGTTATTCTCATCAAAAAGAATTTCGCGCACCGCATCCAAAGACCGTAACCTATGAAGAAGCTCACGTTCTCGGATACCTTTTTATACATCTTGAACACGTGGAAGCTCTTTGCCGCTTTGATAGTCTCAAACGATACCAAGTCGAATTGACTGATGCGTTTATCATCGGCAACAAGGTAGTACCTGCGACAAATGATTTTACTTTAAAATTTTCAATGTAAATACATAATAAATAATAATAATGTTCATATATGTTTTTGTTATTTGAAAAAGGAAAATATATAAAAGATTTTTCAATAAGAGCAGGTCGATGTTGAAAGGGAATAAAACAAGCTGTGTGCGAACTACTAACGAAATTCTTTTTTATTTGATTGGCCCATGTATGCCATTATTTGTTGAATATAACACCGTTAAAATGTCCGTCGCAGCTTCTCAGGGTGGCACGAATCTGAGTGGTCCAATTTTCAAGGATTCTGCCGCATAGACCCGGCTAAATTTGAGCGATGATCTGGATTATGTTGACTTCAAGGGCATCGATCGATTGTGGCTTCTTGGCATAGACCGGCGATTTCAAAAAACTTCACAAGAAAAAGTCTAACCGGGTCAAATCTCACGATATTGGTGGTCAATTAAAGGCACCTCTGCGAGAGATAATATTCTTAAATCGTTCATGCAAAATATTCATCGTGGCAACTGTTGTGTGGCACGTGGGGCCGTCCTGCTGGAACCACATGTCGTTCAGTCCATACCGTTCAATTTGGGACAAAAGCGCTTTGCATCGCATTGACAGAGATAGCATCACCAATGTCGATTTCAAAATAGTGTCGACCAATGACGCTGTTGACCCCAAATCCGCAGCAAGCAGTAACTTTTTATGGATGCATTGCTATCTGATGAACCTCGTGTGGCTGATCGTTTACCAAATCGGCCACCTAACATTGGAGAGTCGACTTTGAAAGGCCACCACGTCTGCCGTAAAATGGGCGCAACATTTGCACTAGCAAACACTTATTTTGATAATAAAGTTTTATTATTTGGACGTGCTGCTCAATCGTGTAACTTGTCATCGTGACTTAGCTGACATTAGTGCTGTATAGTAAACAATAGATTTGACAGACGCTACCAAAACAACAGGCTGCCAACATCGACCCGTACTAATAATATAATTGCAAAACCCTTTACATACTGAGCATTCACACGCAGAGAAATATTATCTTGAGTTAAAACAGACTGTTTCAGTTCAAAACAATCCCGTATTTGTATATCCGCAAAACTATATTGTGTTATCACAAGAATATTATTTTCTAAGAAACTTGTTTTGACGCAAAACAACATTGTTTTAATGTAAGAATATAATGTATTTGTAAGACTTCCGTATGTCGACCACTGAATTGACAATTTATAGGCAATTTAACGGAAAGTACAGGTTTTACTGAGTCCAAAACGGCCCCCCTTTTCTTGCGGAGATTAGTCTAAGATACCTAAAAATCGTTCTAAAAAGTGTTATTTCTAGGTTATGTTTCGCTAATGTGAAAATACTCGCAGAAATGTCAAAACACTAGCGAAACATAACCTAGGAATAACACTTTTTAGAACGATTTTTAGGTATCTTAGACTGATCTCCGCAAGAAACGGGGGTCTGTTTTGGACTCAGTAAAACCTGTACTTTCCGTTAAATTGCTTATAAATTGCCAATTCAGTGGTCGACATTCGGAAGTTTAGCCAATGGATTTACTTCAAGTACAACGTTTGGGCGAAATTATTCCTCCAATTCCCATGAAGCTAAAATATACTTCACATAATGCATTATTAAATATATACTTTTATTACTGCAAATGTCCACGCTTTAACTATAAAAAACTTATACGTATGTATCTAATTCTTGTAAAATCGTGCACGCAGATAAAAATGCACGTATAAACGCTTCATATACACATATAATCTCGAATGCAGCTGCTCGAAATTTGCAATTCAGCTATTTCACAAATAGGGAAGTTATTCAGATCAAATACGTATTTTACAACAAATATAGTCTAGATTGTATTAAACGCATTTACTTATTCCAAGAAAATGTGTTTAAATCAAAACAGAAATATTCTAGCATTAAAAATATTTGGGTAAAACAGTATATTTTCTTAATTCAAGAACATTTTTCTCTGTGTGCATAAATGATTAATGGCCGGTTTCATAACAATCGTAAAAGCTCCTTTAACTAAAGTGTCCTTTAAGTTAAAGTGACCTTTAAAGTCAGCTTAAAATTATTTCCGCTTCATAATGGCGCTGCATACGAACTTTAGTTAAAGCCGACTTTAACATACCGTACTGAGGTTGGTAACGCTGAATTTTAGTTGTTTTTCGAATGTTGTGTTGTATACGTAGAATTTGACACGTAATATTGTTATGTCAGATCTACTGTCACATGCGATTTGTAGCAAGATTGATTTATAAAAAAGTGCAGTAAAATGAACAGAACAAAGGCGCAAATTTTAGCAAAAATTCGAAAGTAAGATAAAGATATTAAAATGCAAAATAACAAATAATGTATTAAATGTTGAAAGGTATGTAATATAATAAAAAATTACTCTGCTGCTCTATCAATTTCGACAGCATTTCATTGCTCTTGATACTCGATTTATTAAAGAAAGCGAACTTTAAATCTGCTCGGACCAATCGACTCAGAACAGAACGATCGGCATATTTTGCTATACTTGAAGTTCCATGAATAACCGCGTATGATTCATTGAATTTCATTTTGTAAAAAACGTGCTGATCGTTCCTTTCTGAGTTGATCGATCCAAGCCGATTCAATCTGCGTCCTCCTTTAACTTTTTTGCCGAGACTTTTAATACTCCTATGGAATCCTATACAGAAACAAAAAGTTACAGAGTCAATAGTAGCCGAATAATGATTGTATAGATCCTCATCTAAAAGTATAGTAGGTATAATTTTGCTGACTTTGTTGGAATTGCAATGTATTATTTGTTCTAACAATGACGTGGCGGTTTGATCTATTAACCAAAAGAATTCAATCTTATATTCAACGAAATAATCTTGCCATATTTTGTATACTTTTCGTGTTTTAAAACGTCTTCAACTTTATCATGCAAGGAAGAGCTCAGAAAACATGGAATATTAATTTTTTGTAAAGAACATATGAATTGACGTATAATGTAGATATTTGACATAATATTTGACAGCGCTAAAGTGGCCTTTAAGGCGTTAAAGTGAAAAAATCGGAACTTTAACTCGAGATAAAGGACACTTTTACTTGCATTTTAAAATTAAAGGTTACTTTAAAATTAAAGTATCCTTTAATTTGATTATGAAACCGGCCATAAGATCTAGGTCAAATTAGCGGCGCGAAATTAGAAATTTAAGTTCGTTGTAAAATACTATCTTAACTTTCGAAGTTCATAGTTTAGAAGAGCTTCAAAAAATAATTACACATGAATATAAGTCGTATATAATCTTTTTGATTGCAGCTAGAGCTTGAGTGGCAGCGGGTTAATTCTTTTTTTTTTTTCTTTATCGTGGAAAATAGATACAGGGCTAGTCAAAAGTATGGAATAGGTGGTTTATTCCCCTAAATATGAACTTTATAACAAAGTGTCTTTAACAAAAGTTTTTTTACTAATTATTCTGCATGTCTTAGACTAATCGTGGTTTTTTTTAATGTCAACGTATTTCCATGAAAATGTATTTTTTTTTAATGACAACCAAGTGATTTTTTTGCTGATTTTTATTCTCTTCTTTTTCTGAAATGACTTGATATTTTTTTCATATGCTTTAATAATAAAATTTTAGAGAAAATACTCATAATATTTTATTCACACAAATAATATTTAACTCAAATTAAATGTTCAAAATGAAGACCCTCTGCAGCTTGACAATAACCTAATCTATCACAAAAATTACGCAACGAAGTTTGCAGCTAGTTAGGTGGTATTTCTTCAATTTCATGCCCTCTTGTAAATTTTGTAGTTTCTCTTTGTAAATTTTATTTTTTAAATGACCCCAGAGGAAAAAATCTAAGGAACTCAAATCGGGTGACCTAGCAGGCCATTCAATAGATCCTCGACGTCCAATCCAACGAGCTGGAAAGACGTTATTCAAAAACAGGCGAACATCAACTCCATAATGTGGTGGAGCGTCGTCTTGCTGAAACCAAACATTGTGGTTTGTCATTCCTTGTCGATCTTCATCCGGAAATAAATGTACAATGTCAGGTACAATGTGATCACGCAATAGGTTTAGGTATCTATCTGCTGTTAAATTTCCATCTATAAAGTATGAACCTATTATATGGTGCCCAATAATACCACCCCAGACATTAAGTTTTTGTGGATGCTGTGGATGGGTATTCCATCATCCAATGGGAATTTTGACTGGACCAGTAGCGACAGTTGTGTCTATTTACAAACCTATGTAGACAAAACGTGGCTTCATCAGAAAATAAAATGTAATTTAGACAATTTGGATTATTATTGATCATTTCCATCATTATTACACAAAACTGCATTCTTCTGTCAGGGTCATCTTCGTTTAGCTCATGGAGAAGGTGTATCTTGTAGGGTTTGTATTTGTTTTTTTTAATATTCGAGCTACCGACGATTGACTAATATCATTATCCAAAGCAAGTAGCGTGGTTGACGTAATTGGATTATTCATAACACTATAAGTGATACATCAAGAGCTTGATGTTGATTTGTGGCTCACTTTGGACGTCCAGACCTTGGATTATCTTTTACATTTCCAGTTGCTTTAAATTTTCTAACCAATTTAGACACTGTCGATTGTACAATAGGATTTCTCCCCGGATGAACGTTATTAAATAAATGGTGTGAACGTTGTCGATCTCCATAATTCCCAATCTCCATCATTAAGAATTCTTTCAGTTTCACTGAGTTTGACCATGTTTACAAATTAAAATGAAACTATTTTGATTAAATTAACTTGTTAACTTATTGAAAGGTACTTCACAATGACATGGAAAATGACATTAAGAAAATAGAGGCCACTATAATTTTTTGTAGAATTATCCTCACATGAATAAAAAGAAGTATTAAAAACTGGAGAATCTGATTTGAAATCACATTTTGCCGTTTATTGGAAACTATGATTTTATACAGAAATTTTGTTATTAAAGCATATGAAAAAATATCAAGTCATTTCAAGAAAAAAGAGGAATAAAAATCAGCAAAAAAATTTATACATTTCCATGGAAATACGTACTTTTGTTAGAGATATTTTGTTATAAAGTTCATATTTACGGAAATAAATCGCCTATTCCATACTTTTGACTAACCCCGTATATATGTATAGAACTTTATTACACGTTTATCACTCCTACCTTTCATTTTCCTTACAATGCATGACTGCCTCATCGATATGCTCCTTCAAGTGCCTGAATTTTCGAACGAAATGTTGGTAGTCTCTAGCAGTGATGGTCAAGATCTTACAATCGGTGATGGTAACAATCGTGTGTATCGCTAACATGCCCATCGATACTTCGAAGAAGGAAAAGAAATCGTTCGGTTTCAGGATACTAATGTGACCTCTTCTATCCACTCGTTTACATTGACCGTGCAGGATGTAGTGCATCTCGTGACAAATTTCGCCGGCGTATGTTATAATCTGATCTCGAGTGTACATCACGACATTAACTTGTCTACACATATCGCTTACGGCCTTATCATCCAAGAAAGCGAAAAGTGGAATTGTTGTGATATATTTGCTGTACATGATGAACTGATAGAGATTGAAGAGATCTCGGGAAAGTACGGTCTGATTTATTTTCGGGTTCAAAAATGTTATCCCCATGTCTGTGGTATAATGGTCCTGTGAAAAATAAGGAAGAGAGGATTTGAATTTAACGCGTTAGAAATCGATTTGAGGCAACATTATCGGTGCCGTGTTATATCAGCATGAGAAGAGCAAATCAAGAAACAGAATTTGAAGTAATAGAATCTGTAGAAGCAAATTCCAATATTAGTACGCGACACAGATTAATCACAATACGAACATTTCAAAGACAATCATTAATAAAATTATAAGAAATATTATCCTTTCCATCCACAGAAACATCAGGTTCTCTTGAAAATAATCCTGCTAGAAGATTAATATTTTGTGAATGACGTGAACAAATATTGTGTGTATAACCACATATTTTAAAAAAAAAAGTTTTGTTTACGGTCTAATGCAGTCTACGGAACTACCTTTACGGAATATAAGAGCAGTATTGAATAGCTTCTTCAAGGGTAGATGCATTGGTCCGGGAGCCATGATTGAATGGCCAGCTAAATCACCGAACCCTTTATATTGCAGATCAGTTTTTGACATGATATTATGAAGAGCCAACTAACATTTGATTAAAACAATTTTTTTTTCTGTTCGTTAACATAACCAGAAAATATGCGATAGTATGATTGATTTATTTTAATTTAAATATCTCAAAAACCATCAATTTTTTTTTATAGGATTATCATCCATAAAATTGTTCATTCAAAAAAATACATAAATGATAAAAATATAGGTTAGCATTGAGAAAAAAAACAGAGTTGCTTTCCGTCTAGAGGAAATGGGACACTTTGTATAATCGGCATTAGTAAAGATTTAGTTACAATAGGATTTTTGGATCTTGTCCGTTACGTCATTAACAGCGTAATTAAACAAAGATATAACTTGAAATAGAGTTTATTAATTTTAAGAGTTAAGGTGCTACTACCTCTTAAAAAAATAGTATGACCCGGTTTTCGTAGCATTGTTTTATTACAATACAAAGTAACATAACTAATAACAATAAAAACCTTAATAATTAATAACAATGACAAGGAAACTATGTTGCAACAATTGTTGAAAGTGTCCTCCTCCAACCCTTATACAGGCGTCCGCTCTTCTTCTCATTGATGCTTGCACTCTCTCAAATACTCCTGCAGTATTTCTTATCGTTTCAAATCCATCGATTATTCGATTTCGTAAGTCATCAACAGTATTCACAGGTGTTGTATACACTAGAGATTTGAGATGTCCCCACAGGAAAAAACCTATACTATTTAAGTCAGGGGACCTAGGGGGCCAAGGCCGAGGTCCATCTCGTCCTATCCACCTATTCTCATATACTTCATTTAAATACTCCCGAGTCAAAATAGCAAAATGTGATGAGCGCCATCGTGCATATACCACATTTGATTTCTAAGTAAAAGGGCAAGTCTTCAAGTAATAAAGGCAATTCATTCTGCAAAAACAGTCTGTATGACTGACCAGTAAGTCGATTAGGCAAAAACAAGGAACAATCAAATTATCTCCAATTATACCACCCCATACATTTAATGAGAACTGTTCTTGAAAATGCGTTTGTACAATTTCATGTAGATTTTCATCTGCCCACGTGTGGTTGTTGTGGAAATTCATAATTGAAGTCCTTGAAAATTCGCTTTATCGGTAGAAAGGATTTTACAATTAAAAATCTGTCTGCTGCTAGCTTATTAAGGTACCATTGGCAGAAATCAATCCTTAAAGGGAAGTCTCGGGGAAGAAGAACCTGCACTCTCTGAATGTGGTAAGAGTATAGCAGGGAAACACGTAGAATACGCCAAACAACTTGATGACTAATATTTAAATGTTCACTGATTTTTTCTCTGCTGGTGCGAGGATGTCTGTCTATTTCATTCAGTACAGCCTCTTCGATCTGTGGTGTTCTAACAGTACGTGGTTTACCTGCATCATTAGTATTCTTTTTAAAAGTTCCAGTTTCTCCAAGACGCCTATGAATATTTGAAAATATTCGATGATCGGGTATCATTCTATTGGGATAGCGCTCCATGTACAGATGCCTGGCTTCTCTTGCATTTCCATTCGCAAGGCCGTAGATAGATGAAATTTGGCACATTTACAAAATTATAACGAGTACTTATTTAAAACACTTTTACACCTTACAGTTTGCAATTTAAAACTTTACTTATACAGACACAAGTTACGATTTCTAATGTCAGTTGTCATATTAATAAACTCAAGTGATTATCTGAATAAAGCCGGAGCCTGCTAGACCATTTTAAAAAATTTAATTTTCTCTGGCGAATTACAGAAAATTGTTTTTTTTTCTCGATAACGGTCAGAGATAAGAAAAAAATACAAGAGATCAAAAAGTTTCTAAACATGACAGAAAATTTATTGCGTATTTTAGAATCTAGCTGTGGCGCATCGCAAAAAAGTTCAGGGTGAGAAAAGAGGGCACGATCCCGAAAAAATTATTACGCTGTAGATTTACATCATCATTTGGCATGGCTAATGTTGCAGGCCTTATAGCGTAACCTACCTTCCAAATTTGAGCAAAATATCGCAAAAACTGTAGGAACTATACATTAAAAAGTGAAAAAATCTTGAAATTTCAACACCCTGCAGATTGGTAACGAAGCGTTTGCAGACCTACATATGTTTACATAAAATTTTAGGCACAAAATAAACCAAATAATTATCCCCTTCCTTATGTACCGGGTGGCCAACTAAGAATGTCGCTCGGCCATATCTCACGAATAGTTTACAGCACAGCTTTAGGAAGAAAATATTACTGATTAAAGTGACCCCGAGAAATATCTGGAAATTATTTAGAAAAGCGTAGGATGACCGCTAGAGGGCGCAACTGACCACAAAAAAATTAAATTCTTAATTTACGCAAAATTTACCAACTTAAGGTCCGTTAGAAATATGAAAATCGGAATCTACTGAAAATTTTGCATATTTTACATCGAACTACTTTTTCCTATTCTGTGACATAACGGGGGAGGGGGAGGGAAAACTTTGTATTGAAGGAACGCTTATAACTCCGGTTCTGTTGAACCGAATTTTGCAAACTTAGTCTCGTTGGAAACAGGATTACTCCTCCAATCTAACGCTTATAAATTAGAACCAATCTAATAAGTGACGTGCATGCTAGAGGGCGCTGTTTAAATTTTTTGGGGAATTTTGCTTTTTATCGAAAATATTAAATGGAAACGTACATTTTTGACAAGAAATTAAAAAAGTTGGCTAAATTACCAACAAATTAGCGAAAACCGGGTATCGCTATCTTTTACCAATCCGAAGATATCTTCAGAAACGTGTAAATGGTAAAAATGTCTTCTATAAATTTAAATTATTCTGCTTTCCGTCAACGAAATTTAGCAAATTTTGTCTTATTAGAAAGGATTTTTATTGTCCTATGTGTAGTGATTAAAGCTGTTTAATTTTATTTTGCCCGTCGCCGCTAGAGGGCGATAAAGGAATTTAACTACGTAAATTTTATGATTTTTGAAAAGAACAGTGCGTGGAATGCTTGGCGGCCAAAAAAGTGGACTATCATGGACTTTCCTAATCCTACTGCTAGTGATTTAAATTGTATAATATTTTCTTTATTTCTGTCACCGCAAGAGGGCGGTAACGAAAACACAATAGAAGAAATGTCGCTTGCAATTTGCAACAATATGCTTTTCAAAATGATGAATGTGCTGCGCCAGTATATTTCCGATCTACCGCTTGTAACAACTTGGTTGTGGAAATTGGAAATATCGTTCAAAGTATTTCTAAGACAGAAATAGAGACAGTAGTTCTATCTACTCGTTGTAGAGTGAAAGTTGGAATCGAAAATAATAGAAGACAACTTCAAGATTTAGTTTTTGTTGTTTTTCTGCATTATTTATTTGTATTATACGGTTGTGCTTTTTATTAAAATCTTAAGCTTTCAATTCACTATTTTATAGTATGAGCATAAATATAACTTTACACGTACTGTTCTTTTCAAAAGTCACAAAATTTACGTATTTGAATTTCTTTAACGCCCTCTCGCGGTAATGGACAAAACAATATTCAACAGTTTGAATTACGAGACATAGCCCAATGAAAATCCTTTCTAATAAGACCAAATTTGCTAAATTCCGTTGACGGGAAGCAGAATAATTTAAATTTATAGACGAAATTTTTACCATCGGACACGTTTCTGTGGATATCTTCGGATTGGTAAAAGATAGCGATACCCGGTTTCCGCCGATTTATTGGTAATTTAGCCTACTTTTTTAATTTGTTGTCAAAAATGTATGTTTCTATTTAATTTTTTCGAGAAAAAACAAAATTTCCGAAAAAATTTAAGCAGCGCCCTCTAGCATGCATGTCACTTATTAGATTGGTTCTAATTTGTACGGATTAGATTGAAGGAGTAATGCTGTTTTCAACGAGACTAAGTTTGCAAAATTCGGTTCGACAGAACCGAAGTTATAAGCGTTCTTTCAATACAAAGTTTCCCCTCCTCCACTCTCCTTATTTGACAAAATACAAAAAAGTTGTCCGATGTAAAATATGCAAAATTTTCAGTAGATTCCGATTTTCATATTTATAATAGACCTTAAGTTGATAAATTTTGCGTAAAATAAGAATTGAAATGTTCGGTGATCAGTTACGCCCTCTAGCGGTCATCCTACGCTTTTCCAAATAATTTCCAGATATTTCTCGGGGTAACTTTAATCAGTAATATTTTTTTCCCAAAGCTGTACTGTAAACGGCTCCTGAGATATGGCCGAGCGACATTCTTAGTTGGCCACCCTGTACATGATATTTAGGAACATCCTGTATATAGCCGACATGTAACGTACATTAAAGAGAAATGTCAATGTGATTCATATTGACATTACTCATGACGTAACGGACAAGGTCCAAGCATTCGACTATATATCGATCTCTCAACCAAGATATTGGATTTTCGCACACTAGGTGGACATTCTGTAAACTGTTAGTGATAATTCAGGAACCATTTATAATAATTTGATTAATGTCCGAATTTGATTAAATTAAGATTAAAAAACAAACAAACAAAGTTCTTTTATCACATTTTTCTTTGACGTTGAAAAAAGTTGTTGGATCTCGATAAACAAATACATTGATTTCAATTCAATTTATTTGAATAACGTTCGTATATACCACTCGTCTTCAAAGTCTTTCCTCATTAGAGACGGCCATGTTTTTTTTTGTTAATGACTGGTTCAATTTTGACGTCACAGTTTTATCATAACGCTAAAATAAGAATTATAAATACATGAAATAGCAACACGTTTTGTGGAAAAAACATAGTAGGCAGATATTCAACATATTAATTATTATGAAATTATGCATTTGACAATACGTTAATCATCTTCGCTTCTTCTTTTTTTTCATTACCCATATTTTGTATTAATCCCATTAAAAAAAAAACATTTAACAGCTCTCAAAATTCATTTCTGCGTACTTGTTATTGCTCTTAATGTATTTGTAACATTGCAGTTACAATATAGCATCTCCTTTCGACCTTACTGATTTTTTTATATTTGAAAAACGAGTATTTTTGGTGGAATACCAAATTCTGTGACAGATACAAATGAAGTACTTGTGAAGTACTAATGTTGCGTTATGAGTTATAATCATCTGCCATTTTCTTTTTCGAACTCTTCCACAGGGTGAAAGTCTTTTGCCATATTTTTGTTTGTAATTTTATACTGGCAACAAGTGCATTCGGTAATTTTATAACGGCTTACCACTGTTTAATTGTGATGCAGTTCAAACACCGCATATCGTCCATTTCCACAGTCATGATTCTATCATTGGACATATTGAATATTAATCGTAATTTCAAAAGCTGTCCAGAATGTATTTTTAGCGATAAAAGAATCACTTTTAAGTATTGCCATATGTCAATACTCCACTGTACAAACCTGTTTCAAACCGTTCTCTATAGATTGGTTTGAAAACATATGAATACGTTTCAAATCGCTGCAATTCCGACGTCACTGTTGCAACACAAAAATGCTTTGGTTTAAAAATTTTGCAACTACCTTCAAAGCAATTCATCGCCAAAAATGACTGTGTACAATAATTAGTAATTTAATTTTTGAAACGCAGATGTGGGAAAGCTTGACCATTATTTTATTGTTGAGCGTAGGTTTGCACGACTGTCGTTTACTGTGTTGAAGTCTTTCGCGTATTGTCGCGTAGATAAGATTGCACTTAACGTTTCACTGATCATGCTGTCAGCTTCTTCAAAAGGTTTCTAAAGACTGATGTTGTTGTCTTCTCCTCCTCGATATATACCTTATTTCTCCTTTGCTTGGTTAATTCGTTCCAATTCGATGAACTGCATCCGTTCCGGTATTGTGGTTACGCAGAGTTTGCCCCATCTTCTCGGTTGAAATTGCTTGGATTCTTCATAATTTCCAGTGATTCACGTATCAATCTCTGATGGTAGGTACTGCGTAGTTTTCGCTAAGACTTTAACGTTGTCATAATTAATGCGATGGTCTCCATCCTGGAATAGGTGTTCAACTACAGCAGATCTATCCGTATATCCACATTGGGTATCCCATCGGTGTTCCTTAATTCTAGCTAGCTGCCTCGAAAGACCTGCCGTAGCTGAACACCTATTCCAAGAGGTTCTTCAGCTCTTCAGTGGTGTGATGTCCGGTTTGGTAAAAAATATAAGCCTAATAATTGTACTCCTTGAAACTGCTAACCAGACGCCTATTTTATAAGGATCTACTGACTTCGTGAGGATTTTTCTCACGACCACATTCTCATATTTTGCTTAATTAAAAAGTCCATAAAGAATTCATTCACAGTACCTACTGTGTTCTCATACTAAAATCTACCTGTTTGAATTTCGAAACAGCTTGATAAGGGAAGCAATTTTAAAATCTTTTTAAGATAGTATGACGCCACTAACAGTATAATAATAAATTAATTAAAAAGGTATGAGCGTTGCGGTTATAATTTTAATTTATGTTTGTCTATCTATGTCAGTATTTGAAGTTTTCAAAAGCAAAGGAAAGATGTTGAACCTTACAACAGGATAAAATTCGTAACTTTTGTTAGAACTAACAGTTAATTCCTAATTTCGAAAATACTAATACAATAGAAAATGGTACGTACCATAAGAAAATTCCATACACTCTTTTGACGGGCGGGTTGGAAACGATATGTTTTCATAATGATATCCATATCGGCGGCAAATTCCTTAAATTCATGTTTTTCTTGTTGTTTCACTGTATCCGTTGCGATAGTATCAGCAAGGAGATAGATATAAATTGATGTGTATAAAATTTGCAATCCAATGGTAAATATGATTTGTTTATTGCTCAGGAGTGTGAAGATCTCAAACACCTCCACATCATTTATGAAGTAACTAGATACTGTATATAGTTGAAGAAATATAAGAAGAGTATCGTTGCTGGTAATGTTGTAGTACAATTTTAGTTTGTCAAGAAACTTTTGGTTGCAGCCATCGCTGCACAACATGAAAAATAACGTGCATGCTGAGTAGTACATCAAGAAGAAGGAATACATCCCTACTTTGAAGTATTTAATCGTAAGCGTGGCGGTCGAATTAAGTTGGCCGCACTTGGTCACGAAAGTTTGTATCCGATACATTTTGAAAAGTTTATGGCTTTCCATGATCATCATCATACGTACGTCTAAATTTGAACTGATTAAACTTACTATGTACCCAAGTGGGAAAATGCATATCAGATCCACGATGAAGCTGAACGTACTTAATCGGTAGTAGATTATATTGGAAATATTAGTTAGAAAAACGTTTCGTGTCCTCACTGCTGTCGATATTTTCAAGTAAATGTCCACACTCCACAAAAAGGTGATACCACTAACGTAGTATTTATATAAGTATCCCCTGGTTTCATTGTGCGTGGTGCATATAATCATAGGATATACTATAACTAAGAGAGTAGCAATCAGACCAACGAACAAATCCCATGCGTTAATTACTACAGAATTAGGCTGGAAGATATATGGGAATTTCTTGTTAATAAAGACACTATCTGTGATTAGTTCCCGTTCTTCTGGAATAGTAGAAAGATCCAAGTAATCTGCGCAGAAGCAATAATGCTGCAGCATTGGTTTTGCTAATCTAGCTTCTTTTCCGGAAAGTTCCTCGTTAAACAACAAACTCTTTACAGCAGATTTTATATAAACCATTGACGGATCCTCTTCGGTGTCAATGACCTCTCTGTATCTACTCTGTTGATATTTTCGTAACGCATTATATTCTTTAGCTTTGTTGTAGCGCTTCGCTACATCCAAAGCTAAATTTCTACAAGTTTTTGGAAACATTTTATACATTTCAACAAACCGTGTGCTTTCTAACACGATGGTTTCGCAATAAGTCGTGCTGATTACTGAATAAGTTGCTGGATAATCAATTAACAAAGTAGTCTCTCCAAAACAAGTTCCGCAAGATAAAGACAAAATGGGAGTTTCACTATCCTCCTCGGATATGATTTGTATCATACCGGATACCACGTATATCATGCACGCCTTCGAAATATGCTTTCTGCATAACATCTCACCCGGTAAGAAAAATCTGTGCTCCATCTTCTGCGCTAAACATCGTAAGAACGGTACGGTTTGATTGCGAAACAGATGTGAATGCTTAAATGCCGGCCAACATATATCTAGAGCTATCTCTCTGATGATGGTATCAGCAATTCTTCCTTTTGATATGTTCTGATACATGTAGGTGTCCATGTTCTGCAAGGCGGTCTGGAAGAAGTTTTGGAATGTACGCTCGTAACGACTGTGTTAAGAAAAAAAAAACATGGATTAATGGATATGTAATGCATAATAAGAATGACTGTTAAAAATATAAGATACGCAGAGGATGTATTGATATCTAGTTAGCCTAGACCGTTCCCGTAGACAACCAAATTTTGCAAAAGGTCAAACCAAAAGGATGTTGATCGAAATTGTGAAAATTGAAAAATTGGAGTATCGAGTCATCATTAAGTAGGTACCTGTATTTGAAAGGGTTAAGAGGTAAACAGAATTACGTATAGATATGCTTCATACCATTGGCGATCAATGTCGATGGCCAGTGGTTCGTATGCGATCGTGAAATATTGGATTGCAAGCTTCATAAAAAAGGGGTAAATTTTATATTGAAAACGAATACCGATCGGGAAGACCAGTTTCTGTGTCCGTCCCCGAAAATGTTGATGCAGTTCATGACACGACTTTGCCAAATCGTCGAATTGGGATAAAACGAATATCTGAGGTTCTAAATATTTCCTATGAACCGGTCCAACATATAGTTCACGTCGATTTAGACATGAGAAAAATTTCTGCAAAATGGATCCTCAAATGTCTGAATGTTGACCAGAAGTGTGCAAGGATCAAAGCATCACGTTCGATCTATGCTCGGTTTGAAACTGATGCAACTTAAGTACATTTTTACGATCCAGAAACAAAAAGCAACACTCGATGGAATGGAGACACTTTGGTTTTTCAAGGCCTAACAAGTTTCGTGTTCAAAAATCTGCTATAAAGTGCTTGCTCCAGTTTTTTGGGATTGCCATGAAGTAATCATGATCGATTTTCTGGATAAGGGTGGAATAATAATTGAATAATTATTCGACGTTAATTCAATTATGGAGAAAAGACGCGGAAAGTTGTCCAAAGGTGTTTTGTTTTTGTAAGACAATGGGCATTGTCTTGCTAAAACAAACAGTGATCCGACACGAACCTTACGACCCATGCATGAAAAATGAATTCTTGGCTAGACGGTCATTTTTTCTAATTTACGGTGATTGCCGGTCTGGTTTATTACAAATTTGCTACGGACATTTATAAAACTGAACGCTTACAGTTCTTCTAGCTGACATCGAAATAAATGTCTGTGTGTGTAGGATATTTTTAAACACAAACTCTTGATTCTCGTAAGATATTTGTTCCATACTTCCTATTATTAATACCATGTCAATCCTTCTTTTAATAAGTTGGAATAACTAGTACATGTAGTATGACCAAGTGAATCTAACCCCTGGAAAATATGTGAACTAATTTTACAATGTCTTGCTCCGCACCCCTCATAGCCAGCACTTGTCATGTTTGACAACTGTGTACGATCCTGTTTTGTGTAGCGATCTTTTACCTGTTTGTCAAATCGTTGTTTTATTTGACATGATAGGACTAATTTAAATAATGGCGCGCTCAGTTTTTGTATGGGAATGTGCACAACAAATCAAACTGCGCTGCTTGAGGAGTGACGTTTCGTTGCTTGGACTATAGAACTGATGGTACAATAATTGACAGGTAATGTCATCCATGCCAAGGTTTAGAAAATCTAACTTGAATGACATTTAAAAACATTATTAAATATTTCAAAAACCGTTTGTGTTAGATGTGGAATACATAATCATAACAACTTTCGCCTATAAATATGTATTTTAGAACAGTCATCATATAAATATGATGCAATCTGTTGAAATTATACAACATATGGTAATAAATTCTCAAGTATTGTACGAAGGAACGTCTTGATGTGAATATAATTGTAAACATTAGTTTTATTTCTTTGTAAACTATATTGTCATAAATGTTCAACTCCGTTTATGTAATTTCAAAAGAGATATTTAAAATTTAAGTAGCAGATGTTTAATACAAGAAAAGAATAACTGTGTCGTCTCACAAACAACTGTACCTAAAGTGATCGAGTGATTTTACTCCTATTGGAAGATTCTCGTCACACCATATCGTAACCACCAATCAACGAATGGGATTTGAACCCAACGAATCCGCATCTAGGGAATTTAGCGCGAGGTGTTCACCCCCAGGTGGTCACTTTGGAAGGTGTGTAAAAGGAATCGCGACAAAGATTGAGGGAGAGTCGTTGGGGAGGCGTTTACCCTATTGCGTTCTCCCCATAAAACTCCTTTGTCACTACCCCATCCCTGATCTCATAGTTTCAGGGTAACGGGCGTGGCTTGGAGTAATAGTCAGATAGGGGAGGGCACTTGTGCCCGCCGCCGCCGTCGGTATATGCGGTGGGTAGGTGAGGCACCCTACGGTGCTCACCCTTAGAACTCTGCAGCTACACTACCCCATCCCAGTGAGCCACACTGGGGAACGGGCGTGGCGAGAGAATCTTAGTAGGAGAGGACAAAAGTCGGTTCGCCGAGGAGTAGTCCGCCCGCTGGTTGTCTGGTTGGGGAAACCTTGGTTTCATTCTAAAACAACTCGGTGACTCTGGGACCCTACGGTTTCACTGTAGCTGTTGGCATTTCGGGGTAGGGCTTCGGCCCGGCCGTCCCCGTAGTACGGGCTTAATTCACGGGCGGGATGGTTGTACCTCACGGCCAGATTCCGTTTCCCACGCTTGGCCGATAGTCGACATCCGCCAGGAGGCCTAGGCCTCGTGGGGTTAGATGTGAGGTAGGAGTTCGTTAAAGCGTCTCCGGCGGTGACCCGTCAAACGTTGACAAGGAAACTTGTCTAACATGGGTAGCACGTTGAGGAGGGAGGGGAGGGAGGGGAAGGAGGAGCCAGCCGGTTCTCCGGTCCTCTCCGACAGGTGTAGGTCTCGTGCGGCTTCTGCACACCCTTAATTAGCGATGTGTGATTTTGAATTCTTTGTATCGACTCTGATTTATTTGTATTAGATTTTTCTATATGGCAAGTCAACTGACTTTGTGTAATTGGCAGTCGAAAATCGTCTCATTCTATAATATGATTATATCATATATTTACTATATAACGACTTTTTTTGCGGTAGACACAGTTGTTAAATTTGGGAATCTAGCGGTCAGTTTATTGTTGCACAATGTAGAGATTTAACTTAAAGTTATACACACCTGTAGAGATTAGACTTCTGCATAGTAGTACTGGTATGCCAAATCTGTATATATCCACTGATCCGAGCGTAATTGTGAGCGAAGGAAAATTTATATTTGACCCATGGAATCATTGAACAGGCAACCTTGCTTGTGTAATAACTGGTCATCAGAAATGCAATTATTGTTAATAAACAAAAGCTATAATCGAATACTCTGGTCTCTCCGAACGCCATACCATAACCTTTAGCGGTGATTTTACTACTTACAGCGTAGATGAACGTCAAAAATCCTCGATCAGTTATATACTTTCTATATCGAAGACTCATTATAGGAATTATGATAACCGAAGCCGTCATTGCTATTAGAAAGTACACGATCATTATGTTGGCTAGCATTCCAAACACTCCGGTGACGTCATATCTCTTACTACATCGCTTTATGTGTATCCATATCCGAACCATACGTGCGGCGTACCGTAAACGCATTGACACCATCTTTTGCTGGTATTCTTGATCGGTTGCTTTAAGCGCATATTCAAGTGGAAACAGAGATACTGCTTCAAGTATAATTATGAAACCGTGTCTCGGAGGGTAGATATATTTAACTTCGGGCAATCGGGTGTTCTTGTATATTATCATCATTACTATGTCCAAGAAATAAAAAACGTCGAAGAGGTATAAACTTTGAACAACTGAAACAAAAATATGTACCTACTTATATTATAGAGAAGAGGATAATCTCAGCACTAAATGACTGATTAACTAAATGATGTGAGTTGTGAAGAAACAATTCATAAAGGTAGATTTAATAATGCCAGAATCTTCACAAGATTTTTTATTTAACATAAATGTATGTATGCTGCGAAATGTACACTCGGTTGATTTAAAATCGACTCACCCGGCAAGCGACGTAGACCTAACGTCGCACACAGAAACTTTCAACATTTAACTGGATGTTTGTAGTAATAAAACAATTTGCTTATGAGCAGGTAAAATAGCTACGTAATGTGAAATGAATGAGAAGATCGCTGCAGAAATATATTTTTTTTCAGATACTTTTAATACCTGCGTTATTACGTAGTATAGCGTTTGCCAACACCCATTACCATTAATGACATATAAACGCAACTAAATAATAATACAAATCAATTTTAGAACCATAAGAAAAATTATTTATCAAAGCAGATAGACAGGAATCTATGTTCAACTTAAGTTTGTTTCGTTAAAAACACTGATTTTATTCGAGAATTAATAACAAAACACACAGTAAACAAATAATAATTTATTTCAAATAATAGAGAAGGTAAACGAAAAGGCAGTCAAACTGAAAACAAATTAATACACAGAAAAAAACTTTTGAATTATTGGTTGGTTCTGAAGGACATTTTCTGCACCATCATGCGAATATTCATTCTTTAAAGTATATGTAATAGGGTGAATCGAAAAACGCGTTTTTTTTTTGCAATACAATTCTAATAGCACGGAAAACTTGCGCATAGGCGTCATTATAAATAAAAAAATATTAAAAATTTTTTTTTTCAAAATTTGAAATCGCGCAGAAGGCTTAAAGTTACCAAAAAAAAGTCAAAATCCCGGTAAATTAAAAAAAATGCAAAAATTACAAAAAAATACATTTTTTGTTGTAATAGTGAAAAAAGTGTTTTTAAGAGTGTTCTTAATGCATACAAAAAGTAATTAGACCTATTCGTGTTTTACTGAATTTGCGCAAAAGACCTGAAGTTGCGAGCAGGGTTGCCGCCCTGAAAATATAATATGTTTATTGTCATCATTCACAAAGGAACATGGACATTGTCAATAATTGTACATAAAATGTAATACTCGTAATAACGTAAAGTATGTATAACAAAAGTATAAAGTGGTAAACACACATTATGGAGGTACATACATATACATACATATAAATAGAAAACATGCATAGAACAAACAGACAGACGCATATCACATATTAAGATAATAGTCCAATGTATAGAAGGCGTTTGTTACTAGAAATTCTTTAATTTGGGTTTTAAACTGCACCAACGATTTTATTTGTTTTATATGATTAGGCAATCTATTGTAAACAGCAATAGCCTTATACATCGGACTTCTCTCGTACAACGCGGAGTTATGAGATGGTACACATAAATTCTGGCAATTTCTGGTCACCATATTTTTATAGATATCGCTGTTTCTCGTGAAAGAGTTCTCATTTTTTTTAAAGAAAATCAGAAAGTTCATATATATAGAGACAAGTAAGAGTCATAATGTTGTAATTTTTAAAGTATTCTCTACAGGAGGTCAACGGAGTTAGATCTAGCATGCATCTAATTATACGCTTCTGCAGTACAAACAATTTACTCATATTAGTATTGGAACCCCAAAACACAATCCCATAACGCAGACGCGACTCGACGTATGCAACGTAAAACATCTTTATACCTTGGAAGTTTACCTGATCTTTTAGATTTTTAATTGCATATATTGCTGTAGTCAATCGATTGGCCAAATTGTCACAATGCTTGTCGAATCTTAACCTGCTGTCCAAGTGCAAACCCAGAAAATCCACAGACTCTTTCTCTGGTATAGATTTATTAAAAAGTCGTACATACATGCTACAAGGAGTGGATATCGATGATGATCTAAAACGTAAGAGTCCTGTTTTATCAGTATTTAGAGTTAAATTGTTGTGATTACTCCAACTTATCATATGATCAACGACTGCACACGTCGAATCTGAGAGTCCAGGGATCGATGAAGCAGTAACAATGAAGCTAGTATCATCTGCATACTGTGATAATATGCACGACTCTAATGGTGCTGATAAATCGCTGGCGTAAACTAAGAATAAGGTGGGGCCCAAAATGGAGCCCTGTGGGACACCTAGGTTATTATAAAACATAGATGATCTGTAAGTCATCTTTACATTATCAACTTCAGCACATATAGTTACAATAGTTTTCCGTTCCGACAAATACGAAGAAATCAGATCGTACGCAACTCCACGCACACCAAGACCACCTAATTTGTTCATTAATATATTGTGGTCCACATTGTCGAATGCTTTGGATAAATCGAAGAAGACACCGGAGACAACACCTTTCCCATCTAGAGCTTCATACACAGGCTGTAATGCGCGGTAAATGGCATCAGTAGTGGACATTCCTTGAAGAAAACCGAACTGTGTCTCAGGTATTAAGTTACTCTGACTTAGATAATTCATTAGACGGACATGAATAATTTTCTCAAATATTTTTGAAAAAAACTGATGGCAGAGATATCAGCCTATAATTCCCTTCGTCATGAATATCTCCCTTTTTGTGCACTGGAACCATTCTATTTGTTTTCAAAATTTCAGGAAAGGAACCCTCCGACAAACAAAGATTAACAAGAAACACCAACGGTTCTATTATGGACGATGAAACCCGGAATCTCGTCAGTTCCAGCAGACGGTTTCCCGGATACACGGCTAATTATATTGGCGATCTCGTATCTATCTGTAGGCATAAGAAACAGATTTCCACCATACTGATAACATGCTGGGGCAGAATTTGATCCCGGTACCGCGTCAGACGAGAAATGTTTTTTAAACAAATCCACTACTTTTTGGGGATCAACTATCATATCCCCTACTTCATTACGAAGTGTCAGATTACCTTTATTACAACTTTTTATATTTCTATTAATAATGTGCCAAGTTGTTTTGGTTTTATTATTAGAATTAAAATATTATGTTGGCTGACAATGGATGAGAGATCACACATTAGAGAACTTGGCTACAGGAGGATCCTTAAATCCAGAAATGAGCCATCGGCTGAAGGTTACGTAAGAGACTTCAACATATCTTCAATAAATTTTAGTGCAAACGACTATACCAAAGTAATTGATTGGTCACTCTGCAAGTTAACACCGCCGCCACTACTGTCCAAGATGCCAACTGAACACATTGCTTCTTTGTTGAAAGACAAAGCGCTATCAGCGTTTAACTACCTCAAATTCCCATGCCACACCCAGTCAGTTGAGAGGTATGTAAAACTGGTTACAGAAGCAGCAGAAAAAGTGTGCGGGCATGAAAATCGAGATGGTTATATTAGAGCTACTTTAAAATCAAGTCAGCTGATGCCCACATTTAATTAAAAGTCAGAACTCAAAGGGGCTTCTATGTAAATAATCTTTTGCCTACAACGAACATATGCATTGTACAAAGTAAATAGTTACTGTAAATATTGTAAATAAAATTCACCCTGGTTGGTTGGTTGCGTGGGGTGGATGGGGAAATCACTTGTTAGAGTCTTATTACAAACCTAATTATTAAATAAACACTCATCAGATATGGAAAACGACGTTTTTACGGGACTATAACTGAACTATATCTGGATTGGGAAAACTATTTTGAATGATTTTCACACTATTACAAATTAAAAATAAAACTTTTATGGGTTTTGGCACATGTTTAAAAATCGTCGAAAATCATGAAATATCGTTTTTTTTGTGATACAACCTGCAAGTTTAGCGCGAATTCAGTAAAACATGTATGGGTCTAATTATTTTTGTATGCGTTAAGGACACTCTTTTTGTAATTTTTGCATTTTTATTGAAATTTACCGGGATTTTGACTTTTTTGGTAACTTTAGGCCTTCTGCGCGATTTCAAATTTTGAAAAATTTTTTTAAAATATTTTTTCATTTATAATGACGCCTATGCGCAAGTTTTCCGCGTTATTAGAATTGTATTGCAGAAAAAACCTGTTTTTCGATCCACTCTAATATGTAATAGAGTTTTATATCTTTTCCCCATACATATTCTTATTCATGTAATTTCTTCATTACATAAATACTTAGAATTATAGTGAAATTGTATACGATAGCGATTTAACTATACATATGTTAAGCTCGCATTAAGAAATTATCGGTTTAGGAATTTATAAATGATCCCTTGCATATGAAATATATTGTACCGGGTGTCCAATTTTCGATGGTTTTGGGGTATCTCAGTTATTCGTAAAGATAGAGAGTTGCGGTTTTCGATTACTTTGCTACTTTTTTGTGAAACGAAAGATGCCGTGAACAAAATTTTCATAGCTCACTTCGTTTTCGAGATACAGGGTGATTTTGAAAACATTGCATTTTGGAACCTCCTCGTATCTCAGTTATCGTTTAACTTATCGAAAAGGTAAAAAATGTTTTTTATGCAGTTTTTTACGTAGACTCCAGTGGCGTAGATAGATTTCCGCTGAAGACTGTAATTTCTTAGATATTAGTCAAAGTTATGTTTTTTTTTAAATAGGACACCCTATATATTTTTCGTCGGTTTGGTTAAGCTTTTTACAAGCTTTTCAAAAAATATATAACACTTTAGATATATTTGCATTTTACATTAAAAATATAATTTTTTTGTTAGTAAGCCATGACGAATAAAAAAAAACAACTGCGTCTTATGTCAATTTACGAGATTTAGGTGGTTTATGTCAGAATAGTGTCAGAATGTAGTTATTAATTAGAATTTTCATTCAAATGCAAATATATCTAAAGTGTTATATATTTTTGAAAAGCTTGTAAAACGCTTAACCAAACAATCAATAAATATATAGGATGTTTCATTTAAAAAAACATAACTTTGATTAATATCTAAAAAATTACAGTCTTCAGCGGAAATCTATCTACGCCACTGGAGTCTGCGTAAAAAAACTGCATAACAAATATTTTTTACCTTTTCGATAAGTTAAACGATAACTGAGATACGAGGGGGGTTCCAAAATGCAATATTTTTAAAATCACTCTGTAACTCGAAAACGAAGTGAGCTATGAAAATTTTGTTCACGGCATCTTTCGTTTCACAAAAAAGTAGCAAAGTAATGCGAAAACCGCAACTCTATCTTTACGAATAACTGAGATACCCCCCAAAACCATCGAAAATTGGACACCCGGTATATACATAGATAGTAATTTACATACGTAGTAATTTACATACAGTTGACCATACTATTACTGCTTTGCATTCGGGGGCCGCAATAAAGCATACTTTTAACGGGTTTTATGGCAGTTTGAGTCGATTCTAAATCAACCGAGTGTACATACATTTATGTTAACCCTTTGTGTCCTAGTGGGCACACCGTGTGGACACTTGAAAGTAAATGTACAGTCCGCGACAAAAGTATAGGACACTACATTTATTAAAGAAGTTTTATTCTTTTTTTAAGCATATCAAGTTTGGATATTTTTACTATATATGTTAAACAAATTTCACTATCTCTATTACTATTTGAGGCAAAAATACGCGATATAGGGATAATTTGGGGTTATTGACAAAATAGAGGTGCATCAAAAGTATAGGACATGATTTATTCAAACTTTATAAATATGTAAAATAATAATTTATTTATCTATAAATAATTTTTAGTAGTGAGTTGGACCGCCACGCTTCTCTATCACTTCAAGCATTCTTTTTGGAAAACTACCAAACAACTTTTGTATATATTTTTGTTCTATATTATCCCATTCGATTAAAATACACGCTTTTAATTCATTAATTGAATTAAATTGTCTTCCACCGCTGTATACACGACGTGCTAAATAACCCCAGGCATTTTCAATTATATTGAGGTCAGGCGAACGGGCTGGCCACTCAAGAACTGATATTTCCTTTCGTCGAAAATAGTCTTGTACAATTCTAGCACGATGTACAGCAGCATTATCTTGCTGGAACACAAAGTCACGGCAAGCAATTTGTTCAGCATGTCTTGATATTTGATCGTCGAGGAGATTTATATAATTAGCGCTATTCATTTTGCCATTACAGAACTTGATTTCAGTTTTTGCATTATACTCTATACCTGCCCATACCATTACACTACCACCACCCATCTGCCTACGACTCAGCACTACCTCTTCCTTCCTTAAATCATGGTAATAACACTGATAGCCATCAGGACCGTCTAAATTAAATTTTTTCTCATCTGTAAAAATAATTTTTTGCCAGCGTTTATGCCAATGTACATGCGCGGTTGCAAATGCTAATCTGGCTTCTTTATGCTGACGTGTTAAAGGAGGTTTTCGTTGCAGTCGCTTTCGTTTTAGGTGAATTGTTGCTTTTAGCAGACGTTGAACATTTCGTAGATTAGTGTTTACTCCTGCTGTTTGTGCTATTTGTCTAGCAGTCATTGTTGAATTTGATGCACACCTTAAAATTGCACGACGTTCACGTTCTGTTATAGCTTTGGGTCTCCCAGTTTTGTGTCCTTTTCCATAATTTTCGCCTTTATTTAAAAAATTATGAACCACATGACGGCTTCTGCTCAAATTTGCTGCTATTTTTGCAACTGACCAATTTTTGTTGCGCCAACTACGGATTAAACCCATTTCGGTATTGGTTAATTGCTTACCACGAGGCATATTGTATATGATGAAAGCAGATTAGTACAGTAACATTAACTACGCCTTGCAAATACTATAGTAAAATATTTTTCTCAGTTGCACTGTACCCGTTGAGAACAAAACTGAAACTGACGACATGGCCTATACTTTTGTCGCATTTGAATGTGGGGTTTTCCCCCATGTTTTTCTTGTTGTTTCACTGTATCCGTTGCGATAGTATCAGCAAGGAGATAGATATAAATTGATGTGTATAAAATTTGCAATCCAATGGTAAATATGATTTGTTTATTGCTCAGGAGTGTGAAGATCTCAAACACCTCCACATCATTTATGAAGTAACTAGATACTGTATATAGTTGAAGAAATATAAGAAGAGTATCGTTGCTGGTAATGTTGTAGTACAATTTTAGTTTGTCAAGAAACTTTTGGTTGCAGCCATCGCTGCACAACATGAAAAATAACGTGCATGCTGAGTAGTACATCAAGAAGAAGGAATACATCCCTACTTTGAAGTATTTAATCGTAAGCGTGGCGGTCGAATTAAGTTGGCCGCACTTGGTCACGAAAGTTTGTATCCGATACATTTTGAAAAGTTTATGGCTTTCCATGATCATCATCATACGTACGTCTAAATTTGAACTGATTAAACTTACTATGTACCCAAGTGGGAAAATGCATATCAGATCCACGATGAAGCTGAACGTACTTAATCGGTAGTAGATTATATTGGAAATATTAGTTAGAAAAACGTTTCGTGTCCTCACTGCTGTCGATATTTTCAAGTAAATGTCCACACTCCACAAAAAGGTGATACCACTAACGTAGTATTTATATAAGTATCCCCTGGTTTCATTGTGCGTGGTGCATATAATCATAGGATATACTATAACTAAGAGAGTAGCAATCAGACCAACGAACAAATCCCATGCGTTAATTACTACAGAATTAGGCTGGAAGATATATGGGAATTTCTTGTTAATAAAGACACTATCTGTGATTAGTTCCCGTTCTTCTGGAATAGTAGAAAGATCCAAGTAATCTGCGCAGAAGCAATAATGCTGCAGCATTGGTTTTGCTAATCTAGCTTCTTTTCCGGAAAGTTCCTCGTTAAACAACAAACTCTTTACAGCAGATTTTATATAAACCATTGACGGATCCTCTTCGGTGTCAATGACCTCTCTGTATCTACTCTGTTGATATTTTCGTAACGCATTATATTCTTTAGCTTTGTTGTAGCGCTTCGCTACATCCAAAGCTAAATTTCTACAAGTTTTTGGAAACATTTTATACATTTCAACAAACCGTGTGCTTTCTAACACGATGGTTTCGCAATAAGTCGTGCTGATTACTGAATAAGTTGCTGGATAATCAATTAACAAAGTAGTCTCTCCAAAACAAGTTCCGCAAGATAAAGACAAAATGGGAGTTTCACTATCCTCCTCGGATATGATTTGTATCATACCGGATACCACGTATATCATGCACGCCTTCGAAATATGCTTTCTGCATAACATCTCACCCGGTAAGAAAAATCTGTGCTCCATCTTCTGCGCTAAACATCGTAAGAACGGTACGGTTTGATTGCGAAACAGATGTGAATGCTTAAATGCCGGCCAACATATATCTAGAGCTATCTCTCTGATGATGGTATCAGCAATTCTTCCTTTTGATATGTTCTGATACATGTAGGTGTCCATGTTCTGCAAGGCGGTCTGGAAGAAGTTTTGGAATGTACGCTCGTAACGACTGTGTTAAGAAAAAAAAAAAACATGGATTAATGGATATGTAATGCATAATAAGAATGACTGTTAAAAATATAAGATACGCAGAGGATGTATTGATATCTAGTTAGCCTAGACCGTTCCCGTAGACAACCAAATTTTGCAAAAGGTCAAACCAAAAGGATGTTGATCGAAATTGTGAAAATTGAAAAATTGGAGTATCGAGTCATCATTAAGTAGGTACCTGTATTTGAAAGGGTTAAGAGGTAAACAGAATTACGTATAGATATGCTTCATGACTATTGGTGAGCGATAGGTGCCGGGGTTCAATTCTCTGGAGGGACGATCAATGTCCTTCGTATGCGATCGTGAAATATTGGATTGCAAGCTTCAAAAGGGGTAAATTTTATATTGAAAACGAATACCGATCGGGAAGACCAGTTTCTGTGTCCGTCCCCGAAAATGTTGATGCAGTTCATGACACGACTTTGCCAAATCGTCGAATTGGGATAAAACGAATATCTGAGGTTCTAAATATTTCCTATGAACCGGTCCAACATATAGTTCACGTCGATTTAGACATGAGAAAAATTTCTGCAAAATGGATCCTCAAATGTCTGAATGTTGACCAGAAGTGTGCAAGGATCAAAGCATCACGTTCGATCTATGCTCGGTTTGAAACTGATGCAACTTAAGTACATTTTTACGATCCAGAAACAAAAAGCAACACTCGATGGAATGGAGACACTTTGGTTTTTCAAGGCCTAACAAGTTTCGTGTTCAAAAATCTGCTATAAAGTGCTTGCTCCAGTTTTTTGGGATTGCCATGAAGTAATCATGATCGATTTTCTGGATAAGGGTGGAATAATAATTGAATAATTATTCGACGTTAATTCAATTATGGAGAAAAGACGCGGAAAGTTGTCCAAAGGTGTTTTGTTTTTGTAAGACAATGGGCATTGTCTTGCTAAAACAAACAGTGATCCGACACGAACCTTACGACCCATGCATGAAAAATGAATTCTTGGTTAGACGGTCATTTTTTCTAATTTACAGTGATTGCCGGTCTGGTTTATTACAAATTTGCTACGGACATTTATAAAACTGAACGCTTACAGTTCTTCTAGCTGACATCGAAATAAATGTCTGTGTGTGTAGGATATTTTTAAACACAAACTCTTGATTCTCGTAAGATATTTGTTCCATACTTCCTATTATTAATACCATGTCAATCCTTCTTTTAATAAGTTGGAATAACTAGTACATGTAGTATGACCAAGTGAATCTAACCCCTGGAAAATATGTGAACTAATTTTACAATGTCTTGCTCCGCACCCTCATAGCCAGCACTTGTCATGTTTGACAACTGTGTACGATCCTGTTTTGTGTAGCGATCTTTTACCTGTTTGTCAAATCGTTGTTTTATTTGACATGATAGGACTAATTTAAATAATGGCGCGCTCAGTTTTTGTATGGGAATGTGCACAACAAATCAAACTGCGCTGCTTGAGGAGTGACGTTTTGTTGCTTGGACTATAGAACTGATGGTACAATAATTGACAGGTAATGTCATCCATGCCAAGGTTTAGAAAATCTAACTTGAATGACATTTAAAAACATTATTAAATATTTCAAAAACCGTTTTGTTAGATGTGGAATACATAATCATAACAACTTTCGCCTATAAATATATGTATTTTAGAACAGTCATCATATAAATATGATGCAATCTGTTGAAATTATACAACATATGGTAATAAATTCTCAAGTATTGTACGAAGGAACGTCTTGATGTGAATATAATTGTAAACATTAGTTTTATTTCTTTGTAAACTATATTGTCATAAATGTTCAACTCCGTTTATGTAATTTCAAAAGAGATATTTAAAATTTAAGTAGCAGATGTTTAATACAAGAAAAGAATAACTGTGTCGTCTCACAAACAACTGTACCTAAAGTGATCGAGTGATTTTACTCCTATTGGAAGATTCTCGTCACACCATATCGTAACCACCAATCAACGAATGGGATTTGAACCCAACGAATCCGCATCTAGGGAATTTAGCGCGAGGTGTTCACCCCCAGGTGGTCACTTTGGAAGGTGTGTAAAAGGAATCGCGACAAAGATTGAGGGAGAGTCGTTGGGGAGGCGTTTACCCTATTGCGTTCTCCCCATAAAACTCCTTTGTCACTACCCCATCCCTGATCTCATAGTTTCAGGGTAACGGGCGTGGCTTGGAGTAATAGTCAGATAGGGGAGGGCACTTGTGCCCGCCGCCGCCGTCGGTATATGCGGTGGGTAGGTGAGGCACCCTACGGTGCTCACCCTGAGAACTCTGCAGCTACACTACCCCATCCCAGTGAGCCACACTGGGGAACGGGCGTGGCGAGAGAATCTTAGTAGGAGAGGACAAAAGTCGGTTCGCCGAGGAGTAGTCCGCCCGCTGGTTGTCTGGTTGGGGAAACCTTGGTTTCATTCTAAAACAACTCGGTGACTCTGGGACCCTACGGTTTCACTGTAGCTGTTGGCATTTCGGGGTAGGGCTTCGGCCCGGCCGTCCCCGTAGTACGGGCTTAATTCACGGGCGGGATGGTTGTACCTCACGGCCAGATTCCGTTTCCCACGCTTGGCCGATAGTCGACATCCGCCAGGAGGCCTAGGCCTCGTGGGGTTAGATGTGAGGTAGGAGTTCGTTAAAGCGTCTCCGGCGGTGACCCGTCAAACGTTGACAAGGAAACTTGTCTAACATGGGTAGCACGTTGAGGAGGGAGGGGAGGGAGGGGAAGGAGGAGCCAGCCGGTTCTCCGGTCCTCTCCGACAGGTGTAGGTCTCGTGCGGCTTCTGCACACCCTTAATTAGCGATGTGTGATTTTGAATTCTTTGTATCGACTCTGATTTATTTGTATTAGATTTTTCTATATGGCAAGTCAACTGACTTTGTGTAATTGGCAGTCGAAAATCGTCTCATTCTATAATATGATTATATCATATATTTACTATATAACGACTTTTTTTGCGGTAGACACAGTTGTTAAATTTGGGAATCTAGCGGTCAGTTTATTGTTGCACAATGTAGAGATTTAACTTAAAGTTATACACACCTGTAGAGATTAGACTTCTGCATAGTAGTACTGGTATGCCAAATCTGTATATATCCACTGATCCGAGCGTAATTGTGAGCGAAGGAAAATTTATATTTGACCCATGGAATCATTGAACAGGCAACCTTGCTTGTGTAATAACTGGTCATCAGAAATGCAATTATTGTTAATAAACAAAAGCTATAATCGAATACTCTGGTCTCTCCGAACGCCATACCATAACCTTTAGCGGTGATTTTACTACTTACAGCGTAGATGAACGTCAAAAATCCTCGATCAGTTATATACTTTCTATATCGAAGACTCATTATAGGAATTATGATAACCGAAGCCGTCATTGCTATTAGAAAGTACACGATCATTATGTTGGCTAGCATTCCAAACACTCCGGTGACGTCATATCTCTTACTACATCGCTTTATGTGTATCCATATCCGAACCATACGTGCGGCGTACCGTAAACGCATTGACACCATCTTTTGCTGGTATTCTTGATCGGTTGCTTTAAGCGCATATTCAAGTGGAAACAGAGATACTGCTTCAAGTATAATTATGAAACCGTGTCTCGGAGGGTAGATATATTTAACTTCGGGCAATCGGGTGTTCTTGTATATTATCATCATTACTATGTCCAAGAAATAAAAAACGTCGAAGAGGTATAAACTTTGAACAACTGAAACAAAAATATGTACCTACTTATATTATAGAGAAGAGGATAATCTCAGCACTAAATGACTGATTAACTAAATGATGTGAGTTGTGAAGAAACAATTCATAAAGGTAGATTTAATAATGCCAGAATCTTCACAAGATTTTTTATTTAACATAAATGTATGTATGCTGCGAAATGTACACTCGGTTGATTTAAAATCGACTCACCCGGCAAGCGACGTAGACCTAACGTCGCACACAGAAACTTTCAACATTTAACTGGATGTTTGTAGTAATAAAACAATTTGCTTATGAGCAGGTAAAATAGCTACGTAATGTGAAATGAATGAGAAGATCGCTGCAGAAATATATTTTTTTTCAGATACTTTTAATACCTGCGTTATTACGTAGTATAGCGTTTGCCAACACCCATTACCATTAATGACATATAAACGCAACTAAATAATAATACAAATCAATTTTAGAACCATAAGAAAAATTATTTATCAAAGCAGATAGACAGGAATCTATGTTCAACTTAAGTTTGTTTCGTTAAAAACACTGATTTTATTCGAGAATTAATAACAAAACACACAGTAAACAAATAATAATTTATTTCAAATAATAGAGAAGGTAAACGAAAAGGCAGTCAAACTGAAAACAAATTAATACACAGAAAAAAACTTTTGAATTATTGGTTGGTTCTGAAGGACATTTTCTGCACCATCATGCGAATATTCATTCTTTAAAGTATATGTAATAGGGTGAATCGAAAAACGCGTTTTTTTTTTGCAATACAATTCTAATAGCACGGAAAACTTGCGCATAGGCGTCATTATAAATAAAAAAATATTAAAAATTTTTTTTTCAAAATTTGAAATCGCGCAGAAGGCTTAAAGTTACCAAAAAAAAGTCAAAATCCCGGTAAATTAAAAAAAAATGCAAAAATTACAAAAAAATACATTTTTTGTTGTAATAGTGAAAAAAGTGTTTTTAAGAGTGTTCTTAATGCATACAAAAAGTAATTAGACCTATTCGTGTTTTACTGAATTTGCGCAAAAGACCTGAAGTTGCGAGCAGGGTTGCCGCCCTGAAAATATAATATGTTTATTGTCATCATTCACAAAGGAACATGGACATTGTCAATAATTGTACATAAAATGTAATACTCGTAATAACGTAAAGTATGTATAACAAAAGTATAAAGTGGTAAACACACATTATGGAGGTACATACATATACATACATATAAATAGAAAACATGCATAGAACAAACAGACAGACGCATATCACATATTAAGATAATAGTCCAATGTATAGAAGGCGTTTGTTACTAGAAATTCTTTAATTTGGGTTTTAAACTGCACCAACGATTTTATTTGTTTTATATGATTAGGCAATCTATTGTAAACAGCAATAGCCTTATACATCGGACTTCTCTCGTACAACGCGGAGTTATGAGATGGTACACATAAATTCTGGCAATTTCTGGTCACCATATTTTTATAGATATCGCTGTTTCTCGTGAAAGAGTTCTCATTTTTTTTAAAGAAAATCAGAAAGTTCATATATATAGAGACAAGTAAGAGTCATAATGTTGTAATTTTTAAAGTATTCTCTACAGGAGGTCAACGGAGTTAGATCTAGCATGCATCTAATTATACGCTTCTGCAGTACAAACAATTTACTCATATTAGTATTGGAACCCCAAAACACAATCCCATAACGCAGACGCGACTCGACGTATGCAACGTAAAACATCTTTATACCTTGGAAGTTTACCTGATCTTTTAGATTTTTAATTGCATATATTGCTGTAGTCAATCGATTGGCCAAATTGTCACAATGCTTGTCGAATCTTAACCTGCTGTCCAAGTGCAAACCCAGAAAATCCACAGACTCTTTCTCTGGTATAGATTTATTAAAAAGTCGTACATACATGCTACAAGGAGTGGATATCGATGATGATCTAAAACGTAAGAGTCCTGTTTTATCAGTATTTAGAGTTAAATTGTTGTGATTACTCCAACTTATCATATGATCAACGACTGCACACGTCGAATCTGAGAGTCCAGGGATCGATGAAGCAGTAACAATGAAGCTAGTATCATCTGCATACTGTGATAATATGCACGACTCTAATAGTGCTGATAAATCGCTGGCGTAAACTAAGAATAAGGTGGGGCCCAAAATGGAGCCCTGTGGGACACCTAGGTTATTATAAAACATAGATGATCTGTAAGTCATCTTTACATTATCAACTTCAGCACATATAGTTACAATAGTTTTCCGTTCCGACAAATACGAAGAAATCAGATCGTACGCAACTCCACGCACACCAAGACCACCTAATTTGTTCATTAATATATTGTGGTCCACATTGTCGAATGCTTTGGATAAATCGAAGAAGACACCGGAGACAACACCTTTCCCATCTAGAGCTTCATACACAGGCTGTAATGCGCGGTAAATGGCATCAGTAGTGGACATTCCTTGAAGAAAACCGAACTGTGTCTCAGGTATTAAGTTACTCTGACTTAGATAATTCATTAGACGGACATGAATAATTTTCTCAAATATTTTTGAAAAAAACTGATGGCAGAGATATCAGCCTATAATTCCCTTCGTCATGAATATCTCCCTTTTTGTGCACTGGAACCATTCTATTTGTTTTCAAAATTTCAGGAAAGGAACCCTCCGACAAACAAAGATTAACAAGAAACACCAACGGTTCTATTATGGACGATGAAACCCGGAATCTCGTCAGTTCCAGCAGACGGTTTCCCGGATACACGGCTAATTATATTGGCGATCTCGTATCTATCTGTAGGCATAAGAAACAGATTTCCACCATACTGATAACATGCTGGGGCAGAATTTGATCCCGGTACCGCGTCAGACGAGAAATGTTTTTTAAACAAATCCACTACTTTTTGGGGATCAACTATCATATCCCCTACTTCATTACGAAGTGTCAGATTACCTTTATTACAACTTTTTATATTTCTATTAATAATGTGCCAAGTTGTTTTGGTTTTATTATTAGAATTAAAATATTATGTTGGCTGACAATGGATGAGAGATCACACATTAGAGAACTTGGCTACAGGAGGATCCTTAAATCCAGAAATGAGCCATCGGCTGAAGGTTACGTAAGAGACTTCAACATATCTTCAATAAATTTTAGTGCAAACGACTATACCAAAGTAATTGATTGGTCACTCTGCAAGTTAACACCGCCGCCACTACTGTCCAAGATGCCAACTGAACACATTGCTTCTTTGTTGAAAGACAAAGCGCTATCAGCGTTTAACTACCTCAAATTCCCATGCCACACCCAGTCAGTTGAGAGGTATGTAAAACTGGTTACAGAAGCAGCAGAAAAAGTGTGCGGGCATGAAAATCGAGATGGTTATATTAGAGCTACTTTAAAATCAAGTCAGCTGATGCCCACATTTAATTAAAAGTCAGAACTCAAAGGGGCTTCTATGTAAATAATCTTTTGCCTACAACGAACATATGCATTGTACAAAGTAAATAGTTACTGTAAATATTGTAAATAAAATTCACCCTGGTTGGTTGGTTGCGTGGGGTGGATGGGGAAATCACTTGTTAGAGTCTTATTACAAACCTAATTATTAAATAAACACTCATCAGATATGGAAAACGACGTTTTTACGGGACTATAACTGAACTATATCTGGATTGGGAAAACTATTTTGAATGGTTTTCACACTATTACAAATTAAAAATAAAACTTTTATGGGTTTTGGCACATGTTTAAAAATCGTCGAAAATCATGAAATATCGTTTTTTTTGTGATACAACCTGCAAGTTTAGCGCGAATTCAGTAAAACATGTATGGGTCTAATTATTTTTGTATGCGTTAAGGACACTCTTTTTGTAATTTTTGCATTTTTATTGAAATTTACCGGGATTTTGACTTTTTTGGTAACTTTAGGCCTTCTGCGCGATTTCAAATTTTGAAAAATTTTTTTTAAAATATTTTTTCATTTATAATGACGCCTATGCGCAAGTTTTCCGCGTTATTAGAATTGTATTGCAGAAAAAAAACCTGTTTTTCGATCCACTCTAATATGTAATAGAGTTTTATATCTTTTCCCCATACATATTCTTATTCATGTAATTTCTTCATTACATAAATACTTAGAATTATAGTGAAATTGTATACGATAGCGATTTAACTATACATATGTTAAGCTCGCATTAAGAAATTATCGGTTTAGGAATTTATAAATGATCCCTTGCATATGAAATATATTGTACCGGGTGTCCAATTTTCGATGGTTTTGGGGGGTATCTCAGTTATTCGTAAAGATAGAGAGTTGCGGTTTTCGATTACTTTGCTACTTTTTTGTGAAACGAAAGATGCCGTGAACAAAATTTTCATAGCTCACTTCGTTTTCGAGATACAGGGTGATTTTGAAAACATTGCATTTTGGAACCTCCCTCGTATCTCAGTTATCGTTTAACTTATCGAAAAGGTAAAAAATGTTTTTTATGCAGTTTTTTACGTAGACTCCAGTGGCGTAGATAGATTTCCGCTGAAGACTGTAATTTCTTAGATATTAGTCAAAGTTATGTTTTTTTTTAAATAGGACACCCTATATATTTTTCGTCGGTTTGGTTAAGCTTTTTACAAGCTTTTCAAAAATATATAACACTTTAGATATATTTGCATTTTACATTAAAAATATAATTTTTTTGTTAGTAAGCCATGACGAATAAAAAAAAACAACTGCGTCTTATGTCAATTTACGAGATTTAGGTGGTTTATGTCAGAATAGTGTCAGAATGTAGTTATTAATTAGAATTTTCATTCAAATGCAAATATATCTAAAGTGTTATATATTTTTGAAAAGCTTGTAAAACGCTTAACCAAACAATCAATAAATATATAGGATGTTTCATTTAAAAAACATAACTTTGATTAATATCTAAAAAAAATTACAGTCTTCAGCGGAAATCTATCTACGCCACTGGAGTCTGCGTAAAAAAACTGCATAACAAATATTTTTTACCTTTTCGATAAGTTAAACGATAACTGAGATACGAGGGGGTTCCAAAATGCAATATTTTTAAAATCACTCTGTAACTCGAAAACGAAGTGAGCTATGAAAATTTTGTTCACGGCATCTTTCGTTTCACAAAAAAGTAGCAAAGTAATGCGAAAACCGCAACTCTATCTTTACGAATAACTGAGATACCCCCCAAAACCATCGAAAATTGGACACCCGGTATATACATAGATAGTAATTTACATACGTAGTAATTTACATACAGTTGACCATACTATTACTGCTTTGCATTCGGGGGCCGCAATAAAGCATACTTTTAACGGGTTTTATGGCAGTTTGAGTCGATTCTAAATCAACCGAGTGTACATACATTTATGTTAACCCTTTGTGTCCTAGTGGGCACACCGTGTGGACACTTGAAAGTAAATGTACAGTCCGCGACAAAAGTATAGGACACTACATTTATTAAAGAAGTTTTATTCTTTTTTTAAGCATATCAAGTTTGGATATTTTTACTATATATGTTAAACAAATTTCACTATCTCTATTACTATTTGAGGCAAAAATACGCGATATAGGGATAATTTGGGGTTATTGACAAAATAGAGGTGCATCAAAAGTATAGGACATGATTTATTCAAACTTTATAAATATGTAAAATAATAATTTATTTATCTATAAATAATTTTTAGTAGTGAGTTGGACCGCCACGCTTCTCTATCACTTCAAGCATTCTTTTTGGAAAACTACCAAACAACTTTTGTATATATTTTTGTTCTATATTATCCCATTCGATTAAAATACACGCTTTTAATTCATTAATTGAATTAAATTGTCTTCCACCGCTGTATACACGACGTGCTAAATAACCCCAGGCATTTTCAATTATATTGAGGTCAGGCGAACGGGCTGGCCACTCAAGAACTGATATTTCCTTTCGTCGAAAATAGTCTTGTACAATTCTAGCACGATGTACAGCAGCATTATCTTGCTGGAACACAAAGTCACGGCAAGCAATTTGTTCAGCATGTCTTGATATTTGATCGTCGAGGAGATTTATATAATTAGCGCTATTCATTTTGCCATTACAGAACTTGATTTCAGTTTTTGCATTATACTCTATACCTGCCCATACCATTACACTACCACCACCCATCTGCCTACGACTCAGCACTACCTCTTCCTTCCTTAAATCATGGTAATAACACTGATAGCCATCAGGACCGTCTAAATTAAATTTTTTCTCATCTGTAAAAATAATTTTTTGCCAGCGTTTATGCCAATGTACATGCGCGGTTGCAAATGCTAATCTGGCTTCTTTATGCTGACGTGTTAAAGGAGGTTTTCGTTGCAGTCGCTTTCGTTTTAGGTGAATTGTTGCTTTTAGCAGACGTTGAACATTTCGTAGATTAGTGTTTACACCTGCTGTTTGTGCTATTTGTCTAGCAGTCATTGTTGAATTTGATGCACACCTTAAAATTGCACGACGTTCACGTTCTGTTATAGCTTTGGGTCTCCCAGTTTTGTGTCCTTTTCCATAATTTTCGCCTTTATTTAAAAAATTATGAACCACATGACGGCTTCTGCTCAAATTTGCTGCTATTTTTGCAACTGACCAATTTTTGTTGCGCCAACTACGGATTAAACCCATTTCGGTATTGGTTAATTGCTTACCACGAGGCATATTGTATATGATGAAAGCAGATTAGTACAGTAACATTAACTACGCCTTGCAAATACTATAGTAAAATATTTTTCTCAGTTGCACTGTACCCGTTGAGAACAAAACTGAAACTGACGACATGGCCTATACTTTTGTCGCATTTGAATGTGGGGTTTTCCCCGAATATCTTTGCTTTTCCCCACTTTCGCAATGCCAGTACCAGAAACTACTGCAACCAACTTTATATGTTTGCAATACGGGTTGTCTAATCAAAATTTTTCATATAATAGTTATTTTCTTTAAAATGTATGGGCCTATACTTTTGTCGCGGACTGTATATTTAAGTGTCTGGTGGCTCCACAACGCGTATATCTATACCAATATTGCACTGAAATGTCGCCCTACCATAAAGAATCACAGACGAATCATTCAAGCGCCATTACAAATGCATTTTTGTAGTATACATGCGCTTTTGAGATGTGATAACGTGTCAAGAATATTGTGTAATAAAAGCAGTTTTTTCGTAAGATGTTTGGTAAGTTTAGATTTTATTTGGTGCTCAGTATACTGTACTACAAGTTTTTGATATTACTTATAATTATTAAATCAAAACAATGTGAATTTCAGAAGAAAGTATGTGGTGGGTTCATCATGGAACCACTAGGAATTAGCAGTATGTAGAAATTTTATTTCGTTTTAGTTGGTAATCGCGATATATATCGGCAAATAGTCAACATAACAGCAGATGATTTTGTGGAAGAAATACCAGTTGACGATAACAGGGAGCTTGGTGATGTTGAGCACCATCTTGATCATTTTTGATCAAGGCAGTTCTTTGCCCGAAGACGGCGAACTTGAAAATGCATCGTGGGATAGCGATGATGAAGTTCCACTTTCCGTTATTCAAGCCCGAGAAATATAAAAAAAAATGTATGGACTAAATCTTCATCAAATTGCCTACAGAATGTAAACATATTCGATGAACGATTTGGATTAAAAATTAATCCTGATGTTGAAACTCCCACCCTTTCTACAAAATTTTCCAGACCACCTTTTGAACCATATAGCATTTCAAACAAATCTGTATGCACTACAAAAAAGCGGTGGTAATGCAAACAGATTTACACCTACTAATTTGAAAGAAATAAAAACATTTATAGCCGTAAACTTACTAATGGGCATAAAAAAGCTTCCAAGTTATCAGGATTTTTGGTCTTCTCGTTTGGAACTTAGAGATACTTTTATCAGCTCAATAATGTCAAGAGATAGATTTATGTGGTTATTAGCCCATATTCACTTAAACGACAACGAGTTGCAGCCTAGCAGAGGGTCACCTAATTTTGATAAATTATATAAGTTGAGACCTCTCTTAGATGCACTCTCTGAAATATTTATGAACTTTCTCGATCGCAGCAAAAATCAAAGTATTGACGAATCAATGATTCGTTTTAAAGGACGCAGCCATCTTAAACAGTACATGCCTCAAAAGCCCATAAAAAGAGGCTACAAGGTTTGGATTAGAGCAGAGGAATCTGGTTACGTTTGTCAATTTCAGATTTATACCGGGAAGGTGAATGAAATAATAGAAAAAAAGTTTAGGTGCTAGGGTGGTTAGTGACCTAACAATGCCATTGGTAGGAAAAGACTGCCACGTTTATTTCGATAATTTTTTCAACTCAGTTGAACTTCAGAAGAAATTACAGGCAGAAATGATTTATGCCTATGGAACAGTTAGGAAGGGGAGAAAAAACTTACCTGTAGACCTGATTGATGACAAGAAATTGAAGAGAGGTGAGTGAGATTGGCCAGTAAGCAGCGATGGACTTGCCTGTCTAAAATGGATGGACAACAGAGCTGTGCTTCTTTTGAGTAACTAAAAAATTGGATCTAACAGGAAAACGAATTAGGGTTACGAGGTCGATCGAAAGTCCAGAAAGTGGTGGCATAGGATTTTATTTTATTTTATTGATGTGTCAGTGGTGAATGCCTTCATTTTGTTCAAGAAAAGAAGAAATTCCAAAGGACATCTGAATTTGAAGCAATTTAGGCTTTTTCTTTAGTTCTTGGCTTGATTGGAGCGGAAGAAACTGCTACAAGAAAAGGACGGCCGTCTACGGGACCTGTAAATCACTTCAAACGCACCGTTCCCTACGACATTCGCTATGATTCATGTTCACATATGCCAATCTATGCGGAGAAACCAAGAAGATGTGGCTTTTGTAGTACTAAATCGGAACCTCATAAATCGAGATGGCTTTGTAGCAAGTAAATTTTGTGTACCTATCTACTTTTTATGTAAAACTGATTGTATTGACTTGTTTTAGATGCGCCATTGCCCCAATATGCTTGACAGATAAGAAGAACTGCTTCTTGAAGTACCATAAGAAATAGTTATTCAAATATATTGATTGAATACCATTTTTGAATTTCATTTTATATTATATTCCTTAATGCCTGGTGTCTCCATAGTGCAGACGCCCCATAAAAATAAAATCAAAAAACAAAGTCAGAAATGTATCAATCAAATAGCTTCCAGATATCAATATTGATCAAGTACAATACAACGTTAATTTTAATAACAAATAATTTCGGCTTCAAAGGGTTAAATAAAAAACGTGGTGAAGATTCTAGCATTATTGAATCTACCTTTATTAAATGACTGAATTACATTAGCAAATATCATTTTATTATTTATAAAATTAATTATAAAATAAACAACACGTCTTCATGTCTATTCTAAAATAATCTCAAAAGCAATAAACTCTTTTTCCTTGTTCACTCAAAGACCTGAAAGAAGCAGTGTGAATGGTCAACTTAGGGTTGCTGGAAATCTGGAAGACTTTTATTTGGATTTTATGTAGGTAGTGATCCACGCTTTGCGTTGAAAAAGCGTCAGCTTCTCCAAGCTTTACGTAATATTTTATAAAAAAAAAATCTTCCTATCAGGATAAAAACCTAATAAGCCAACATAAAAGCATGTTTTGTCATTGATAAATAGATTGGTATTAATAGAAACCAGTGCTGCAATCGTGAGATTGGTTAGAAAGAAAAAAAGGTACTTTCAAGGGCATCTGAACTCTGGGTGTGAATTAACAACATCTTTGGACTGTCTCTCATTTAGTGGAGAAGTGAACGCGACCGTGATCGTTTACAAAGATGCTACTTTTCAATCAAGATGGATAGATCAGTAGGCGTATCTATACACAGATTATACAGTATAAAAATGAGGTTAGATAGAAGAGCATGTCTTCTATCTCTTTGATTTATCGGTTTATATCAGTTAGATCTTGGCACTGATCAACATCCAGCTGATCAAAAGAGGTCGTCCTAATTTTTGGATGGCTGCATAAACTATATTAGTTTGCAACTACATATATACGGTTACTCTAGAAAATTAAGTGTTACTTCTTCTTCTAAGAAGTCATATTACAAATAAACTAAAACTTTCAACAATAGGAACGCCGGTCAAAACAAGCACTTTTTAGCCTTTAACCGTTTAAACAAGCATCATATGAAGATGTAAGGGTACATAAATTGTTCCTGTAAACTCCATTGAGGTCCAAGAGAAAAAACTCATTTGACTTACAAAAATACAAGAGACAAAATGAAGAAGAAAGAAAGAACATAGAAGATATTGCAAAAAGAACTGAAGCAGAAATGACAGAAACACCACTGAAGTCATCCACATCAGACAACGTTTAACAAGTTTATGATAAACACCAGTCACATCAACCAAACGTTCTTCAAACTTTAAACAAACACATTGAGAACATATTTCTTTCAATCTCTGAGCAAAGTCTAAAATCAGTACCATGAATATTTTTGCTGAAACGTTGGTAGGTTCAAATGAGAAAGCTGATGTACTAGTAACATCAAAAAAAGGAATTATTACCAAAGGCTAAAGCCAGAAATAGAGTAAGTCAAGAAGCAAAATACCTACTTACTACTACAATGAAGTTATGGAACGAGTGTAAGAGATACAATATAAGAATAATAATAAAGGATAAGAAAAATATAAAATGTACAGCAAGGGAAAATATAAAAGAAGCACTTGAATATGCAGTAATAAAAAAAGGAAATATTGGGGGCTATAGAAAGTCTACAAACTATAAATATGCCTTTTAAGATTTCTAAAAAATATGAGTCATGGACTTTGGATGCAATTACATTTTAAAAGGTGTTTTAAACACTCGTTCGTTTGCATTCAGCAAATTGCTGTCTGTCAGAAGTAGCAAGGTATATTTGGCCACGTTTGAAGTGTTGAGTAATAATAGCTGATCCGAGATTGATCTATTTTTGGCAAAACTTACCAAAGTTAGAAATTCAAACCAACAGGGCTCAAATGTTATGTTTTCTAATTTCTTGCAGTTTTTTTAATGCTCTGGGGTAATTGTGTTCAATAAAGCTTAATACACTGATAGTTTAATTAAGTTAATTAAGATAGCCTAAATTACTCCAATTTCCTAGATTCTAACATTTGTGAGATAATTATGACCATGCATCTAAACCTAGTAAATCTTAGTCTAGATAATATATCACCAAAGACAGGTAAAAAAAGGTAGTCATAATTACTCCAACCTATCCTAAACAGAAATAGAAGTGTCATAAACTTACAATAAGACCGATATATAGTTGGTTGGAGTTTGGAGTTAGCTAGGATGTAAACCAAGTCCACTAAGGCCCCTATAAAACCAGCGAGGATACCCAAATTGATGGTAGCCTGGAACTGGGGTTGAAATTGTACGAGCAACGTTGATTTCCATCCTCGTATCGCGGACAAATTATCTCCTACGATCCTTCGTTTCTTCTTATCCATGAAACTCAAACGGGTATTTACTTCGTCCATTTTCTGGATTGCTATACGTGACATGACGCTTAAATTATTTATTAATTTTCTTCTTTCAATCTTGACGTGTTTGTTTTAATGTAAACATGTGATTATGACATTCCATGGTTACTTCGTAAATGTAATGCATTGTGTGGCATTGTGATGTGTAATATGGATATCTTATGCAGTACCTACTTCTCGTTTTTTCCTTTTAAATGTGGATATATAACAATTTTAAGGAATCTAGCTTCTCTTGTTATTAAAGAATTACCAAAATAATAATAATTTTGCTTTATTTATCATTCTCTAATTCACCACATTTTTTTTCTTTTTTAATATATGTATGTATACATATAGGTAAATATCCAAATGGAAAACCAGAATTCCGACCTTCACCTCTGATCCCTCAGAAATTTCTAACGCCGATGAATTTAGATTGGTTTTTGAACTTCTGCCCGATAAATCTCTAGTTTAAAAAAATGGTAAAGGTAGGAAAATAGAGCAAAGAACGATGAACGGTCAACGTTTGCACAAATAACACAGAAACAGAAAAAAAAAATTGTAAAGTGCACTAGACCACGTTGCTTTAAAAACTTAAAAACCTTTCCATGTAATTACCTATTCGACCCAATCTCGTGTATGGATGACTTCTGACCGATTTATACAATGGCTTCAAGAGTGGGACGTTGAATCGAACGATCGTAAAATACTTCTGCTGGTAGACAATTGCGCTGCGCACCTAAAGGAAGTGAACCTAAAAAACATTAAATTGGTTTTTCTACCACCCCACACCACAAGCTAGCTTCAACCACTCGATCAAGGCATAATAAAAGTCCCGAAGCAAGGATATAGGAGAAGGATGGTCCAACAATATCTGTCACTGGCGAATAGCGCATCTCGATTTTAGACGCTATCCACTTTTTGTACGCTGCGTGGATGGATAATAATAAGGAAACAATTGCTAGATGTTTCAAGAAAGCAGGAGTTTGGCATTTTACAAGAGTTATTAGTTTTTATTTTCCCTTTTTCACATTCTCATTTGGTTTTAATATTTGCAAATAAATATGAAAATTGGTGCGACCTTTTATCAAACGAAAGATTGGAAGGATTTGATGTCTTCGACAATGACCCCGTCACCAATGAAGTTTTAGATATTGAGGCTCTAATCAACGATCACAATGAGAGGGAAGATAATTTTAATAGAATTACCTGTAACAGTCATGCCGTAAATAACCGATGTTTTGCTCGCTTTGAAGACACAATCCGGATCTTTTCTTTCTTGCGAAACCTACGTAGAAGATAAAATCTTCGAAGAAATCAATAAATTAGAAATCCGTCTTTAAAATAACTATAATTTGCCTTAACCAAAAGAATAGACGATTATTCAAAACAGGAGCCGTCTATGCATATTTCTTTCATAATTATAGTAATATCTGCGTATATATCATATAAGACTATCACTGAACAATAAATTATTGCAAAATATCTTACTTGAATCTAGTAATGAATGACTAACATAAAAACAAGGTTAAATACATGTGTGTATATATTATCCAGTATGGCAATAAACATCGGTATCACCTCACACCACAACTTTGATTAATTATTCGGGACACGTGTTTCGAAAACGCATGGGTTTTCATCATCAACCGAATACCGCATCATCAACCGAATACATGCGTTTTCGAAACACGTGTCCCGAATAATTAATCAAAGTTGTGGTGTGAGGTGATACCGATGTTTATTGTTATTACGAGCCCACAGTCCTTAAAATCACTCTGATATCCAGTATGGAAAAAAGAAAACACCTAACTAAAGAAAAAACGTTTTTGAGTTCGTTATATTTTTTACTACTGTACTATGTTTTTCAAATTAAATGCGATTTTTTCAGGGGCGAATGTATCTTTAGTAAATAGGGTTTTGCTTTTAAGGGAATGTAATTATTTTGAAGAAATTAGTTAAAATATGAATCCTTTTTAGATGAATGAAACTTACTAAATGGAAAAACGCCGCTGAAAAAATTGTATTTAATTCGAAAAATATTATATGTAATATTCCCGTATTAGGTATTTCCAATGATTGCACCATACACGATATACATATTCTGTTTCAAATTTTTATTTCGTTTTGGAAATTCTAATACATATTTAGATGCAAATCGAGACTACCGCTTTAAACAAATTATTTTCTTAAAGCGTAATGATGAACATTAATTATAGAGATGAGAGATCAATGGAAGTTCAGAGTTGGCCAAAGCGTTCATCTGGTTTGAAACCAACAGATTTGTATGTCTTCAAGGACAATTTATACAAAAATACCGGAAACGATTTGAACGAATTGATACAAAATTTTGTACATCGCATTAATACTCGTTCTAATATCAATATTCATAATGCATTTCAACACCTATTATTCATTGGAAATGGTGAAAGTCAGTTTGAAAATTTTTTACATTTATTTCGTTACGATATCACTCGTCTTCAATATTAGAATTCTTTCTTATTAATGTGCAAAATATCTAGAAATTAATTAATCTTCAAAAATAGATTCATTAGATTGTTATATTTCTCATTGAACTAGTAGCCGATGGCATAAGATGGTATACCATCAGACACCTCAGAATACGTGAATTATAATCGGAATTAAACGAAACCTTTACCTACTTTTTGTTGAATGAAGAATAATAACTTGTCTAGTCTATATCTCAGTTTATTAATGCAATTTTATCCATAGCTTGATGTCACCAACAATTTCATCTTCATTGCCCGAACAATCAGAGTAGGATTGAGGCAATTAATTCCATTTTACACCACAGATTGCAGTGCAGTGCACTCTTTCTACACCTACAAGTTTAGCAACATTTATTTTCGTAGTTACAAATCATTATTTTCAGATTCTTTGTAGTGGGTTGTTGGTTGATTCTTATAGGGATCAAAAGATTCTGAACACTTTCCAACCTCACTCCAGTGGAATTTGTTCTGTACCATAATTGCCCTTGCAGATACATCCTGTTCAAGTGTTTCAATTGATTTATAGAAGGCAGCGCAGCTAATTAAACAATGGTACAACATGGTAATTGAATTACCATATGACATATGAGAAGAGTTGTCATTATGCCCATTTTTTTTGTTATTGTATCCCTCATAAAGCAAGAATACACTCACGACTCCAGCAGTTACCAGCTTTGTACAATATTGATTTTCTGTAGAATATTTCGGCCTGGGCATGAAAATCAGTTCTCTTTTCCAAGGTTTTAGATACTCTATTCTTCCTTTTATTGGGAGAAAACACCTTCTCGGCTACAACAACTAAATGTTCCTCAACAATATCAAGTATAGCTGTAGTAATAATTAATTTATTTGTATCACTTTCCCCTTGATAAGATAAAATATTATTTTTCGTAAACAATTCCGTCAATGTAAAAATGAAGTGAGTTTTGCTATTGCTGTTGGCTAAAACTTCGCTTGTCCGATTTTCAACGACTTATTCTTCTCAAAAATAAAATTAGCTCAAGTAGTTTTCAGGAAAAGGCGATTTCTTTCAACAGATCTCGTTCCATCTTTATCAGAAATGACAGCGACATTGTCTCCATAATTATTGTTCAAATATCGTATGTAAACTCCCCATATACTCTCACGTTTTTGCTTCAATTGCCAATTCGCGCGATGCTGAAATATTCCTCCAAAGTGAGTTTCTTGAGTTAACAATTGGTAGTAATAGCACGTCCCATTTGTATTTTTGGTAGTCACCCAGCAGAATAAACGAAATTCACAATTAGCAACACAGAACACTTCATAGATCAATCTAGAAATCTGAATATTGAAGAACATTGATGTCTGCATATACTTGCAATAGTGAACAATAGACTCTTCGCGGACGCCACACGAAAAGGTATTTTTAAGTGTAGACGCCATTGTGGAACTCCTTTCCATCTGTATAGTTCCAGGCGGAAAATGAGTTCTGGCAGCAAGCTAATGGGTCTTTTCCTGTCCACAATATTGAGCAACATATACAAGGAAGAATTTGAACAAAAAGAAAACAATAGATAGAACGCAAAGCCGAAATTATGGCTGAGATATGTGAATTATATCTTCATCAGGGTCCCCTTCTTGGATGTCCTAGTACAAAAGGATATGGACGGCCCACTAAGGATCACAGTATGTAGAAAGGCGTCACACACAGGATAATACCTACCTTTCGACTCTGATCACCACATTAATGTAAAAATCGAAGTAGCTAGGAGATAAATCGATAAGAGAATAGATAAGCTTAGACAAACCTACTGCTAAACAATACTCACTAGACTAGTTGCTCAATATGTCCACTATTTTGTTCTTGACAGACAATAAATCTGTGAGTAAAATTAGGATGTACACTTTGAAGCATATTTAGAGCAGTCGATTCAAATGCTTGTCTTGATTTTAATTTCACATTTTTCGACTGTGGTTCTATTTATTTTCAAAATTTGTGTTAAGATAATTCTTCATATGCCATCACCATGAGCCTGGTAATTTGTAATGGTAAACTATCAATCTACCTTCAAACTGATTTCATAAAAACTTGAAAATGATTCTCCATCTATCGTTGTTTCTAAAAACTAAGGTCCTATGATAAACCGTCAAAGAAGAAAAGAAAAAAATAAAGTTAGGTTGAGTACTACTTTTCTGAGACAACCTGCATAAAGGAAAGTATTTTTAGACTACGTTTCTTTAAGAATTACACAACTTTCATTTTAAAAGTTTTTTTGTACCTTCAACTGGTATCTAGATATCGACTATAACCGTTATTATAATCACATAAAGCTTTGAAGTTAATTGCAATAAGCAGCTCTATACAACGAATACATTTTTTTAACTTATCTATGTTTTCTTCTTTTATATATCCAGTGACAATATTTCCATGGAATCAAGGAGTGACACCAATAGTAATAAATCCAGTGCAACAGTGCACTGTTAGCTGGTGTACTATTATTGGATATGTTTCACCTTGTTGCAGCTCTGTTATTATAGTGTGGTAACAAAAAAAGATCAATTCGATTCAACTGACTAAAATAAATACGTTCTAATCAAAATTATCTTTTAATAATATAGAAATAACCGATGTTTTCTATATTTAATCTTTAAATTTATAAACATTGCCTTTTATCTAATGTAAACCCAGTTTGGCGAATGTGTCGAGTTAAAGTTCATATTTTTTGCGAACACTGTTACATACGAGTTTATATAATAAGGAAATAAGAAATAAAGGCACTATTTCTTAGTTCTAACTTCAAGATGAAAGTAGTTCTAGCATTTGCTGTCTTTACTTTGATTATTAACACCATTCATTGTAAGCCTCAGTATTTTGGTGGAGGTAAGTTATGTAGGATAATTTTGGTAAATTATTAAGACATGTGATTCACGTACGTTATTTATAGTTATTGAATTGAATTGCACATGAATGAATTGATGTACTTTTAAGGATACTTTCCCATCAGTCAAATTTAGATCATAAAGCTGTAGAATCAGTTGCTGGAAAATTGAATTCGCTAATTTTTGTTTTGCGATAATATTTGTTAAGAATAATTATTAACCAGAAAGCATTTTTGCTTCCTTTCTTTCTTGCGTGATATTATGCCTATTTCCATATAGCTTTAGTGGATGAATTTATTAATAACTCTGGATATAGTTCCTTGTTTATAACTATTCTTAATAAAAGTTGTTGTGAGCAAATATTCCCTAATAGTAGGGCCTTAGTGATAGTAATTTAAGTCTTAAACAGAAAAAAGGCAGACCTGTACCGTATCGAAAGTTCTGTCAAAACATGAATGTGGTATGTACAGAATCTTGCATTTAAGTGTCAACCTCTAATGTTAAAGTGTGCGGTTATTTTTTATAAATTAAAAATCTTTCAAACAATTGTAGTAATTTTTGTAACAATGTATAGTGTAAGAGAAATCTAAACCTAAAAGTTTGATATTTTTGGATTTCTTGCACCTCTTAAACAAACCTCATTGACAAACTTCTTCTGGAGATTTGACTTTTTCAACAATTTTGTTAAATCCGTACCAAATCTCATTTATTTCTTGAAACAATTTTCCTTTTCCTAGACTACTCATCTGCAAGGTATTTATAAAAGTACGATATTCTTTTTTGGTTGATCAAGTACATCAATTTTGCTCAGGGGCTTGATTGGTGTAGCTGTATTACATTCCAGATTTAAGATGTGATCAGTAAATTTTTCTTTCGGTATTGTCTCCTAATATCTCTAATTTTCTCTTTTGCAATTCTTTCTTCTTAAAGTTCTTGCTTTTCATTCACCTTAAGTAGTAATCCTTTTTATGAACCAGAGGTTGTAACTACAAGAATATTTTTTGTAGCCCCTCCTTTTGACAATCGTTTCCGGACCAAAATAGCAAGTTTTTTTATTCCATGGAGAGCTATTTTAAAAACATTGTTGCAAAGTGCATGTTTCTCAAATGCTTTTGAGAGATTTGAAGAATCCAATAACTAATGGTTGTAGTAAATGTGTTGAGTTTGATAAAAAGCTGTTCAAACTAATATTTTTCCCTCTGCAGAAATCACTTAATGGTCAAGTTACGGCCATCGACATAAAGTAATATGGACAAAATAATATTCTCTATAAGACGGTAAAAAAAATATTTTCTTATATATTCGTAAAAATATTGGAATGTCATCTATCCACTTTTCAGCTGAAACTTACATACATAGGCATACATCACTGTTGTAGCTGACTGTTAGGCATTCTTTTTTTCATCGCCTGCAACATAGTTGTAGACCGTTTTGTATCCCTTTTTGTGATTACCTTAGTAGTCGTGTTCATGCTGTTAAAACATTGTTTTATAATCTTTGAATCAGTACCTTATACTCCTTTCTGTAAGAGCATTTTAGTCATTTTTAGAGTAATTTCGAGCTGGAGATGTAAAATGTCCATGAGACCCTATGTCATATAGAATCACCATTACAAAATTTGTGTAAAAATTGCAGATGTTTTACTAGTGTTACGTAAGAGTTTGAGATCTCAGTTATATCATGATCTCTATCTTAGATGAAGATGAGATCTGTGTATTGATCTTACTAAATCATTGCAAGGCATTTGATACATTAAACCATAAATCATTATTATTAAAATACTTTACATTTACATTTAGGTGTTTTTTGCAAACTAGCCAATGATACTCCGCATCGATTAATAATTTCTCCTTTCCCTTTTTGTATTGTATACTTCCAAGTTTTCTAAAAACACTAATTACACATTCCAAGACGCCACTCGCATCAGCATAGTTCTCTGTGCTTTGCCCAGGACACTCTTGTATTTCTGTATAGCGACCGGTTTTTGCCAAATGGGGGCCCCATAAAGAAGCACATTGTGAATCGCGCTACACAGCACTGCCCTCTTACTGCTGCTGGGGCCCTTAATGTTGGGCATGAGCGCAGTCAGTCTAGCAGCCTTCTTTTCTGCCACGGCAACGGCATTTCTCACGTGAGCTCCAAAAGACCCCCGTTCGTCCAGCGTGATACCTAGATATTTTATGGTCTTGGCTGGTCTTAGAATCACTCCATCCAATGTAAATTCCACGTGACTCCTTTTTCTTCTCCCCCTCATCAGCAAAGCCTCGATCTTCTCTGGCGCCAGCTGCAGTCCATGTTCCCGCATCCATATATTTATTTGCTCCAGGCATCTGTTTGTATTCTCCATTAGTGTGTATTCATTGTCCGCTCCAACTATCAGTGCAAGGTCGTCCGCAAAGACAACGCACATAGCATCCTCGGTCAACTCCAGGTCCAACACGCTATCGTACAGGACATTCCACATAGTCGGTCCCAACACCGAACCCTGCGGAACGCCCGCGCTTGTCTCCCTTGTCTCATCCTTACCAAGCCAAATTGTTCTACCCTCTAGATAGCTCGTTATAAACGCGACTAGGTACTTTGACACCCCTCTGTTACTCAGCTCGCCAATTATTTGCCTATGACACGCGGTGTTGAAGGCGTTTCTTACATCAATTGTAATCAAAACGCACCTCTCTCTTCTAATTCGATTTCCAGCCTGTTTTTGATCAGTATTTCAAGCAATTTGCTCAGGCTATTGAGCAGACATATGGGGCGATACGAAGTCGAGACTTCCGGAGGTTTACCGCTTTTCAAGAGGAGCGCTATGTTTAGATTCAGTTGGTTTACTTTAATCCACTGCACAATCACTTTTAGTTTACTGTCGATTTTGTTTACAACAGATTGGATATTATCATCTGCAACACTTATCAAAGTCCCGGCTGCAAACAAAATTTATCCTGTACTTACCATATATTTTGTCGATATTATTGACATATAATACAAAAAAAAAACAACGATGATAGACTTTGCTTGGTTATGATTCTTCATTCACGTATCTAGTTATTTGGTATCTATGGTATCTAAAAAATAATTGTTTTATTCAAAACAGAGCTTTTTGTAGTTTATTCCATATGTAAGAAGCTTAATAGAGAGGTTCCAGTTTTGGGTCATTAATATGAAATATTATATACTACATTTCTGAAGTAAAATTTCTATTTAATTTCAAAAGTTGACAACAGGGAGCGATGTAGTATTAAAATTTTAAAACTGAATGGGGGGTCGAGTGACGTCTCGTTTTAAAGGGCTCACTGAGTATCATATCAAGTTAAAATTTCGTATAAACATAGTAATAAAACAAACTAAATTGAAATTTTACTTCTAGAATGTAGGATATAATATTTCATATCTATTAATGTACCAAAACTGGAACCTCTCTATTAAACCAATCAAAAGTTAGCGGGGAGGAGGAAGGGAGGATACTTTAGAACCGCACTGTATATTATAGATTAAAGACTTTAATTGAAGGAACATATATGGAGTAAACACTAGCACCAAATTGTATTTTTTTCTTTAACAATACATCCCTCACTTCGATTTAATTGCATTTACAATTAGTAGTATTTTCTTCAAATTAATGCGGTATCGAGCGATTTAACAAAGACACTCCCGCCCGATACCGAGGAGATAACTGCTGCCTGACGTTTCAGAAACCGGGCATAAATGATGGGAATTTCTAGTTAGCGAATAGAGACTTTGCTTTAAAGGGAATTTCATTTCTCTAGTAGAGAATACTGCTTTGATGGACTTCTTCAGAGTAATTAAATTCTTTGTAAATCATCTTTATTTCTTATACACAAGGACTTAAAATGTCTTTAGGCAGAGTATTAACTCCTTAACAATCTATACACCTATAATATTATTAAGCTAATGATAATAAAACTTATGATAAGCTTGTTGGATTATTTTTTGCACAGGGGACACTTTGAACAATTTCTTTAATTGTATTTTTTTTAATGGAATAAATTTGAACTAACGCATAAATTTACTCACCTTTTACTATAATACTGCGTTTTTTACCTAAAATGTTGAACTGAGGTATAGGGAATGCTATAGCAAAGTTGTAGAATATTTAATTCTGCGTTTTACTGATCAATAATATACAGGGTGTTCCATTTGAATTAACGGACATTTTTCATATTTTGTTCCGTCAAATTTGACAACATTTTCTGGGCACCCCTTATACTGTATGTCAGTTTCTGACATGATGTTTTGAAGAGCCATTATTGCCTAACATTTGGGCTAAAAATAGCTTTTCTGTTAATTAGTGTTACCGCAAAATTTGCGATGTTGTAATTGACAAAAATTTACTAGAAAAACATAATAAGCCAAATATCTCAAAGACCGTCAGTTTTTTCATATGAATACCATACATAAAGTTCCTTTTATTTTTCATGTAGATTCAAAATAAATTATAAAAAAGTTAGGTTTGTATTAAAAAAAATCAAGTTGCTGTCTGTGCAGAGGAAATGGAACATCCTGTATAATCGGCATTATTTTAGGTTTGTAAATCTTGAGAAAACTAAACACGTGAAGTAAAAAGAGTTTTAATTATCTCCCTTATCTCGTACTTAACCTTGAATCGTAAAAATTTCGCAATTGCGGAATAAGGATATGAATCCTACTGAGCAACTTAATACTAAAAAAAACCTTTATCCGAGAAGTTCGGAAAGTTGAGAGATAATTTGATAAGAGTTAGAATAATTTTACGCATTGTATTAAATAATGATTATCATTAAGTATACAAATGAAACTATTGTCGCTAATATTGCTGTTAATATACATATTTTTTGGTCAACTAAAAGTTACAAACGATAAAAAATTATGTAAGAGGTGTAGAAATGTTTTTTCCTTATCAACAATGTACGTTAATGTAAGATGATACATGTTTACAATTACATCGTTTTTAATATGAACATGCTATATTCCGAAATTTTAAAATAATCGCATTCTTTGATAACCTTGCATAATATGGGAATATAAAAAAAAATTATCTCTAAGGTTAGTTAGACAAATTAATCTCTTTAGTTTATCTGTCTCAAAATTTTTTCGTTTACTTAACCCTAAGAGATTTTTAGCAACAAATAAAAACATCATTTTACCAATTTGTATTTAATAGAACCAAAACAAATATTCTAGAACAATTAAATTAACAATATACGTATACAGGGTGATTGGTGAGAATGGCCTATTAAAAGTATTATACAAACGGATCGGAATTTTAAAACAAAATTTTGCAGTTCGATATGGTTGAATATGAACTATCATGTGAAAATATAAACAAATATCACTTCCGGTTAACCGGAAGTGGGCATCAACTTCGATTTTTTAAATAGCATGCTATAAAATAAATTACAAATTCAGCTTCTATGATAAATTTTACACATATTTCATATATCATACCCTATACCTAAATATCATTCCTTCTGAGTTATTCGCAATTAAAGAAAAAAAGTGACAGATACCGATCCTACTTTATAGTGATATTACTTCACGTAGGAGTAAATGAGGCGAATGAAATTTTGCATACGCATAGCTGATATTATGTCGTTATACAACATTTGAAGTTTTTTTCTGTAACATTATACAGCGTGTTTAAAAACTTAGTTGCTTATAAATAAGTTCAATCCGCAAAAAGTAGATTTTCTTAAATGGAAAGGTATATATTTTATTAGGTATTATGATTCTACAAAATATTCTCTTTGAATCCGTATTAGGTGTTCCTATACCTAAAATGTAAGGTTAATAAGTTATAACGATTTAATTAACCTTCATACCTAAAATGCTCAAATGTGTCAATTTACAGAAGCAAGTGTGCTTAGCTCATTTGTTTTACATACTTACTTGCTACTTATTTTGACGTCTGTCATTTTAGTTGGTTGTTCTCGCGTACACTGTGAGAAATAGATCTGTACTAGTACAATAATTAGGGTAAACAATGCGAGTATTTACTTTCCAACAACAAAAAATTATTTTATTTGTTACAAAGCATCTTAGTATTTTTTTACAATTTTTATTTTACCTCTGTAATAAAATTGTTTTCGTTTCTGTATAATACATTGTAATGTGTAATACATTTTTCTCAGTATATTATGTGTTAGAATGGATTAGCATTGAGAATAGACCAAATCAGCTAATCATGAATCACAGATATTCCCACTTAATCTTTTCATCAAGTGTTATCCCCAAGAATTTTACTTTGTTCGCTTGTTGGATTAGATTATTATCGACTTCTATATCGAATTTTTGTTCATTACTTGCGCTGAACACTACTAATTTTGTTTTGTCTAGATTTAACTTTAAACTGTTCATAGTGCACCATTCCCTCATTTTTTCAAATTGACAAGCTCCGACATACGCAACCTGCGAGTAGGATTTGGCCTGAATTACACATGTCGTATCGTCAGCATATTGGTATATTCCCTCTCCTCCCATAAAATTGGTTAAGTCATTAACATATATTACAAACAATAAGGAACCCAATATAGATCCCTGTGGAATTCCAGTTGATAATGGGGACGCGGAAGAAAACATATGTGTTTTCGTGTTATTGATAACAGAAGGAATGCTAACACAATGAGTTCGATTTGTCAGGTAAGATTTGATTAAATTTAAGCCGTTCCCACGGACACCGTATTTACAAAGTTTGTCATATAAAACCTGATGGTTTATTGTTTCGAAAGCCTTACTGAAATCATAATAAATAGCGCAGACTTTGTTCCCGTTATCCAGAGCTAATAGTAAGTTTTCGAGACAACTGAACGTTGCCTTTTCGCAAGATTGACCAGGTAAGAACCCATATTGTGACCGCTGTAGTAGGTTATTTGTCACCAAGAAATCGTATAGGCGTTTATATATTATCTTCTCAAAAATTTTAGAAAAAGACGACAAGAGTGAAATAGGTCTATAGTTATTAATAGAATGTTTGTCATTTTTCTTATGTATTGGAATAATTTGCGCGTGTTTAAGTGCATCTGGGAATATACCTTCCAGCATCATTGAATTAGCTATGTTTGCTATTGGATCAGCTATAAATGTACTTGCTTTCTTAATTAGGTTTACTGGAACGTTGTCCAGTCCGAAAGACGCCTTTGGTGAAATGTCGTCAAGGATTTTACATATTTCATTGGATGTTGCGGAAACTAGGTACATGCTTTTGGAATTACTAACTATATGTTGAGCACTTCTGTGTAGTGCAGGATTAGGTTGTATGGTAGTAGTGAAATAGTTCAGAAAGACGTCGCATAGTACTTTAGGATCTTCTATGCTAGTATTGTTACTGTCTTTTAAAGTAATATTAGAGTGCCACTTACTGTTCCCGTTCGATATTTCATGATTAATTATGTTCCACATTGTTCTGGATGTATTTTTTGACTTCAGAATTTGTTCGTTATTGTATGTTTTTTTATAGTTATTTATTAAATTTCGGACTTCGCATTTTCTAGTTTTATAATACTCAAAAATAATTTCGCTCTTTGTATTTTTATAAACGTGATACAGGTCTGTAACATCATTGGTTAATGTTTGAACATAGTTATCAATCCAAGTCTTATGGATTCTGCAAGTATCCCTCAACCTTCGCAGTGGAAAATGTTTATCAAAATAATACCAAAATGTGTCGTAAAATATGTTGTATTTATTGTTGGTACCAATTTGATGATACACTTCAGACCAGTGTTCACCTTGAATGTCAAGAAGGAATTGCAAAACAGAATCATTATCATAAATACGCTTTTCTATATATGTTGGTTGTTCCGCTACAAATAGGTTCAAATTTATATAAATTCCGTTGTGATCAGAAAATGTGCACGATCTCTACGATCGAAGTGCTCACGTTATGTATTGCATAGTTTGAAAAGACATTGTCGATGCATAATAACTACAAACGAAATTGAACGAATCCGAAAATGGGAATTTTATATTTTAAACATATTTTCTATTTAATCAATTTATTCATCTCATAAAAGAAGATGTACTGTGTGTAACACAAGAGCGTACGCACCATAACTACCTCTTAAGCTGAGTTTCCAAGAAAACCAAATATGTGAAAGAGACAAGTATTGTGTATTAGGCGTTGAAATTTCAGATCAATTGTATGTGTAGTTTCGTAGACAGAATGGTATCCAATGGCGAAATGTAAGAGTAAGCCCTCTTTCACACTGGCGATTTAGCAGTGCGAGTTAGCATCGCGATTTAGTCGCTTTCTATGCGGTTCTATGCACAGTCAGCCGCGCTGCTGAATTGCTAGTGTGTATAGGAATAGGGAATACATCGGTAAAATCCGTGAGCGATTGTCGCGCTGCTAAGTCGCGCTGCTATAAATCGCCAGTGTGAAAGAGCTCTTAGACCGCGCGAGTTAACAGCGCGACAATCGCTCACGGATTTTACCGATGTATTCCCTATTCCTATACACACTAGCAATTCAGCAGCGCGGCTGACTGTGCATAGAACCGCATAGAAAGCGACTAAATCGCGATGCTAAGTCGCACTGCTAAATCGCCAGTGTAAAAGAGCTCTAAAACCACTACTAGGAGAAAATCATATTAAGAAGTGGTTATCGTGGGCACGAGAAAATTGTAACCGGAATTGGGACAATGTGATTTTCACTGATGAGGCGTAATTTTGGGCATTTGGTCCGCCCAAGAAAAGATGATCAATCCGTGGCAGACCCACTGTCGAAAGAAGTGTTAAACACCCTCTGAAAATACATGTGTGGAGATGATTTAGTGCGCACGGTTTTAGAAAGTTGTGTGTTTTTACCGATAATTTAGACGCCAAGAAGATGGTAAAAATTTATCAGAAATATCTATTACCGTCTGCCCAACAATGGTTTAGCAACGACAGATCTCTTTGGATTCTGCAAGAAGATAACGATCCCAAACATCGTAGTCGACGTTGCATTTTGTGGAAGACAGATAATGTTATGCGAAGTAGTGGAGCGGCCTTCACAATTCTCGGATGCAAATGCGATTGAAAATGTGTGGGCCTTGTCAAAGCAGAAGCTGTGAGGACAACGTGCTTTGACAAAGAAATCGTTAGTTCGAAGAATTCAAAAGTTATGTCGTTCCTTAATCATGGATTGTGCTCAAAAGTTGATCGAAAGCATGCCGAGACGCTGCCAGGCAATACAAGACAATAACGGTGACTGGACTCTTTACTAGGAAATAGCATAATAGTATTTTCAGAGACCTTTTAGGTAGTACATGATTTAGTTTTTTAGATATTATTTGGAGACTAATACGATGCGTACGTTGTTGTGTTACGGACTGTATATATGTATACAGGGTTGTAACATTAGGAACGCCGTGGTCTCTGGTAGTCAAATGGTAATAATTTTGAAACAGTTACGTACTGGAATATATATAGGTGAATTAGATCTACAATTTAAAAATAATAGGCAACATACAGGGTGTTTCAAAACTTAGAAATGTACCAAAGTTATGTTTTTCTTAATGGAACACCCTGTGACATTTTTGAGTTGTACACTGAAATCTAGACCAACTTTATTTAAGGTTTCCTATGTCTAATCTTTGTAGTTTATGAGATATTTCAAGTTTTTTGAAAATGCAATGTTGTTGGTACATTGCTAAGTTTTGAAACACCCTGTATATTGCCTATTATTTTTAAATTGTAGATCTAATCCGCTTACATATATTCCAGAATGTTTTTTTTTCAAAAATTGTTACCATTTGACTACCAGAGACCACAGCGTTCCCACTGTTACACCCTGTATATTCATGAATACAATTAAAATGAATTCAAAATATATTTCCCATAAATCGTCCCCACCCTCGACATGTCACTACGTCTTACAAAAATCTTTTAGCAAATATTTTTTTGTTGATGCTAACAGTTTACCCATAGACTTTACAACTTTTAATTCGCAATTACATAAATAAGCAAATCTTAACCGAGATTATAACCATCGACTACGCTGTGAAACTAAAACGGATCCCGTTAAATATATCTGTTTCACTCATCGGTGATGTAAAATGCAAGTACACTGGAACCTCGATTTTATCCGCGCTCACTTATATCTTCACTATAGCACCCATTTATATTCGCTCGGTATCCACCACCCGATAGTGCACGTAGTCACATGAGCCAATCAGCGCGTAGCACGACCTTTCTTCTCCGCTAATGGGATAAAGATGGAGACCCCTCTTGAGAGGATATAAGTGAATGTTTACGTTTTCCGACTGCGGATATAAACGACGTTCCAGTGTATGTAGATAGCGCTCCGGTCGTTCTCGCCATATTAAAAAATTATACATAAAATTCTGATGATCTATGAAATCATGCCGAATAGTTGAGGTAGGTCTAACTCTTGAAGTTTTGTTTTCTGATAAAAGCGTTATATCTCGTACACTACTACTTGGACGGCCCATTTTTCGATTTGAAACCCTGCGTTTCCAATTTTTACTAACGCGTCAGCAATCCGTAGCTTGAAATGTAGAAGATCTAGTGTATAATCTAATGTAGGAGTATCTACTTGCTAAACCTTCAATCAACGCATGATATTTATACTCTAACCAGCTATTTGCGCAATCGCCGCAATCTAAATCCATTGCATGAAAAAACATTCTCAGTGTCCTTTTCTTTGGATTTTATAAAATACAGCCGTGGCCATATGTTATAGTCCACCTCGAAAAATACCTAGAATCCATATTTTTATGCTATTATCGAAATTCCAAGTAAAGCGTTTTATTTTGGGTGGTCGTAAACCGTGAAAACGTACTAAATTTGTAAATGGCAGTTCTAAGAAACAGAGATAAATAAGAAAATGTGGAGTGCGGCAAATACAATAGTTTAATTTATTTTAAGTCGCGAAACAGTAGAGATCGTTGTGATCCCGTTTGGCTTCTACATCAAACTAAAGTTTTTTTTTTGGTGCTTAGTTGCAGTGACTCCGTAAGCTGTATCGCTTGTCTGGCTATCACTGCAACTCTTGCGGTGTAGTTTGTGTGTGTAAGTTGTGTTCAATGGCTTTGTGACAGCACCATATCGTCTTTTATGATGCCGCGCTGTTAATCACTTTGCTCCCAACAGCGAATGGCAAGTCGATCCGGGATTAAACTCTCTGAAAAAATGTCTCCGTCCCTCCAGAGAATTGAACTCCGGCACCTATCGTCCTCTCACAACGATAGTCAGCCGCCTAACCACTGCGGCCATCGACCCGATATTCATATTTGTTTATTAACATTTATTTAACAAGTATGCATAAAAAACCTCAATTGAGTGAAGCAGCGCGAGGCCAAATTGTTTTACTACACAGACAGAGGATAACGCAAAAGAACATTGCAAAACAAATGAAATGGTGCAAGTGTGCAGTGCAAAACACCGTAAAACGATTCTTACAAACAGGATCATATAGTAACCCACTTAAAAGTGGCAGAAAGAGACTGACATCGAGTAGAGAATACAGAATGTCAGAGCAAATTGCACTGCAAGACAGAAGAAGAACTTAGAAACAACTCTCTGCAGACCTGGTTGGTGTCAGCAAATTTATATGGACGTAGACCGCGACGCAAACCGCTTCTCACATAGAGGCAAAGGAAACTACGCCTTGCTTGGGCACAAAAATATAAAAATTAGACAGAAGACGATTGGCAAAAAGTTGTATTATCTGATGAATCTAATATCGAGGTAAGAAACTGGCATGCCTAAACTTTAGTTACCACAAAAACAATAATTTCATAATTTTCATTACAAAATAAGAAAACGTTAAACAAAAATTTGTTTTATATCCAGTTATTCAGCACGACTGGTGGTCAGTACGTGAGGAGGAGACGAGGGCAAGAGTATCACCCCCAATGAATAGTAAATACTGTTAAATTTAGCGGAGGAAATACTATGATATGGCGGTGTATGACAACAGATGGAGTTGGGGAAGTGTACTTATGTGAGGAAAATGTTGAAAGAAGTACTGGAGCCATCCATTGTAAAATTTTATGAATGGGAGTCAGGCCAATATTTCTTTCAGGAAGATAATGCGCCATGCCATAAATCTCAGGCAGTTATGAGATGATTTAAAGAAAACAAAGTACCATTACTAGAATGGCCTCCCCAATCGCATGACTTGTCACCAATTGAAAATTAGTGGCGTATTTTAAAAGAAAATATACGATAAGACAAGTGTCATCACAAACTGACACTAAAAAAATAATTTTGCAGGAATGGCAATTAATTTTGCTAGGTATCTGTAAAAAATTAATATCTAGTATGCCAAAAGGGGTAAAAACCGTAATAATAGCTAAAGGGAGTGCAATTAAATATTAATTTTATTTATTACTATGTTATTTAGCATATAAATAATTTTTTTATTTTACTTTATTGCGTTTACTTTTCTTATAATTGAAAATTAGCTAACTGTACTATAACATATAGTCACGGCTGTACTTGCTAGTAGTCTAGGTCTAGTTTATCAACGCCTTCCATACTAAAATTGTAGTTTTATTACTCCTGGAAACTTTATGTTGACATATTTTTCTTTGTTTTATTCCATCTTTCCACAGCGTCTTCGTCTCCCTTTCCTGCAAAATTCGACCCTAACCTAATAGTTTTATTATTCATCTATTTGCAGAGGACTATGCTTTTCTTATCATCCACGACTTCATCGGAAAATCCTTTTTTATAAATCACTTTATTTATCTCTTAAAAGAAGATGTGTACAGGGTGGTCAGATAAGAATGCAAAGTGTTGTATCTCTGAAACTATTCGTCGTAGAGACTTGCGGTAGAAAAAATTAGTAAAGTGGGCACAAGAAAACTGTGGAAAATATTTTCAGATTTCCGAGATGGTCGCCAGGGGGCGTAAGCGGCATCATAAACTTTTAAAGTGATTTTTCACTAAAATCCACCCAGTAAATGTTACTAAAAAATATATGCTTTTTAAAGCTGAGCTTTACTCGAGTAATTTTTGTTTAACACTTTTTAACGTATCTATTAAAATAAAGTGGTGGGGGGTAATTCAATTTTTTAATAAATAAGTTTGTCAAAATCAGTAAAGACTGAACTGATTTTGACAAACTTGGTCTCATTACATGTACTATGGTGGACTCCCCAAGGTGGACACCTAATGTACCCTGTGTAACAAGTACTTAGTCCACTGACATTGGTATAAGTCAAAGTGACACAACTGACGGAAGTGTCACTCATTTATTTATACGTTTTATTACGATAATTTGTACAAAATGCCACAACTAACTAATGTTGAAAGAGCTGTTATTATTTTTAAATTAGAAGACAATTGGTCTTTACGAAGAATAGCGGCGCATATGCATGTAAGCAAATCATGTGAGGACAGAGAAAAGGGCCAGACCTAATGGACTTAGAAAGATTTCTAATGAGGAAGAAGATCAGGCTTTAATTCAATATGTATTGGAAAATCCGTTTACAACATCTGTTAATGCCTGTTGCAGCAAAACAGCTCGTAGACGTTTAAAAGAAGCAGGTATCCATGATCATGCACCCGCAAGGAAACCATTTCTAACAGAAGTTAATAAGCAAAATAGGTTAAATTTTGCTAACGAATTTATCAACCGCGACAAAGATTTCTGGACGTCAGTTATATTTTCAGACGAAAAAACATTTCAGTCTTGTTACAACGGTAGACTTCGCGTGTATCGGCCCCGCAATACCAGATACGATTCAAATTACATTCATTCTCTGAACCGAAGTGGACGGTTTTCAGTAAACGTTTGGGGTTGGATTAGCGCAGATGGTATTGGTGTATGCCACAGAATTCCAGGCACTCTGACGGCTCTCCAATACCGCGATATATTGGAAAATATTATGCTACCATCAGTAAGGGCCATTTTCAATGACAATTTTGTTTACCAACAGGATAATAGTCCAATCCATACAGCCAACATTATAAGAACCTGGTGTAACGAAAACCATGTAGATGTTCTCCCATGGCCTGCCAAAAGTCTTACATGGTAAAACGAATTTATCATACTAGAAATATTAGACCTGCTAACACCGAAGAGCTTTGGCAGGAAATACAAAATGCATGGGAAGCAGATCGACAAAACTACGATATGCGATCGTTAATAGGATCAATGAGAAAAAGACTGCAACATACAATTGCGGCTCACGGTGGGTCTACAAAATACTGACTATATTTTTATTGCTGTTTAGTTCATATTTTACTTTTACATTAATAAAGTTTCAAGTATTACGCCTGCCTTTAAATGCTTTTAATTAAAAAAATTCTATATAAAACGCCACTGATTGAAACCATATTTACAATACATAAAAAAAAAAATACTATAGCAACTAAAAGGTGTCCACTTTAAAAAGTCCACCGCTGTACATAGTCATGAATACAATAATTAAAGTGACAGTATATCTAAATGAAAATAAACCAGCTATCTCTAATACTGCTCAAAAATGAATATAAAAATTAAATTCTTTAGCCATACACGGAGAGAGAGAGAGAGATTTATAGATTATTGAGTTGATAAATTGCTAGTTCTGAACATGTGTATGTAAGTAAGTAATCATAACGTCAAAATTGAATGGTGTAATAAATTGGAAAGGAACTTATATAGACATACTGTATATACGTAAGATGTTTTATTTAAGGCTTTATAATTCAATAAAATTTCTAGTGGCATAAGTTTATTTTTTGTTCTTTTTAGGCTCAATTGGTTGCTATGGTTCCAGATGTCAAGCACCATGTCCTGGTTGCCCGCAACCATGTCCTCCAGTCAATTGTCCACCACCGCCACTACCATGTCCGCCAGCACCTTGTCCACCACCACCACCACCCCCGCCGCCACCACCATGTCCCACTTGTCCTTGCCCGCAGGGTGGAGTAGGTTGTAGTCCACAACCTTCAAATTGTAATGTTTGCAACAACTACGGTTCAGTTGGAATATGTTGTCCGCCGCACAATTCGTTCACTCCTTGGTATCAAGCTGGTACATCATATGGTGGTGGTCTAAGTGGATATCCTAGTGTAGGTGGATATGGTAGTTTAGCTGGGTATGGTGGAACATATCCGTCGTATGGCAAATGATAATGAAGCCAGTATTAACAACCTATCCATAGCAATGTTTTAATATGTTAAATGCTAATGTACTTTTTTCTTGTAGCAAAATTGTCTTGTTATGAAATGAAACAACTGCAAAAAATTAAATATTTTTATTGTTTATAATTATAATTATATTCGACTAACTTTTTTTCCTTACGGTGTATACATACTGTAGTTATTACCTACCTAATAACTTTTTTATGAAAATACATTTATATAAGGGGGCGATTCTGTATGCTAGAATATATTAAAAATATTCGCTATATCTTTATCAATATTGTTACACCATAATTATTATTCCTATTTAATATTTATTAAACACGTACTTACATATATTATATTACTTTTTCGAGAGTAAAGGAGACAATCACACGCAACGTATTTCAAAAATAAAATTCCCCAAAACAGTTTGTCCGGAAGCGCTAAACGATCGGAAGAAATCTTTAATGCATAGTTTAATATTATAAAATACGGACACAAGTTATATAAAATCTCCGATAAAACTGTTTGAGAGATTGTCTTTTTTGAAATAGAGTGTAAACACATAAATTATTAACCGAAGAATTTTGTCAGAAATCACAGTAAATATTATACACAGTAGGTATTATACATATAATGTCGAACAGTTTTTTGTTTAACGATTAATTATGTATTTTATAGTTTTAAAAAGGCAGTGTGAATTCTCTTTTTAATTGAAAATTTGTAACGTGGCAATTTCGCCGTTAAGATTTCTAACAAAAGATTCTTTCACGACAGACAGATATAATCAGGCGTTAGTTAACTTTTCCAAAATGTAACTTGAGTAACGCCAGATTTTATATATTTGTCTTGTTTACATTCAAGATTTATTTTTAAAGATACATAAATACATATATATTGCAGATGATTTTGAATGAGATGAATTAATCTATAATACTTTCTTTATATCTAAAATCCTTTCTAAAAGGTGAGTATACAAGTAACTACATAACATCACATTGTTAGAAACAGTTACAGTACGATTACGAATTTGATTGTAAATCAAAGAGGAAATATACGCTGCAAAATCTTTTATAAAGTACTCACTTACACAATATGAAAAAAAAAAGCTTAATAATGTGGCATTTGTATAGTTTCAATATGTAATAAATTCTTTAAGCATAGGAAACGATTGAATAAACAAGTTAGGCATTTATGTTTATAGATATTAAAGCTTTTAAATATCGCTATGTAAGAAACTTTTGGAAACTAAAAACATTCGAATAAAATTACAATATAATTCTAAAGATGGATATGAGATCATCAAAAATATAAAATAAAATAGTAAATAGCGAGGCTTGTTAAAATAATTATCAAAAATAGAAAACAGATTAAAATATTAGATTCTATTTAATGGAATTTCTATTAACGACTTTATATACTAATCTCTGTATACAGGTTTACCACCGCAGTCTAGAGTCATTTATGTTTATTGTACAAGACAAAAATGAATCATTTACAAAAAATTACCTTATTGTGCATTCAAATATTGGCATCCTACACTACTTCAATTTGTGCGTGATTGATTATATAAAATTCATAATATCCAAAAGATTATCTAAGCTCAAAAGATTTCACTAGTCACGGAAAGTGACTAGTATATAAAGCAATCATTCAATTCAATAAGTGGAGATTTTTCAAACCAAAAGAGGGGAAATTAGGTAAACTGAGCCTATCGGGGTCAAGGTGAGCTAGTTTTGTGACTAAGATATTGTCAGATCTTGAGACCCTCGCGATGTTTTTTTTCGGTCAGCGCAGATCTGCACGTTGCTCACGTACTACGGTGCATTACTGATGTATGTATCTCAACGAACGATGTTGATTTGTTTTTTTATTTCGACCAGAAGGATGTTGATTTGTTTTTCATAGATGGAAATGTTGAAAAACACGTCATGTTACAGTAATATTTATTAATGCCCAATGCAAACTAATCAATGTAAGATACATTATCTTATGTAATAAATACAATCTTTTATTTCATCGTTTCCCAACTAAAAAAAAAAAGAATAGCAAAATGTACAAATTCATCGCACACTCGTATTCGTACAGCTGCCGCTGACTCAATAACTCAAGAGCATAAACACATTTTTTTTACTGGAATTCTAGCAAAATAGGGAAATTACCGATTGTGTGTGCATATGAACGAAATCTAATAAAATGCAGCAGTATTAATCGAGACATCCGCCATAATGGGCAGAAAGGGTACGGAAACATCGATCGAAATTCGAAAATTAATTATTTCTCATTACGAGAAAGGTAAAAGTTTAAGTGAAATAAGTGAACTTGTTAATAGAAGTCGGTCCACAATTCAGTACATCATAAAATGGTTTACAACCGAAAATAGAATTCATAACAAACCAAGAAATCTGAACAGAAAGATTTTAACGCAACGCGAGGGGCTGAACTGATGAAGGTGTGAGAGAGAGAAAGTGTTTCAAGAAGGAGAAAGTTCATGTTATGGAGTGGCCATAGCAATTGCTCGACTTAAACGCAGTAGAGCACTTTTGGGCAGAGCTAAAGAAGCGAATCGGGCCTTTCAAAGTCACAAGTAAAGATGAATTGTGGAGGCAGATACAAAAATCCTGGTATTCTATTTCGAAAAGTGTTTGTGCCAATTTGGTAAATTCAATGCCCCGGAGGTGCGAAAAAGTACTTATACCAGCTGGCAGTGTACCAAGATATTGAAATTATTTAATTTTTGTTAGAAAACAGAAAAAAAAACAATTGCATATTCCGTTTTCGAGATATTCACAGAAATACATTTTTTGTAATGGGGCAGCTTGCATGTTTTTAGATGTTCTTAAAGAAAACAATATTTTGAACTAAGCATTACATTATTGTAAACCTAAAAATAGGCGAATAAAAAGTGATTATATTTTCTGGAAATAGACAATGACCGATTTTTCTAATACTTGTCAAACAAATGACATTAGTAGTAAGCCATATTAAGCAGTTTCTTAAATTTCCTTTCATGTTACCTCGTTTTCATGGTTGGAAGCAGATGCAAACTCTAATTTCATTGCCTTTGTAATTCACCATGTTGTAAAATTCTTTCTACTTCCAATACAAGACTGATAAGACACTCCTGTTTACTGGTTACGATTTGAATATTAAAATAAAAACAATCCAGTAGTTCATATGGACTTTCATGGATCTTAGAAGATGTGCCGCAAACATTTAAGATTGTGAAACATTTATCCTAGTAATGGATGAGCATTAAATTATTCTGTCATAAAAGGTTTTACGATTGATTTCACTTGCTTTTTCCTGAAGGAAAAAAGAAGCAGTTCCTAGAGTGTATGCAAAAACAGTCTAACGGTTTCATTCGCATCTCCCGAGCCAATGGGTGTTGGAAAGATGATTAAAAAGATAAAAGCCGACATGGCTTTACATCTCAGACAATTATAGATTGTAAAACTCATGTCTACATATCTAAGTATCGTAAATTGCAGTTTATTTGAAATAAGCACCTTAAAAATGATTTAAACGTGCAGCACCAGCTGATGACTCTGTCTATAAAGGTGAGTGTTTGATAGGGTATGTATACACCTGGATGTATACATACAATTTTTTAATTTTAATTACTGCCAAGTGGTGAAGATGACGAGACGTATACAAGGGTAAAACTGGCGTTTCTAAATATGATCACATCTTTATTATTTGCAAACATAAGGTAATTTTTTGTAACTGAATTGTTATCTATTGCGGTCATCCGGTATAACGCTAATTTATTTAAGATGAAACAATAAAAACAGTGTTATTCAGAAGGGAAAAATAAACATTTTCAATGTGTAGGAAATACATGTTTTATAGACGTTTCATTTTACCAGTTATATATAATTAAAAAAACAAACAAAATTATGATTACAATTTTCTCTTAATGAAATTATTATCACAGTTCCCTAAACGAAATTTTGTGAAAAAAAAGACACTATTATTATAAGTACGTCATTATATTTTACTGGCCGTCCCAAGATGTTGTCAGCCTAGAGTTCTTTTTTCACTTTGCTTGGTACAGGAGTTTAGCGACTTTCGACAGGGATGAGATGAGAGAGATGGGACTCTAGTCCTGCGGAAATGAGGACAATAATAAAAGTTCACAGAGTTAGATTGATCTTATAAGCGACCCTAATATTCTTTGCAATCTCTTTAACGATCATTTCGAAAATAATCATGTTATTGTTCCCAACTCTAGAAATTTTGTAGCCCATAGTAATATTCAATCTACTTGTAATACCTTTTTCTTAAATCCTACTGACACGTGTGAAGTGGCTAGAGTTGTCAATGAAATTGCAATAAAACAATCATCCGAAGTTGATGAAATTCCATGTTTTCTCTTAAAATATGTTAATAGTCACATAGCTCGGCCATTAGCCTATACTATAAATTCTGCCTTTACCTCCGGCATTTTTTCAGACAGATTAAAGGTTGCCAAAATAATCCCCTGTTTAAAATAGGGTAAACACAATAACTTGGATAATTATCGTCCGATATCCTTGCTGCCTGCTTTCAGTAAGGTCTATGACAAAATTTTAAATAATAGATTGACATCATTTCTAAATAAAAAAACATTTTATGCACATCACAATTTGGATTTATTTCTCATAAATCAACTAAAAATGCAATACACAATGTTTTGGATCATATTTAACACAGATTGGAAACTGCCGGTATTTTCTTTGATTTGGCTAAGGCATTTGACGTATTAGATCATAATATATTGTTGAGAAAGTTGGAGTGTTATGGCATTCATGGCGTTGCTCTCGATCTGTTCAAATCATATCTTTCAAATAGATATCATGCACTATAGTTGGACATACAAACTCAACCAAAAGGAATTATGTATCAAGCCCGTCCAGAGTGGTGTTCCACAGGGCTCCATACTCGGCCCACTCTGTTCCTGCCATATGTTAACGCATGAGTTCCGCATCAATTTCTGGCGTATCCGCTCAATTAAACAACACAATATGCAATATATAATAACTTGATACTTAACAGTAAAAAAACTAGTTTGATTCATTTTTCCAAAACTTGTATTAATTACAGCTTCTGCACGAAATCCTCCGACAAATCAGTACCTCAAGGCGATTCCACTAAGTTTTTGAGATTAATAGTGCATAGAAATTTAAAGTGGGATGCACACTGTTCGGAACTCCGCAAGAAGCTTAATTGAGCTCTATACGGAATAAATATTCTAAAAAAACTGTATCAGCATGTTTTCTCTTAAGACTTTTTATTTCGCTCAAATCAAGTCACGTTTGCAATATGCATCTTCTGGGGTTCATCTACCCACTTCAATAACGTCTTTTTGCTGTAGAAGCGCGTGACATGACAATGTCAATACCATGTAACAGGTGAACGACAATAAATCGATTCTATTCTATAAAAGATTCAGATCCCGTAAAATCTGAACTTTGTACTAAAATTTAAAGTAATTGTTACAGGACGAATTGGTTACAAAAGTGAAGTGAAACTGACGAAAAAGTTAAAACTTGAAAAAGAATGGGAAAATTGTACACTCTTGCCATTGTAGTGAGTTAGGACGCAAACTAAAGAATCAACCAAAATCAAAATGTTCAAAAGGAATATACCATATGTCCGGATTTTCTTTGGATAAGCAAACGTGTTCTGCACGCGCAGACTTATTCTACTGGACGCATAATGGCATAATGTCGGGGAGTCTTGGCATTACCCATCAGTTACCACCTGCTATTCGTCTCATCATTCGACATTTCAAGAGCGACAGGTTAGGGTCTAGTTCTAAACGTTCTAAACTCATTTTAGGTTTTAAACCGTTAGATTAAATTAATCGTTTATCATGAATTCACTTTGGAGGAAAAGAAATCCGTAATACTTATTTATGACAGCATTTGAACGCGAAGTACCATGTAATTTTATGCTTTATTTGATAAACCATTTCAAAAAATATGGATGTTTACACTCGTTGAACTACTTTTACTTTAATACTTGTAATTAGAATTTTATTTCAGATATTTAGTCCAACTTGGGATTGCTGATGTTTCTACCATACATCTTTTCTATATTTGAATCGTTTTATTAATGACATGCCTTCATTGGCGATAGCATGAGATTTAAATGTTTGTCGATCACCGTCGACAATAAGAGATGGAAGGCGTGACTTAGTACTAGTAGGCGAGGCTTTGAAGTTATTATATGCGCGATTTTCAAGTTTCTCTCACACACACTGTATGTCCCAAACACTAATATGAATTTAGTTGAACTCTCCAGTACTTAGCAGTACTACCATCATGCACCAGCAGAAAATGCTATTTTTTAACCTACTTCTATCATTACTATTAATTTCGTCAACACGTATTTGCGGAACGATACTCTTGAATTTGACCACTTGACGGAAAAATTGTCATCAGTAAAAATAACACGTCTTCAGAGAAGTATTCCTTAAATAATAAATTCCAAAGCAAAGGCTACACCATCTTGATTAAACTACAGTAGTTAAAGTTAAGTTACTATATTTTAGCCAAAATGCGTTCCAGGAGTTGTTGTTGAGTAAAGCTGGATTCCGAGTCACCGGCATTTACCCGTTGAACCCATTGGGGTATATATACAACTGGAGTGAGTTTGTCACAGGGAAGGGGCAATATCATTGAGCTAGTATACTAAGGAGACGCTATGAAGCATATTTCCTGTATGTTCAAAACGGCGCACTGGACGGGGCTTAAGTGGTGTACCAATATGGCTGCCTCACCAGGTCCGGACTACTGAAAATTGTAAGTATAATCTTAAGGCTCCACTTAATAGATAGTTTTATTTAAAATTAATTACGTCATCCCACGCCTATTAGGCTCATAAATGTCATAATTTGACAATATAAACGCTCAATATGTAATAGTTTATTTATGTACCTACATATAGGCGCACCAATTGAAATTTTCCAATTACGGCCCTGCACATTGTTTTTATGTCAAACACTGACCTATGAAATGTTATTTTCGACGAATTCTTCTTGTTAACGCTGTTTCTACTCTTGCAACTAGGTAGAGCACAAGACACCATTATGTCTTGTAGTAGTTTTCTATATAATATAACTGTAAGAACTGAAATAATCAAATAATACAACCATACATGACATATACACTAGAATCTACGTATTTGACGTAAAATGGTGTACCAATATGGCCGACCTGCGCCGTTTTAGCCACGTGATAGCGTCTCCTACTTATTCTATCTCAATGGGCAATATAGAGCGGCCATGGTGGGGCCGGTGGTATACGACCCACACTACCTGCTTTAACACATTTTGCATAAACATTCAGGCGAAATAAAACTATAATTTAGATTTGCAAGACAGTGAATGCATAATAGCAAATAGTTCACCTCAATTTGCGTCTGTGAAGTCTGTTATGAACTTGGTATTTACGTTGCAACACAACCCCAGATAATACTTATTCATATAGGTATAAAACCGCATTTCAGTTTACTTAATTGTCTAATATGTTGCATATTACCAAGGCGCGAGTTTTAAATTTCCCGCAAAAAGCCCCACAAAGATAGGCAGTTTTTCTTCACGTTTTCGTCGTGGTGGGGACTTAAACATACCCTCTCCAGTTGTATATATACCTCAATGGTTGCACCCTAATGTCTTCATCGAACAAAATTTCTTGGCAGCATCAATGATGGCTCAATATTCCAACCAATCTACAGAAACAGAAAATTATGACAATCCTGTAGTTGCTATGCCATCTGATGAGTCCGTTGATAATAGAGCTGAGTCCCTTGCACTTGGTCCATCAAACCAGACATTGTTCCATAAACAAACGCAATCCTGTTCCTTTTTCTAATGACTAACTACTCCTACTATTCTACCGTCTTCCAAGCCAGCTTATAAAAAAGTTAAACAACACGTGACTGTCTTCCAATGAAAATTGTGTTAGAAAAGGGAGATACTAAGAAAAAAGCAAAAGATAGAGAAAAAGATGGAAAGATAGATCAAACGAAACCTAGGAGAATAGTCGCATGCATGTCGCTTATGAGTTCAATTTGTTATAGTGATAATATGCTCTGTTGTGATCTTAACCTTTAATTATATTTAGTAACATTGATCTTAATAATATATGATTAATGAGAATGCGCTATTACCCTCACTGGGCGGCAATGGCAATCAAACCAATTTCTATTTATTAAAATATATTAACTATTTAAAAAGTTATAGCATTCTTCCCTGAAATGATCGACATTCCCCCTTCTTACCCTATGTTAGGATGCAGAGAAACTCATAATATGTTTACAAGCTGGTTGTAATTAAATACGACTATGAATTGTAGCATGTAATTAATCGAAGTGAACGTTTGCTAGCTAATCTCGTATTAGACAGTACTGTGATAATAATTTCCTTCATTGTTTTATTGAGATAATTAATGATTACCAATTGACATAAAATAAACGTCGAATTTCTTATAGTGTTCTAACGTTATTAAAGAAAACCTGTATAGTAGATGGAAAGAAAAAGATACATTGTGCACATACATAAAGTACGAAATATATTAGTTATTTCTAAACCATAAAACATTTTGGAAATATCTTTTCAAGGTCGATTTTTATTATGAATTGTACCTACATAGTATTCTGTATGGTTTGAGAAATAACGAATTTATTCGATGCTCTGTAGACACACTGTATATTGGTAAAGTAAAGTAATTTTGATTGGAATGTTTGGTAAATATAAGATAATACTTTTACGTGAGCAGTCCATATTGTACAGCACTCAGCATTCCCTTACATCACGCTTCGTGTTCGTTTCTGTTTATACCGATAAGAGCTTCTGTTTGTTCCGAAGACGTTTCGGGAAATCTAAAACTACTGCAATGAAAACGAAAAAAAAATGTTAGTCCATCTAGACATAATATAGTATCCATAATATCTGGATCGTTTTCGAAAAGAAAATCGATCTGAAAAAATCGTCAAGACTTATAGAAACATTGATCTTAGAGTGATAAAAAACTGGTACCTAATTTGTACTTACCGGAATCTTGTTCTTCGAAATATCGCGACATAGGCACTGCGTATTAACATGAATACTGGGTCCCAATTTTCGTAATGCGACAGTTTTTGACCCCTAAGAAGGCAACAATCAT
>CM043016.1:48068709-48115621 GCA_023690525.1 Holotrichia oblita | reverse complement strand
GTTCAGCAACTTCATCCTCCTGATTTCGTATTACGAACACAGTTTTGTTACTGGTATAATATCAATCTGATGCTTGGTTTCATCTGTCTGCTTATGTTAATTACCAGAACTTGGTCGGCAGAGAATCCGCAGAACTTAATCCAAGTGCCATTTGATCCAGTTAAAATCGGTGTTTGGGTGGCAATGTCACGACAAAGAATTATTGGTTCGATATTCTTTCAACAAACGATTAATGCTCAACGCTACCAAACCATTATTTTAGAATCATTTATAAATCAGTTGGATGACAGTGAGTTAACGAGTGGTTATTTTCAGTAAGATTCAGCTACAGCACACACTGCACAAATAACAATTAATTATTTACACCAATTCTTCCCAGACCATTTGTGGTCAAGTAGATCTCCCGACTGGACGCCGCTAGATTTCTTTTGGTTCCCTTATTTGAAAAACACAATATGCCGAAATCAAATACAGAATTTACAACAGTTACGGAACGCTATTGAGGAGGCAATAACAAATATAGGACCTGAAATGTTAACTAATGTGTTTAACAATTTATCACGACGAGTACAGTGTTGTTTAGCAGTGGAAGGTCGACACTGAGCATATGCTTTGAATAATTTTTGTTTAGTCGTTTAAAATATGCGTTCAAAAAACTTGTTTCATCCATCGTTTTCTATAAATCTTCCTTCTGGTATCAGTAAACAAACATGCATAACGCATCCATGTGATAAAAATGACATAACCTACAAAGTTGTACCTATATACGAATAACCAGGCAAGCCAATTTTCCAGTGTTGCCAAAGTAAATATTTGTTACAAACATTTATAGTCACTTGTTATAACCTACGTCTATTATCAAGACGTTGTGTACACATCAATCAACATGAGATTTGCCTTAATATGGTTTTAATTGTGTTCAATTACATGAGGGTGTGCTGTTTGTCTTCAACACGAGCGTTTCACATAATGCAGGTCTTGTCAAGAATAATACGAAGGAACGTGGCAGGTTAAAGTTCAGAGAGCGATAATGGCATGAATTGATTCAATTTACTGTCTCTAGGAAGGATGTAAGCGATTTTACTCCGTGTTGATTGCTGCTATAGTTGTAATGCTGTGATTGACAATTCAGCAAACTTTGTAATCTTTATTTTAAGAACTGCAAGTATTTAAGCGTTGTACATGTGTAAAGTAAACAAATACCGAAAAATCAACAACAGAATAATTTACAATATCCAAAAAAGTAGACATGATAAGCTTATTTTCGGCCGAACATATAAATTGCAAATTATTATCAAATGCAGAACATATACGGTGCCTTATCATGAGTAAATTTTCCATTATCTTAGAAAGTTAAATATGTAAATTGTCAAAGTTTGGCGAACTATACTAATTGTGTAACTTTTTTGTTTATAAAGGAATTTGAAAACCAGTTTCATATTTTCAAAATATTTTTTCAAGTATGTTGTTTTAATTTTTGATAGATTTTTATATAACTACATTAAAGGGATTGATGAATTGAAAGAAAGTATGACAAATGGCTTAGAAGTTAAAGCTAACACATGTTTAAGATAAAGAGAAGACAAACGTGAGAAAATCATCATCTTTGATACAATTTTGCTGATCAACATCGATTAAATTTGCAAAGTAAATACCAGAAAAAAATTGATGGATGTGTTTCAGCAAATATCGAGTTTGGCAGCCTCAAAGCTTTGAAAGCAGTCAGTGTAATGACTATCAGAGATAAGACCTCGAACAAGATTTATGGAATTACATATCCTCTTCAAAATAGTCTGCTGCGGCTGCTGAATAAAAAAGAACTAAGAACAAAATTATTTCAATTGGTGAGGAATTAAAACATGCATAAGCTCGTATAGTACCAGTGCGAAATGTTATAGAAATTAATGCAGTTTAGAAAAATCGTAAGAAATTATACAGTGTACCCATCTAGTGCGCAGAAGTCCAATATCCTGGTTGATAAGACAGATAGATGAATCTTTCTTTATTTGATGTGTCTAGTTTTCGTAAGATCTACAAACCCAAAATAATGCCGATTATACAGACTATTCCATTTATTCTCCTAAACAGACAGCAACTTTGTTTTTTTTAAACACAAACGTATTTATTTGATAATTTATTTTGAATCTACATCAAAAACAAAAAGCATTTTATAACACTAAACACTTTAACCCACTAAACACCAAACAAGTTTTAACTAAAATACCGATGCGTTTCAACAGCAATGCTGTCATTATCAAGGCGATAATAAAACTGATTTAAAATAAAATCTACAAATACAGGTAACCTAAATGTTATGCACGGTCAATCCGATACGCATCATTAATTTCCGATTAACGAAAACAATGACGAATGCGGTATAGGTCCGTTGTCACAGTTCATTACACATGACTTGTTTTTATATATTTCTAAACTTTCGAAAACATTTAGAAACTTACAATTGTTTGTCTAATTAATTTAACATTCGTATGATCGATGTTGTGATCTGTTTCAAAAATGTGTTGGGCAACGCTCGATTTCTCAATTCTATTAAATATAAGATGAGCCGTATGCTTTTTGAATCTAGTTGAGACTGCTCTCCTGGTTTGCCCAATATATTTTTGATTACAATCTTTACAATTGATTTCGTAAATACCTGACTTTTCTAAGGGTTGTATTTTATCTTTAGGGTTACCGATGAGACTTTGTAAACTAGTCCCAGAACTATAAACTATTCTGAGGTCTAGCTCTTTGAAGATTTTACTCAAACCTTTAGTGATAAAGGGAACGTAAGGGAGGGTCACAACGGGCGAAGCTTTAACATCCTCCCGAAAAGTCGTAGATTCTTTCACAGTTTTCTTATAATGAAACTTCCTAATTAACTTATAGATATGCTGAGGCTGGGAACCATTACACTTGGCCGCATCTTTTATAATTTTAAGCTCTTTCTCATACCTCGCCTTGTTCAAGGGAAAAATGAGAAGTCTGTGGACCAAAAAATTCAGGCTTGCCATTTTGTGTTGAACACAATGATGGGAATCTGAAGGAATGTAGCCAAGTGAACTGGTTTCCTTTCTATACACGTCAAACTCTAATCTATTGTTATTTCTAATTACTAGTATCTAGAAAGTGTAGCTGACCGTTTTCTTCACTTTCACAAGTTTGAACTTTATGATTTCGAACCGATTATTTAATAGCGAAAATATCATCCACATACCTCAACCAAACCCTAGGAAAGTATCTCTCAGATTCTCTTGAAGTCCTTTTCAAAACGGTTCATGGCAAGGTTAGCCAAAAAGGGCGACAAGGAGTTACCCATTGCCGTTCCTTCCAGCTGTTTATAAAAACTCCCGTTGAATTGAAAAATGTTCTGTTTTTTAATGCATTTTATGTATATGTATGGCATTTTATGTATAGTACTCATCTGAAGAAATTCGTGGTTTTTGAGATATTTATGTTTTTCTAGTAAATTTTCGTTAATCATAATATTGCCAATTTTTTGGTTATGCTAGTTAAGAAAAAGTAATTTTTGATCAAATGTCGGGCAACAATGGTTTTTCAAAACGCCATGTCAGAAACTGATCTACAGTATAAGGGGTGGACAGAAAATGTCAAATTTGACGAAAAAAAATGAAAAATTTCCGTTAATTCAAATGAAACACCTCTATATGATTAGTTGAATATTTTATTTGCTATGGCATATTCTATATCTAAGTTGAATATTTTATCGAAAAACAAACGCCGTATGATGGTAAAGTGCTTCATTTCAAAAAAAAAAAAACAGAAAAGAATGAAAGAGATTGTTTGTTATCTCGACCATTCTTTTCTCTGCATAATATAACCCTATTTTGGAAATCTCTTGCCTCAGTTACTGATTTGACATTTCATAGTTAAATTATAATTATGTTGTGTTTGAGTTTTAGTAACGAAGATTTCTTAAATTTGATCATAATCTTTTCTTATTTCAATGTCAAACTAATGACAGGTATTTAATTTCTGTCTAATGATTGACCAATGTATTTTTGTCAAAAAGTGAACACAATAGATATAAGTAATTACATGCATAACAATATCTTTGTTAGATATTACTCTAGTAATAAATACACTGTCTTCGTTTTACAAATTCGATATTTAGTGCATTTATTGTAAAAACGACAATGTTTCATGAAACTAAACTGAAATGGAGTGTAGAATTCAAGAATATGACGAAATATAAAATATATTAACAAAATTACTTCTCATGTTTTTGACTTTTCATTAACAGGAGATTCGAATTTGTCATGAAAGTGCGGTACCTACTCTATTTAAAATACCGAAGTTGGTGTTCACTTTCGGTATAACCGGAAGTCAGCCAACTTTGAAAATATTTTAGCCAAAACTTGCTTTATGTAAAACTTGAATACCCAAAATTTCAGATTTGTTCTGCAAACGGTACTTGAGATATTTTCCGTGTAAGCTCTTTGCGAGACACACTGTATAGTATACTTCTCTATATTTTATTTGTTAAGATTTGTACACAATAAAAGCGAATTAGAATTGGATATAGAATACATTTAGATGCTAGTTTATTACTTAGAAGTTGTATACTAGGTACTTGTATAAAAAGAAATTTTGAGTGAGTTTTGGTATCGATTTGAAGCGACCTCAATTTGAAGTGATATTTGACTAAAAGCGTTAATGACAACAAAATCACCAAAGGTAAGTACTTATAGAAAAACTTGTAGCATTTCCATGCATGTAAATATTGAAAAATATACAGAGTGATTCATTTGAAGGAAAGGAAGGTTCTTGAAGTTTGAAATTTTTCAGCTTTGGTACTAGATTTTGGACATCCTATATAACCTGTTGTAAGTTTCAAAATGTATTTTGCTGCTTTATGGTGTTGTTGCTATTTCTAAAATATGCTTTTTTTAAACGAGTCGCAATAAGTCAAAAGCAGTTGAAAATAAGTAAGTTTAGGAAAGCTTATGTACCATAAAATCGATTGCAGGATCCAAAAATGTAATAATATACAGGCTGTGTCATTTAAAGTAAGAAAGTTGATGGCTACTTCGGCTTCTGTCGGACGTTTTAGAACATCAACAATATTTCACAACCAAAAAGGGCTGTGAATTATCCTTATCCTGAAAGAATCAAATTCATAAATAGTTAGAAATTCTGAAAACTTCTACTGAATCGTAATAGACTTTGTATACATTCTGTGTGGTTGAGTGAACTGGACAAACTCGCCAGTGTCAAGTTTAAATAGGTATCTACACGTTGCTGTATTTGATGTATTTAATGATTTCGATTGTTGGGGTATATGCATAAATGCTAAAATTACATTTTTATGTAGATTTGCAAACATTTCGGTAATAATTTGACATTTTATTACTACTAATTCTATTACGAGTATTATAGCTCAATTGTCATTGGGAGAAATTTGTTTTTTTTAAACATTTTTTTGGCTTTTTATACCACTAAGAAATGGACAAACATCAAGAAAATTACGATGATATACACATATGACAGCGTTTTACAATAATTCTGTTTTCATGGATGTTTATATTTTATTGATAAATAAGAAAGTGAAAACGCTGTGATAAAGCACCTTTGTTTGTTCATTTCTTAGTGATACACAAAGTACAAACACAGATTAATTGTAATAATTTATATGTATACTTTTTCAGTTTTGGCCAAACAAGCACCTTTTCGGTCGACTGTGCGTGGGTACGATGAGAATTCATAAATCAAATTGTTTATCCTGCTATAATCTTTCATTGTGTTTTTAATAAACAATGTTTCATTGTACTTTAATCAAATTTAAATAAATTTTTTAAAATTACCAGAAATTATTGTTAACATAAAAATATATAGTTGCATAGAACACAGAAGCGAAGAATACTAGAAGATCACATTGTTATTCGAGACTACATAGCGTACAATTGAATGTTTGTTGCAAAATATTTTTCTTAAAATGTGCGAAATGGGATTAATTGGTAAGCCTTGATGAATGACCACCGCTTAAACAAATAATGGAAATATATAAGTTCTATTTTAGGTATAGAATACGATTTATGAATACCAGTATTGCTATTATAGAGCAGCAAATTTATGCAGCCTGTCTGAGATAACGTTTTTTTTTTGTCTGGACATCTGATTAATAATGCAGGTTTGTTTAGATTAGATAAATTAGTCGCCATTAAAAGAAGTATTGGTCGTTTTTAAATTTCCAAATTCCGTACATTGGAAAATTATATCCATAAAATTAAAATGTTAAATTTTCTTTTCAACAGTACCTACATATTTTTAAGTAGTCTTTGTTGAAAATCCTTTTTTTGTAGATGTCAGTAAAAATTAAGAAAACCGTTTTTGGCATAAACTTATTTCTTGTAATTTCCAATTTACAGTTTTATTGATGTCAAAAATATATTGTCATTTTCGATTTCATCGGAAATAAATGTTAGTGTAGTTATTTTAAATAGAACGGTGTACTTTTGAGAGCTATCTTCGACCCTTATTAGAGTTAGTCTCCACTTATGAACTTAATGCGTTCCTAAGCGTGGTTCGTATCTCGAAATCCCATGGATATATACCTAGTGAAAAATTTTCTAGGTGATGTAAAAAATAAATAAAGATTTTAGGGTATTTATTACAATATTATTTTTATTGTAGTATGTATGTGTTTCAAATTTACATTCTGTATTTAACAGTCATCTTATTTTCTTCTGTCGCTTGGTAACAGGAGCTGTAAAATATCTATCCATTGTTGGTTGAATCTGCAGTTTTCATTATTTTCTTGAAATGATTAATAACGTTGTCATTGTAAAGACTTGCTCTGGAAGCAGCCTCATCTGGATGACACTTTTTCACAGCTTTATTCAGATGATTCCATAATTTAAGTAAGCTCATTTGTTGGAATTTTTCCCTTCTTACATCTGCAGTCCTTATACCCCGGTGATACTTTCTCTTCATTTCCTTACATTACTTCATTACTTTCTTGGACAGCCTCAGGGCACAACTTTTTCCAGGCAGAGTTTAACGTTCTTATCTTTCCACGCCTTCTCAACGAGTTTTAAATAATGAAGAATGTTAAAATGATCTCTCCAGAATTCTCGGAGAGTCAATTCCGTCTATATGGTAATTTCAAAACATCTTTGAAACAGAGCCTTAGTATTGATCCATTGATTGTAAAATAGGCGTGGTATTAGGAGGTAAAAACTTTAATAAAGCCAAATTTTTCAGCTCAATATTCCTTCAACTGTGATGGATGAGATGGAGCATTGTCATTAATAAGACAACTTTCTCGGGCAGACCCTTTTCATGCAGGTATCTTTGTACAGTGGGAGCAAATACTTCGGTAAAATCCATTCTGTAAATAGTTCTCTAGTTACCCACGCTTTGTTGTTAGCTTTCCACATTATACTGAGCTGATTTTTATCGACATTCTCCTTTTTAAAAATCCTAGGATTTTCTGGGTAGTAAAGAAGGCTTTAGTTTTACATCACTGCTCATACAAAAAAGCGAAGTTAGCCTGCCTTTCATTGGTTTATGGGAAGGCTTAACTCTTCCTTTGTAATAAAAGTTCTCTTGGACATTTTTTTTCCAGAATAGCCTAGTTTCAGTGCAATTGAAAACTTGCTCGGGCCTGTAATCTGCTCTTAGTGTTTTAAATTTGCAGCAACCTGTCATATTCTTAAATTTCTCAAACCATCCTTTGCTTGCTTTGAATTTTTCAGTAGTTTCTATACTGCATGATGGCATTTGTTGTAGAAGATCTTGGTAAATCGCTTGCGCCTTTACACAGATTATGTTTTGCGATACACTTATCTCCCTTCAGTTGCAGCAACAGACTTTCCATTTCTTCAACTGTCTTATTCCGGCGAGATGACACGATAGATACTCTCTTCGCCACATTTAATTTCTTGTAATAGTCTACTTTCTTAACTATTGTACCTACAGTGGATTTGGATAAATTAAATTTTTCACATAAATTCACTTGTTTAGCACTTTTCTATAAAGCGTTCAAATAAGTTTTGCCTCTAGTAGGCCATTCTTTTAAAAACGTATGATTATTAATAATTTAAATTTGCATTAGTTGTCAATTTGACAGATGCATAGTTGACAAAAATTGCTTTGTAATTTAAAATTGATTTAACATGGTTTTTACTATACAACACAAATCGTTCATGGTAGAATCTTATTTTCGAAACGGACGTAAGATTGTTTAGAAGAATTTAGAAATGAGTTCCCTGTTTTCAGAGAAACAGGGAGTGTTAAACAGAAAGAAGGCGCAGGTCGGGCGAAAAAGCGTACAGAAGAGCGAGTTAATACTGTAAGAGAAATTATAAATAATGCACCAAGAACTTCCGTACGAATTTCGGTATTCGGTTGATGATGAAAATCCATGCGTTTTCGAAACACGTGTCCCGAATAATTAATCAAAGTTGTGGTGTGAGGTGATACCGATGTTTATTGTTATTACGAGTCCACAGTCCTTGAAATCACTCTGATATTTCATTCAGTTAAAAATGTTCGTTTTATTATTTTGACATTTGTCATTTCATTCAAATATCTCATCTCATAACCAACAAAATTCCTATTAAAATTTAAGTAACAAGCTAATTATAATTTCCAAGGGCTACTTTGAGGTAAAATTTATTTGAATTCTTTGTAATATTCCTCAACAATCTGTTTCTTTGTTTCTACTGTAATCTTTTTCTTCTTTTCTTTCTTAACTGTTTTTGGCCCCATATTTGAAGTAAACAATCACTGATATATTATTCAGAAACTAAACACACAATTTCAAAGAAGGGACAAGTACACACCTTGTAATAACTAGTTATCAATAGCAGAAAATCGCTCTCAGCTTTCTGCATGCAGAAGAAATAGCTTTCTTTCACTATGCGATAACAGTTAAATGCATTACTACAAATTCTTGCCTCTTCATTGGAAGCAAATTTACAACCTTTTAACATTTGTTACAGTTGAGAAAAGACATGATAGTCGGATGGAGCCATCTCTGGCGATTAGGGGGAGGGTGTTCGAGTAATTAGAACCCTAAATCACGAATTGTTTGCACGGCAACATGCGATTTATGTGCAGGGACATTGTCCTGCCAAAAAAAAACACTTTTGGACAACTTTCCGCGTCTTCTCTCCATAACTCTTTTCTTGTAGAGTGGTCAGTAACGTCGAATAGTAACTCTCAATTATTGTTCCACCCTTATCTAGACAATCAATCATTATTACTCTAGAGCAATTCCAAAAAACTGAAGCAATAACTTTTCCAGTAAATTTTTGAACACGAAACTTCTTAGGCCTTGGAGAGCCAAAGTGTCTCCATTCCATCGATTGTAACTTTGTTTCTGGGTCTTAGAAATGTACTCAAGTCTTATCCATAGTAACACTATGGATGGACGTCGTATCTGTTTTTTGAGATACCTGGTTTATGTCAGTCTCACGACGAGTCCGTGGTTATTTATGAAAAAATCCGCTTTTAATTTTTATTGAATTTATCCGCTACTTTATGAATACATTGTATATGGATAAGTAAACGGGGATTCAATGGAGATTGTAGTTAAAGTTTATATGAAGAGAAATTTTGTGAAACTAACAGCGATTTCAACTTATTAAAGAATCTACAGGAGTCGGTGAGAAGTCTATGAGTGAAATAGAGTTTCAAATCAATTTATATACAGGGTGTCCATGAATATGTGGGCAATATCTCGGATACATAAAGTTTACGTAAAAATACCACTGTGTGTCTATATATCTTTTTTTGCTAGGGTGCGCCACTGCTGAGATATTCAATCCTAAACATAGCCCAGTAAACCAACATATGTATGTTATATCTCAATGAGGATTCAAACTGATTACATTGTAATATTACCCAGTTATATAACATAAATATGGATGTATACAATTTACATGCCCTTGTTGCTGTATAACGAAGTTAATATATACATGTTCTTTAAAGTTGCTTTCATAGATAGACAGATAGATAGATACTTTATTTATACACTGTGGTGTGATACATATATGTATACATATAGATAAAACATTCAAATAAATAAACAAACAAGTAAAACAAACTGACGACCAATTTAAATGTACAGAGCCGTCTAATAAAGTCTGGGTATCTTGTACTGTACATATGCTTTCTTTAGTACCCTTTTCACCAAAATGTAAGATTTTAGTTTTTCCAATATTAAATATTAGTTTATTTTTATTAAACCATTTCAGTAACTCCCCTAAAACAGTAATACAATTTACTTCTAGTTCCTCTCTAGTCCTCATAGTGTAACATAGTATATGATATATAAAATTTTAACATAAAATACGTGAATGTCATTTAATTAATGTTACATCAATTACGAAGTACCTACAATCGTGCTAAAATTCAAATTTTAAAGCAAAGGCCTCACTATTAACACCATTACACGAATTACTTTTTACACCGTTTTGTAAATGTTACATCTATGTTATAAGTTCCAAACCATGTAATATCTCTGAAATTGTAAGTTACATGTATATTACAATTAATATATCATACAGCGTTTAAAGATCGGCGGATATTGTAGTTGTATTTGCTGGGAGAGTTAGCTAGGTGGTTTTTTAAATGCAATTATGTATTGCATTTTCTTTCATCCAATTTTAAGGTGGGTTTTGTGCTGTCCAATAAGTGTTTTACTATTCCTTGGACCTTAAACGAGAAAAATGTACACTTAATGGATTTCCATAAAATGCTCTGTTTCCGAGATAAAATAAGTTTAACGAAAATAGGTGACTTTTATTTCAATATGCATTAAAATCTACTTGAAAGAAATTAAATAATTAATAATTTATGCAATTATTTATAAAAATTAATAATAAGGCTCCACATCCTAGATCCTAGCCAACTCTATGTTTAGGATTGAATATCTCAGCAGTGGTGCATACAATGTTATCTTTACATAAGCTTTATGTATTCGAGATATTGCCCACATATTCATGGACACCCTGTATATAAATAATATATATTTGTATTCAAATTAATTAGTTTGATTGTTGTTATTACTATTTGTCCATTATGGACGCTACATTATTTTCTGTCGAGTGACTTTTACACGCTTTTTCGAATTTCATCAATTTTTCTTTTCAATCACACTTTTTTCAGTTTTACTAACGAAACGTGAAACTGAAAAAAGTAATTTGGGTGTAGGCAAGAGTTATTCCTGCTGAATAGTTTTACAAGGCTTATGGAAAATGTAACTTCTTTAAGCTGGATCACCTATCATATAATGCGGATTTGATTTTACCTGATTTAGATCTTTGAAAATGGAATTTTGTAGATGACAAGCACTTGATAGAAACGAAGAAAGTAAGGACAATATCGTAATTGCAGGACAGTCAAAAAATAAAATTATCTAAAGCTCAGAATACAATAATTCTAAAGTATAATAGCGATCAGAAGCCGGGGAATTCTTTATCTTCAGGTGACGTCAGCGATCTAAAATATTAGATAGTTATTTAGTGTGATTGTAGTTTAGTCTTTCTAAATAAAACTAATAATCTCTTCTTTTTTGTGGGTGTTGTTTTTTGTTTGTAATGAAGGTAGATCTTTATCGTGGTGTACAACATTTTTTAATTACAATACTAATGTTAGGAAGTAGCAATTTTTGAGAGAGAAAAATCGCATTACTGCAATTAACTTAAAATTTATCTTTTCACTGCATACGCTTCATAACACTGGCATACATTAACTGGATTATGAGGAATCAATTTAACTAAGTGTGCGCACGCACTTATAATCGCCACGGTATCATATCTAACAATAACTATATCTTCTTCATTGTTTAAATCGTAGACTTACAGATATAACACGCATGAGATACAGTTCCAAGTTAATAGCGCGGAACACAAGATGACTAATAGCGAGCTTTTAAGTCCTGGCGAAAATATTCGACCGCAGCTAACAATGGATCAGGCCAAGCAATTAGTAACGAAGTATTATGGGTTTGAATGCGAATCGATTTCGGAACTGGATGGCTACGACGATAAGAATTTTAAAGTTGCCGTTAGAGGGAATCACGAACAGGATAAGAATGAACAGTACGTGCTGAAAATTTTAAATTCTCTGGATTCGAGGACGGTGGATTTTATTGAAGGACAGAATGAGTTACTTTTGTACTTATGTAAGTTACATATTTTTCATAATATATTAAATATATATCACACAGTACTAGTTTTACAGTAAGGACGAAAAAATTAACACACGCTTTGTTATGTATTTGGAAATATTTAAAATCAGACGCGTTTCAATTGTTCGATTCAAACTTTTATAATCATATTTTTTTATGTGTTTTTTATAATCATATTTTTATAATCATCAAAAACAAATGTGTTTATGTTAAGTAGTCGTTTGTTTAAGCTTGATGTAACAAATATAAGAAATCTCATATCATTATCACTATTTTCAATTACCTACCATAAAATGTTATATTTATGACATTGTTTTTAGCAATCGTTATGATTTGTTTCATTTCCACATTAAAATTTTATCGAGTAGTGTTAAGTAAAAATTTTCTAATTTCCTTATATACGAGGGCGACCTAAAATGTTTCCGGAATCAATAAGAAAAACATGTGGTTGGTGTCATTTTTATTTTTAATAATAATTTTTCTTGCCAGCGATTTTTCAGGTTTGGGAATAGGAAAAAATTGTTGGGAGCTAGTTCCGGTGTGTATGAAGGATGAGAGATTAATTCGTAGTGCAACTTATTCAATTTAGATACAACGATGCGGGATGAATGAGTCGGTACATTGTCGTGGTGGTAAAGCACATTTTTCCGCTGCAAACAAGGCCGTTTCTCCTTCAATACCATTGAATCGGGTCAATAAATCAAATAATGGTCGCTATGATCTTTCCGGCCGATGGAACGGTCATTGCTTTCTTCGGAGCTGCTTCTACAGTTCCTTGGTCTTCGGTATGTAGTGATGGATCCAAGTCTCATCCACGGTTACAAAACGCATCAGCAAATCCTTTGCATTGAATTGAATCCTGGCCAGACACTCCTCCGAAACGATTACCTGATTGCGTTTTTGCGGCAGTGTGAGCAAACGCGGTACCCATCGTGCCGAAAGCTTTTTCATGCCCAAAATTTCGTGTAGGATATGGCCCACGCGTTCCTCTGAGATGCCTGTTATCTCTGCTATCTCTTTCAGCTTCAGTAGGCGATCGACTAACGCGACATCATGAATCTTGTCAACTATTTAATTGTTGGTAGCGGTTTTTGGGCGTCCACTGCATGGTTCGTCGCTTGTGCTTGTGCGGCCACGTTTGAACTCGCTCACCCAGAAGCTGATGGTCGAAAACGATGGAGTAGATCCGCCATGAACCTCTAGCAAAATATTTCGAATTTCCGTGGCCGTTTTCCCAGTCATCCAGAAGTGTTTTATCACTGTCCAAAGTTCGATTTTATCCGTTTGTTTTTAAGAATTTCTATAGTGTTGACTACATCATTTTTGTATACAAGAGTACATCTTCCGTTGAACTACATCAATATCTCTCAAAGTTGTTTTTTTCTAAATTGCCCAGTATCGTATCTCTTTTTTCTTTCAGAAACTCCAACATTCACCATTTGTCTAATAGTCGATTCCAGTATTTCAGTAAATTGTGAGTCAGGACTATAAGTTACGTAACTTAATTCAATGAATCCACACATACATTGACTACTTGTTGAATGTCTCACTAACCTGTCAATTGGCGTGTAGCAGTAAGCTTGTTACAAAGTATAATGAGGATAAGAACCATGTTCTGCTTTAATTGTATTATTTTATCAAAAAATTGATTAGTAAAAGTTGTGCTTTTTGTTTTTTTTTTTAGTTAATAAAAACATCACTTGCCCTGTTCCACAACCGACAATCACAAAATCATATTATACTATCGTGCAATTAGAAAGTGGAAAACATATCGTCAGACTTATGAATTACATAACTGGTGTGACGCTTTTAATAGCATCCAATCTACCAGACTATATATTTAGTCAAATTGGTACATTCACATCGAATTTAGATAATGTTATGAAGGTATGATATTTTCCATTTGCTCTAAATAATATCTCAAATTTAGCAATTATTTCAGAAATTTCATCATCCCGTTTATGACTCGCACAAAACTCTGTGGATGTTAAACTCGGTACCAGAACTGAAAAAATTTCTATTTGCTGTCGAGGATAGCGAAAAAAGATCATTTTTGGAGGACATAATTGTAGAATTTGAAAAAAAGTGTTAACAAAAGTGGACCAATTGGAAAAAGGTATGATACATGGTGACATTAACGAACAAAATATAATTGTGGAGAAAATTGGAGGGGAATGGCAGTTTAAATCCATATTGGATTTTGGAGATAGCCAATACTCTTGTTATTTATTTGAGTTAGCTATTGCGATGACTTATGCGATATTGTTGAAGAAGAATGTAGATGTAGGAGGTCATGTGATTAGAGGGTATGAGAAAGTTCGTAAGCTACCGGAAGAGGAATTTAATTTATTGAAGGTATGTATTGTTGATTGAGCAAAATTAAATCCAGTGTTGCCTTGTCAGCCTTAGTGTAGATATTCATTAGCACAGAAGTTTCGTGGGTTTTCTATCGAATGACCTTTCATTTATCGGTAGATCTTCGATACTGCATTTATTGTTAAGTTAATAAGGCATTTTTTTGACCACGATGTTGCGTCTTGTACCTAAAGTGTTCTTGTTCTTCTAGATTTTTTCAAGATCTTAAAATCAATTTGAAAGTTGTTGCTATTTTGCATTACATTGGTTTGAGCAATTTGACGATATTATTTTTTTCTAATTACTTGATGCCGCCTTTTCAGTACATAAACGGCTTATGTTAGACCTATACTTTCACGGGTCCCTCAGGGATCCGTTTTTGGACCCTTGCTTTTCTCTATTTATATTATCTTTTTATTCCTGATTTATTTCCACTTAGAGGTCAATAAAACAATAAATAATTAAATACCAATTTATTCCATAACATATAATAATATGTTTTCGTTAAATAACTTCTTCAGTGGAAGAAATTGACATTTAATATGTGTCAAATTACTAATAATATAAATATAAATTGCCATGCCTATCAACAAAATTATCTAAAAAACAAACAATTCATTGATATATCGAATTTTAATTATATTCACAAGTAATAATGAAAGGAATAATGATTTAATACAACATTAGAAATTGAAATGATTTGAATTATTCGTATATCAATCTATTTTTTGTCAAGCTCTAACAATTCTGTTCTAATGTTGTATTAAATCATTATTCCTTTCATTATTACTTATTAATATAATTAAAATTCGATATATCAATGAATTGTTTGTTTTTTAGATAATTTTGTTGATAGGCATGGCAATTTATATTTATATTATTAGTAATTTGACACATATTAAATGTCAATTTCTTCCACTGAAAAAGTTATTTAACGAAAACATATTATTATATGTTATGGAATAAATTGGTATTTAATTATTTATTGTTTTATTGACCTCTAAGTGGAAATAAATCAGGAATTAAAAGATAAGTACATAAAGGTCAAAAAATACATATATTAATTCTATTTATATTGCACATTTATATTTTTTTATAAATTCAAAAGATCATTTCACTTTTACGCAGCGACATTCAGATCTATTCACATTTTCCCTTGCAAGATTTACAATCAGCTGTGGATTTCATCAATTCAGATTTTGCTATCTACGTAGTTTTTGATAGTACCTTCAATAGGAATTTTACTGCTAACAATTTTGATATATTCATAAATGGCTTTCGGCTTGTACGAAGAAAGTGTGTTAAAAATTTAGGTCTGTGTTTGGATGAGTAATTACGTTTTAGGGAGAACACTAGCATGAATCTCAAAAAGGCTATCTATCGTCCATGTCTGGATAGTGCCGATGTCAAAAAACTGCAGATGGCGCAGAACTCATGTCTGCGGTTTGTATATGATATTCATAGGCATTCTAGCACTACACACAAGTTTATTGATGCGAGGTAGCTCAATATGGAAAAGAGGAGGAGACTGCATCTGGCATGTTTTATTTTTAAGCTAATTTGTTACAAAACACCAACTTATTTGTTAAATAAATAAAGTTACAGGACGGACGTGCAAATTATTACTGCTCGTCCCCCATCATCATCACGGCACTCTTTAATCGGGGTTTTTCTTATAATATGGTGCATGCTTTGAATGGACTTTACCTTTTAAGCTTGTTTCGATGCATCGTGTATTGGTGCGGGATTGGCTTGTGGGTGAGCAGTTTTCTTGCCTGCCTTGAGTGGTCGGACCAGGCCGTCAAATTTTTTTACTTTTGCATATTTTTCGTATTCTTTACAGTCAATAAACACATTTGTTATTATATATTGTCTCAGTTGAATCAATAGAGATTTTTTAAGTTATTTGTCCTCAGATTCGGCAAGAGTTCTTGTATATCCCTTATAATGGTTTATATACAGGGTGATTGGTGAGAATGACCTATTAAAAGTATTATACAAACGGAACGGAATTTTAAAACAAAATTTTTCAGTTGGATACAGTTGAATATGAACTATCACGTGAAAATATTTTTGAATAAATATCACTTCCGGTTAACCAGAAGTGGGCATCAACTTCGATTTTTTAAATAGCATTCTATAAAATAAATTGCAGATTCAGCTTCTACGACAAATTTTACACATATTTTATGTACCCTACCCTATACCTAAATACCATTCTTTCTGAGTTATTCGCAATTAAAGAAAAAAATGACAGATACCAATCTTACTTTATAGTGATATTACGTCACTTAGGAGTAAACGAGACGAATGAAATTTTGCATACGCACAGCTGATATTGTGTAGTTACACGACATTTGAAGTTCTTCTCTGTAACATTATACAGGGTGTTTAAATTCCTAGTTGCTTATAAATAAGTTCAACCTGCGGAAAGTAGATTTTTATAAATAGAAAGCTATATATTTTATTAGATAATCTGATTCTACAAAAGATTGTCTTTTAATCCATATTAGGTGTTCCTATACCTAAAATGAAAGGTGAATAAGTTATAACGATTTAATTAGCCTTCGTATCTAAAATACTCAGATATGTCAATTTACTGAAGCAAGGGTGCTTAGCTTATTTGTTTTACATAATTATTTGCCACTTATTTTGACGTCGGTCATTTTAGTTATGTAGTTGTTCTTGCATACACAGAAATAGATCTGTACTAGTATAATAATTAGGGTAAACAATGCGAAAATTTACTACAACAACAAAAAATTATTGTATTTGTTACAAAACATTGTAATCTTAGTATTTATTTTACAATGTTTATTTTACCTGTAATAACGTTGTTTTCGCTTCTGTACAACATGTTGTTCTCAGTATATGGTTGTTATAATGGATTAGCATTGAGAATAGAACAAATCAAGTAATCATGAATTTATTTATTATGCAAAGTGAATGTAATCAAATAGTAAAATAAACGTATCGAACGTTTAGTGAAAGATAATAACATTTACAACCAATGATCAGCAAAACTTTCTAAGAATTTTTAAAATATAAAAACTTTTAGCAACCGATATGTTCGTAGAACAATGGTGAAGAACAATATCAGTAAAAAATTTAGATTATCTAAGAATTCTCCTAGATACTCCTAAAAACGGTATTTGAATAATCAACATAAAGTAAATTTACATCAAAGATTTAAATAATTTGTAATAACAAGTTAGGTAAAATTAAAATAGTAAAAGTAATTATTCTTTAAATTTAAAGATAATTATGAGAAAAGCCATTTCTTTTATTCCCAGACGAAAAAAATATATTTTGTCACCTAGAAATCGGGGAAGAAAGAACCACGATTATAGCGCTCTCTCAAAACGCGGCGTTTGCGTGAACTACAACGTGTGGCGTATGAAGCCATGTTTATGTTATCGAAATCAATGGCTTGACTACTTGTGCCTTCTATTCGGACGATTCAAGGAATATAGTTAGCACTATTTAATTCCATACATGGAACCACAGAATAAGGTTGGAGTGAATAAGAATCTTTTTAGAATCTTTTTTTAGAAAATTTAAACTCATACATTTACTCAAATATGGTTGTTGATTTTTTTTATTTTATATTTTTTGTTCATGTCAACGTGAAAAACAAAATTAATACAACGATAAAGCTTTTTCCAATTTTTTAGAGACAAAAATATTATTTAATCTCGTAACTCTCGTAAGACAAATGCCATTCTACCATATCATTCACAATGTTGCTTTTGTTTAGTGGTTTTCTACGTCACGCGGAGCTCAACCAATCAGCTTGCGTTTGGGTCACGTGTCTTCCTCGGGCATCTTTCAACTCAAAAAATCTCGGAAACCACAAGTCTTTGAAAAAAAAAAATTCTGTTTCATTTACCGGCGATCTCAATCCTTTATAAAATGTTTAATTCCTGTTAACTTTTGAGAAATCTAGGTTGTCTATTGTTGCTTTTTGAATAGCATCTGGTGTTATTTGTCTAAAGGATCCCTTATTCCGATAATTCAATGGGAAGAATTTGCGAAAATACGATTAAATAGATGACAGACGTCAAAATAAGTGGCAAGTAAATATGTAAAACAAATGAGCTAAGTATTCATTCGTCTCTTTTACTCCTACGTGACGTAATATCACAACAAAGTAAGAACTGTCACTTTTTTCTTTAATTGTGAATAACTCAGAGGGAATGGTACGTAGGTATAGGGTATGATACATGAAATATGTGTAAAATTTATCGTAGAAGCTGAATCTGTAATTTATTTTGTAGCATGCTATTTAAAAAATCGAAGTTGATGCCTACTTCTGGTTAACCGGAAGTGATATTTATTCAAAAATATTTTCACGTGATAGTTCATATTCAACTATATCAACTGCAAAATTTTGTTCCGTTTGCATAATACTTTTAATAGGCCATTCTCACCAATCACTCTGTATGTTAGTTACGAAAGCCACTAAAATTTGGTTAGTGGGCATAGTGGCTGGTATAATTTCTTATACGTAGAGGCAGTGTTAGCGCATCTGGTTGTCTAGTTGTCACCTGTCTGTCTGGTTGTCATTTGACTGTTTAGCCGAGATGCAAACACAAAATAAAAGATGATAACTCTAAGAAGGCAATGCTAAATGCCGATTAGGTTAGGACAAATTTAGATTGTGTCTTTAGTTTCTATAATCATAGCCGGTAATGGGAGTCTTTCTAAATTGTCTATATGATCCGGAAACTAATGAACAGATGAATGACTGTCTTGTTTCCTCTATCAGCTTTTAGATAAAAACATTCTTTCTATTTAAAACCTTCAACATTTTCTTTCTCACAAGATCTTTTTTAATTATTGTTTGGTTGATCCATTATACAGAGTGCTCCATCTAGTGGTAACCGATGTTAAACTTGAATAACTCGACATCCGGATATTACATTAACAAAGGAGATGGCGCATTAGAACCGTCATTTCAGTACAATTTTAACCATGAACCAATACACACCGAAAGAACTTCCAGAAATTGTGAAATTTTATTTTTAAAATCAGTCCTCGGTTAAGCTAACGCAACGAGCGTACCGACGAAAGTATCGCGGTCAAAATGTGCCCACACCAAAGACAATTCGGCTGTTGGTTAGTAAATTTAATGAAAGTGGTTCAATGGCAACATCAAGGCCTAAAATTAAACCGCGTCCACCACGAAGCAACGAAGGTATCGATGGCGTACGAGCCGATGTTGCTGACAACTCCGGAACATCGTATCGTCGTCGAGCTCAGCAGTTTGGCTTGTCTCCAACCTCCATGTGGCGAATTTTGAAAGTGGATTTGCATGTTTTCCCATACAAAATGCAAACGGTTCAACAATTGTTGCCGGCCGATAACCCCCGTCGCATCCAGTACGCCGCTAACACGCAAAACATCTTGGCCGGAGAACCCGATTTTTGACGCCATTTGATCCAGACCGACGAGGGAATTTGTCTAACATGGGTAGCACGGAGGAGAAGAGCCCACCGGCTCGCCGGTCCTCTCCACGAGGTGTCGGTCTCGTGCGGGCGGTGAGATAGTGGGTGACAGTTGCAGTGTGGTACAGAAATTAGCAGGATATGGGTTAACCGCCTAGGTGCCTGCGGCTCAACATCGAAGCCAATTTCAAGTCGAATTACTGGTTCCAACAGGAAGGCGCAACATGATGACTGATATCGAGAAATGGCGATTATGGTTGGCCGCCTCCGTCACCTGATTTGACCGCTCCTGACTTTTTCCTGTGGGGATACTTGAAAAGCAAGGTCTATTCCAATAAACCTGAAACCCTCGAACAACTTAAAGCCAACTAAATCGATTAAACGTTCGAAAACGTAATAGTAAACGCCGAAAAAAGGGCTGATTTGTGTGTGGCTGCTGGAGGTGGACATTTACCAGATACAATTTTCAAAAAGTGTTCAAACAAATTTTACAGGTCAAAATTAATTCAGAATAAACTAAAAACAACGAATTTTTTTTATTTTTTTGGAAAAAGCATCGGTTACCATAAGATGGAGCACCCATTAGTATGAGGTGGCATAAACTTTGAAGTTTACATGGAATTAGTGGTGATAAAGCAAGATACAATAATTGACAACAGATACAGTTCTCGAAAACTTGCCAAATCTGAGAGAAGCGACAATTCAAAAATGCGAAAAAATAAATCAAAATCAGATTGCTAAGCCTCATAATAGTTGGTAGTAGTAATTTGAGCTCGCAGATGCAATACTCGCTATTGATCTTTTTTGTTGTTGTTTGGTGTTATTTCTAAAAGAAATACATATACTTGCCTCACAAGTAAAACCGTAAATACTGCAGTAGATAATCAACAACACTGCTGTACTAAGCTATGCACTAAAAATTGCTCAGTCTTAGTTCTAAGACATTTTTTGTAATAACTAAATCTTCCCTTATTTTTCTAGATATGTATTGAAGCAAGAATTTGCCAATCATTAACAATGGGAGTGTATACAAGTAGTCTAGATCCAGGAAATGCTTATGTTTTAACGACGTCGAAACCTGGTTGGAAAGTATTACGAGAAATGCGATCAATGACTAATGAAGAATTATTCCAAAAGTGGCGAGAGCTGCCATTAGTAGAATAAATTGTTTTTTTTTACATATTATATACGTATGTACATCTTACAAAATAAAATAAAACTATTTTCATAATTTTAAATTATATTTTCTCAAAACGAAATCGTTTACAAAGAATACATACACAAAAAGAATACAGAGTTTCGTTAATAATACAAAATTACGTCATAGTAGTAGAAACTTAAAATCTAGTTTTAATACTTTTCTGTACAACAATAGTAACGGTAACTTAACATATAATTAAGACAGAAAATATACATCGATGAATTTGAACATTATTACAGAATACAGTACGCAATACATAATCAAATAAATATTTTATTATCTATATCAGATTATATAGAATGATAGGGCTTAATTTTAGTATATTCTGGCAGTTTAATTGTTGTATTGTATGAGTCGAAGATATATTTTCTTTAAAGGATTCTTAAATTCTTAAATTTTAGGTTTGTCATCCTACGGTCAATTTTTTTCTGAAATAAGTAAAACAGTTCAAAGAGAGCAAAATTAAATGGCAATCTCTTCCTTCGTTATATATACATAAGAGTTAAGCCCCATCATCTAAAAAAATTGACTATGCCATCTCTTAATATAAGTTAATTACATTATAAATAGTCAACTGTTTAATTTTTATTTTATCTTCATTTTCATTTATTTAGAAACTAACAAAGCTATCGGCTTTTTTCGTTAAACATTATATAATCAGCAAGTTAACATTGGAATGTTGTTTCCTTTTCTTGTGATCTTTAGATCTTAAATGTTCATATCAATCTATAATAATAATATTACAATATTTCCATTTAAATGGTTCTCATTCTCTTTTATACTTCTTTTTCCTTGTGTGTGAGTGTTTTTTTTTAAATACTTTAAATAAAGTTATATCATTACAACGAAAATATCAGTCTTAGATATATATAATATGTATATATATATACAGACCAGCTGTAAGCTAGATCATAAAATGCCATTTTTATATTCTTCTTTTATTTATATATATATTTTTGTTTTATAAACTAATATTGCTAGTGTAGCATTTTTATATTACACGAGAATAGAATTTCATATATTTATATATAGAGCATATTATAATACATTTTTCGTTTCTATATATTTTTTTCATTTCTTTTTAAAATTTATTTAATTTATTCTGTTTATTTTGTTTCGAATAGAATCGTATCAATACTTCATTAACAGTACACGCAGTAACGATCAATTATCTCACTTCCATACTTCGTTTCTCATTATTTTATTCACTATATAAGAATATATTTTGTCCTATATCTACTACGCTGGGGGACCAACTTTGGAGCACGACTTGCAGCACGATTTGTTGTAGCTTGACAGGTAACACATGTTCATGAGTGTCAAGTTGGAACAGTACAGTAAAATATCTTGGCATTTTTCATCTGCAATGGAAAATACGTGGTGAACGTTTGGGATGGTAACGTAAACGTTTTGATTTAAGCGTGAGTGGCATGCTTGCTTCTAGATACTGTGGGAAGTTTCTTGCGGGTTGTAGTAGCGAGGAATACTCTAGAAGATTGAATTTACTTAATTTAATAACGAGTATAGAATAAATTGGCAAGCATTAAACGAGAGAATTTATTAAATGTACATAAACGTTGCAGTTTAATTTACATAAAGTTGCAGTTTTGTTTATTATAATCTATGTCGATGTTGTAGCCTCTTCGTGAAGTTGTATATTTTATTTCAAATGTAGGTATTTAGATATTTAAAATTAGCACAGCAAATATAACATTCTGAGTTCACAACATTCTTACGTGGTTACGTAGTTTTAACAATTAAATTGAATTAATTTTACATTTTAGAATTACTAATTAATATTAGAATGTTTAATTTGTATCAAAAATACAAAAAACACTTAACTGTAGGTACACAAAGAAAAATTGCTGACATATCGAAGTTTTGCATAAATAGAGTTATTTCTTTCCTTTACATTGGCTGTTGCCTCCTCTAATGAGAAATCCCCCATGATCACACGGAATTCTACTTACTCTGATATCGTTTTTTCATTTGTGGCGGTTGCTTAGTTGCAGTGACTCCATAAGCTGTATTACTTGTCTGGCTATCATGCAACTCTCGCAGTGTAATTTTGTGTGTGTAAATTATGTTCAAATGGCTTTCTGATAGCATTATACCGCCTTTTATAATGCCGCGCTGTTAATCACTTTGCTCCCAACAGCGAACGGTAAGTCGATTCCGGATTTCAAACCTCTGAAAAAATGTCACCGTCTCTTCAGAGAATTGAAACCCGGCTCCTATCGTTCCACCACAACGATAATCAGCCACGTAAGCCCGTTAATCCTGTGGCTAATGTTATTAATGCTATTTATTAAACGAAATCATTAAATTTAAAGTTGTTGTATTCAAATTTATTTTATCGCAAAGCCTAATCACAAGTATATTTTTCAAATCCTCGTGAAACTTTTAAACTTTCTGTGTATGTAATTGTAACTTTAACTTACACTACTCTTGATATATTCACTCTTCTTTGTAATTTCTACCAAATGGACATGTCCGATTGGGACGATGATGCAGCAGATGCTTGTTTATTGACAAATTGTGAATCAAATTCAGTGGCATATTAGTGGAGAGCAAGGGGATGTATCATGTTTCAAGAGCTACTGGCACAAGTGCGCAAAATAGGAAAGTCAACGCAAAACGAGCACCACCACGGAATTGAAAACATCATTTTTATGTAGGATGGAGTACCCTCGCACATTTTTTTCTGATCAATCAAAGAATTGTTAATCAACGTTTTTCAAGATCGTGTGTTCAGCAGACATTTCGCAAATTCATGGCCACCGAGATCATCTGATCTTAACCCAGCGAATTACTCGCGTGGGGCTACTTAAAAAGTTTAGTGTCTAGAAGACGACCAACAACGCTACAAGAATTAAAAGACAATATTATGGAGTAAATTCGTGCAATTCAACCAGAAATGTTATGGAATGCTGTGCACAATTTGAAGGAAAGGTTGGTAAACTTACAACAACAAAACGGAGGTCATATTTAGCAATTGCCGTAACTGGTTTTGTGTATCCTAAATCCTATTTCTTAAGCAATTAGATTTCATTTATTTTTTATTAATAAGTTAATTTGTTAAAAAGTTATGATAATTTAAAATATATCCCTTATTTTATGATTACCCTATATATTTTTAATTATAATTATTGTAATACAAGGTGGCGCAAAATCAAGTCATTTTGCTTTCACTTGACATATGTCGGAATTATTATATCAATTGTAGAGCAGAGGATTGCGTAGAAGATTTGAGCGTTTAGCTCCAAAATTTCAACAAACCGGGATTACTGTTCACAGACCATATTCTAGCTAACCTTTCACAATTCGTTCAAGAGAAAATATAGACCGCAGATGTGATGATGTGGTGCAAAAAATCTTGATAACGAAATTCCTGGAAATTTTTGGAACAAATTAATAACGAGCGACGAAGCCCATTTCTGCCTGAATGCAGCTGTGAATAAACGAATACCGATTCTAGGGTACACAATTATTCACCAGAAACTGCTATATGACCCAAAAGTTACAGTATGATGTAGCGTTAGTGCTGGAAATATAATTGGACCTTATTTTTTTGAGGACGATCAATGAAGAACAACTACCGGAAATGGTGATCGTTCAAAAATGGAAGAACTTGAGCTGCAGAATATATAGTATCAATAGGATGGTGCTATGACGTATACAGCTCGCGGAACAATGGTTATTTTGAGGGGAATGTTTCTGGAGCGTCTTATTTCGAAAAACGCCCATATGGCATGCCCACCATGTTCCCCTGATTTAACTGTGCCCGACTTTTGGTTATTAGGTTATCTCAAAGATTGGAATTTTATAACTCATTTCATCCTGAATCTAACTAATCTAACATCTCAGGTGGATGTTAGAGAACGTAATAAAAAACTCTAAATATTTCTGGTTCACAATATGATGGGATCTTAATTTTGCGCCACCTTGTATAATTATTTCCTTTCTTCATTTGTCCCCTCTTTTTTATTTTAAATGGCAGTCGCAATGAGCATTTTGTTTGGCAACATGGTTTATGGTGGGATGCATACTTATTTATTTTTATTTTGTGGCCAATGTTACGCCATTTAAAATGTCATTAAACCACAGTATACAGATACAGTGGCAACTTCACAAGAAGGCTGCAACACATATCATACCTACTTTCATTTTGTTAAACGATGAACTCAATTGACAGTTTGAGGTTCAAAAATAAAATATGCCTTCAACATTTCTTTGACAGACGGAAAAGAAATTAGCCGGTGGAAAGTTCAAGTCAATTGAATTCATTTAGGGTCATATTTATAGTTCATGCTCGAGGTTGTGTCGATGTTTGAGCACGCGATTTTGACAGATTTGTAATGACATTTACGTCAAAATCGCGTCCTCAAGCATCGACACAACCTCAAGCACCGACTATAAATATGACCCTTAGATGGAAGATACTGCCGCTGTTATTCACGAAACATCATATACAATTATTAGGATAATTTTTCAAAATATCTATTTACCAATGCTTGAATCCTTAAAAATTTTCGTTTATTCAATGATTTAAATCTAGAAAGTAAATTAAATTATTATTAATTTGTATAGAGATGCCAAATCACATTGTTTTTGAAGTTAGAAAGAAAGAACTTTAAAAGAATGTACTAAATGTCTAAAAGATGATGAAAATATTCTACAAAAAATACATCCACAAACTAAAATATCTAATAAAATAAATACATAAAAATCAACTACTTTCATGCATAATATTATACATGTACGGTAATGTATATTGTTTTGTTGGCTAAAGCTCGAACCACTACATATATTTTTGTGTGTGTATTGTAGGTATGTTCAAAAAATGTAGATAGATATATAAAAATTACATTTAGATATTGTTTTGTTTTGTGTATAAGCCAACAAACTACAAGCACGTTGCTTACCTCGGAATTAACATTATCCATTGGCTAGCTACACTGAAAATTATAGTCGTTGTGAAAATACGTCATAATTATAAAGGATACAAGCTAAATTTGATTTTTGAAATTGAAACAACGGGGCAAATAATTTTCTTTAAAATATCGATAATTTACCTTTTGTGCATGGTGGTCCCTTACACGATTTCATAACTGGCGGCCTAGGTTTGTCTTTACATGCCATTCCAGCAGGTTTCTTTGTACCGTACCACACGCATTGTAGAATTCTGTATTTTACACCTTGAGTACCACAAGAAGCTTCACACTGTAAATTCATGCAGATTTAATTTAAAACCATGCGGAGAAAAGATTCAACAATGTGTTTTTATTTAAAAATTAATAACTATACTTGAAATTTCTATAGTTCTATAAATGTTCTAGTTACATTATAAATATTTTGTTTTAAGAAAATTTGATATAGACTATAGATACTTCGTATAGTATATTAAATTATTCCAGTTGACAATTTTTAAGAATTAATTGTTCCAACAATAAACTAAAAAACAAGAAAAAAATGTTAGCACTCTTATATGCTTGATGCACTCACCTTAGACCAGGGGCCAACTTTCCACTTGCCGGCGCATTTCCTATTTTCACATTCCTGTCGATACATCGGCTTCTCGAAAATGTTGCACTTCGAAGAACTCACTGTCCTGTTGTACAGCATGCACTTCACGGATCGCCTTTGTATCGCTGAAAATTTTATTACTTTAAACAAGTACTGAGTTGCTGAAGTGTAAAGTTTAGTTTTCTTTTATAATGCGGAAGTTCGACGTGCGGATGTATGAACTCTGTAATCGTATCGTTTCTTTGTTCTGATTTAAAAAAATTGGTTCCTTATCTATTCTTTTATATAGTTGTATTGTTTCTTTTAGGTTTCTGTTGAGTAATGTATACATGTGTAGTCTTCGTTTGTTAAGTGTAAATAAAATAGAAAAGTAATGTTAGGACTACATTAAAGTAGGTTTAGATTCTGGCGTCTGTATTATTTGCATAAATTCTCTACAAATGATATTTATGGTTATACGAGGGTGACCTGTTTTCGGAATCGGCAGAAGATGGCGAAGGTTGAAGTGTGTGTCACTAGATAAAAGCAGCTTAGTTTAATTTGACAGTGAAATCAGTTGAAATTTATTTCGTGTGTTTTCCGCGTGGATTTTAAGTAGGTGAGTACTAAATTCTATTTAGTTTATTTATTTATATCGTTGACTTCTATATTTATGTCATACAAATGCTTCCTGAGTTGAGGTAAATTTTATTGCTTCGGTGGATTTTAAAACAAAACCATGCCTGGATATTGTGTACCAAACTGTGCGAATCTATCAGAAAAGGGATTCAAACTGTTTCGAATTCCACAAAATGAATGCAGACGAAAAGTTTAGATTGAATTCGTGGGTAGAACAAATTTACCTCCTCGTGTTGAAGTAGAATATGGACATATAGTGAAAACGTAATCAATTTTTAAGGTTCACTTTGATGAGCAATAGTTTGAACAAAATCGAGCAGATAAACGAAAAATGCTTCGAAGGGATGCTATACCATCCTAGTTGAACAAGCAAAATGAAATACCTGCAAAATGTCGCAAGATAGATGCCCACTCACTGTTGGATGAGAAAGATGCAGAAGTGGACATATCACAGTCAAACTCTGGAGAAGTTGAAATACCACCTCAAATATCTGATCTCTGATTTATATGTAAATTTATGTAATTTAACAGAGAAAGAAGTGATTAACAAATTAAAGAGACAACTAAAGGCAGAACAGCAAAGAAAAAGAAATTTAAAGAAGCAGCTGGATAGAAAAAATCTTACTTAAGTATAATAAATTATTTACTGAAAACCAGTTGAAATTTCTAGAAATGGGTACTCATTGAGGATTCACATGGTCGGATGAAACAATTGATAAGGCTTTGAAACTTTATATTGGTGGAATATGTAGTTGCCAATAAAATTAACTACCTACATATTTTCAAAATTAACTTTTAAAATTTGCAGATAAAAATTTTTTTCCCAGTAGAAAAGCATGTGACACTATTAGTGAATGAAATGAGCATTAAACCTGGCATACACTACGATCACAGTTTGTTAGTATGCGTATCGGAAAACCAACAATGGGCCTTTCAGGTGACAAAGACAGCTAAATTGTACTAGCGACACATGCATTAACTTTTATATGAATATTATTACTCCTATATTATATGAATTTACAGGCAATTCATTTTCGGTAAACGAATTTCATAGTAAAGTGACAGCAATTATTGAAAAGGCTACAGAGATTGGCTTAACGATTAAAGTTTTTGTGTCGGACATGGGTGGCCAAAATAGAGCTCTTTGGCGGTTGTGGAATATTAACGCATCTAGACACGGCAAAATAGTAAATTTTTGTGCACATCCATGCAACGAAAATGAGAAATTGTTTGTCATGCCTGATCCGGTGCATGTTTTCAAAAATATTGCGGGTGCTCTAACATCAGGGCATAATTTTTACTTGGATCAGACAGTTGCACGTAAATATGACTTGCCTTCAAATGTAGTAAGTGGAACCAATAAAAAAACATTTGAACTAGATCAAGGTGATGTTCTAAACTTATGTCCCCATTTGAAAGAAAATGTACTGCAACTATCTCACTTTGAGAAAATGAATGTAAGCTTAAGTATAAGTTTATTTAGCCATGATGTAGCAGCTGCTATACTGTTTCACTTTACTCGCAACAATATTGAGAGAACTCATGAAACTATTGCATGGTTTCTAAAATTCATGCATAAATGGTTCAAAATAATGACATCCCGGCATTATCGACTAGGTTTGTCACACTTTAATAATGAGGCATATCACGAACACTCAATATAGGCGGATGGAAACTATTTCAGACAGGTTTGATACTGGCAACGCAAACTGCACTTGATTTTCAACATAAATATTTAGAAAAGTATGATTTCAAAAATGTCTTGTTAAGGCGACTAACACAAGATGCTGTGGAAAATCTCTTTTCTAAAGGAGTACTGCGATTAATCACCATATCAGATTGTGAATATCTAATAAAATATATCACATCTCTTAAGACTACAAATGCAGGTTCGGTCGAAGAAATTCTGGATAACAATGAAAACATGTTTGAACCTTTAGCAGCAGACCCAGAACAATTAAGCGATAAAGTTCAGACTACTCTGTACTATTTGCTAGGTTCTCTACTGCATAAAATTCAGAATAATTTTACACATTGTGTTTAATATACATACTTTGAGCTTCTTTGCCTACCTCAGAGAGTACAAAGAAAATATCTTGACATTTCCGACATTAACATTACATCGTTTTTTTAAAATTGCGTAATGAATTATTGACAAAACGAAGAGCAAGTCATTTCTAATACTTTGCCTTGTAAAGAATTTATTAAACAATTGAGTCAAGCAGTTATGAAACCTGCTGTACCGAATTGTCATAATATTTTATCAAAACTTGTGTCATTGTCATATTTCGAATTCAGAATTCACTTTTCATTAAAAAATAAAACAAATATTTTGAATGCTACATTTAAAAGTAGCAGAACTGTAGCTATGCGTGTTGTTATTGACAATATTAAATAAACTTTATTTGTATTTAATTTTTTACTCACTTATCACATCCTTTCTTGTATTATTTTGTCCTACTAATCAGTCATTGTTAGTAATGAGTGATTCTAAATCTCAATACCACGTTAACTGGTTTGAGATATCTCGATTAGTGCAATATTACACTTTTAAATTTGCGGCTCATTTGGAGGCAAGATGGATGCAAGTTCGCGTTACTCTCTTTTATCCAGTGACTTTAGAAGTATGTGTTTTGTGTAGCAAGTCAGGCGATTTCGCAAAAATGCATAAAATCGGATTTCGTGTAGTGATAAAACACTTCTGGATGGTTGGGAAAACGGCCATGGAAATTCGAAATATTTTGCTAGAAGTTCATGGCGGATCTACTCCATCATTTTCAACCATCAGTTTCATGGTGAGCGAATTCAAACGTGGCGGCACAAGCACAAGTGACGAATCACGCAGTGGACGCCCGAAAACCCCTACCAACGATGAAATGGTTGGCAAGATTCATGATGTCGTGTTAGCCGATTGCCGATTGACGCTGAAAGAGATAGCGGAGACAACAGGCAACTCAGAGGAACGCGTTGGCCATATCCTACATGAAATTTTGGGCATGAAAAAGCTTTCGGCGCGATGGTTACCGCGTTTGCGCACACACACCGTAGCAGTTTTATCAGTTAACAGTTAATGATTCCTTATACATATCTTAACAGTCCCGTCCTTGCGGTTTCGTACATGCGCCTCAAAAGAAAGTTAAAATAATCAAATTATTTCCGGTCTCCTGAATTGCTTATACCATTTTGTTATATTAATTCCACAATACAATATCACAGTTTAGATGTTTACGTACTTAAATTTTATATTAACGTAAAATAAATTACCTATATTCAATGCGAAACATTTCGACTTCATGCAGGGCGACCAATCCGACGTGACCCATTGAGGACATTCGTCCATACCGCATTTCCTTACCGTCGAAGGAGCATTCAGTCCAGAGTCCGTGCACAGATTATTGTCGACGCCCTGCGTATTATTGTTAACACGTACCAGGCAGTTGACAGTCCTGACCTGTATGCCGTTACCGCAACTTTGGGAACATTTGGTCCATTCCGAGATGATCCATTCGAATTTGACGTTATCAGCGGGTCCCCTGCCGAGTACCACGATACCTTCATCTACAGGATCCTCTTCCTCGTCGTTTTCGTTGATGCTGTCGCCGGGAAACGAGACCATCCGATGACCTCTCGAGCTACTGAACGTCTGAAAGGGCCACAAGCGCTACGACTCTTATTAATAATGAATATGACTAGGCGTCGAGATGACAAATAGGTTAAGAATTAAAAATAGAACGATAGAAGTAATGCAAATGGGGAAGATTAAGGATGAAATGGAAGGAAGTTTTTGGGTGTTATTAAAAAAATATATATTGTGTGGTATATTGTTGCTAGTTGCGAGAAATGTTTAGTTGTTTAGAACATTAGAAATCTTAATACATGGAGGATAGTAATACATGTTGCAATTAATTACTGAAGCGTTTTTAGTTGAAATATTTCTAGTATATTACTCGTAATTAGTTTAAAGATAAAATTACACCAGCCTGTGTGCCTTACGTCTTCATATTTTATAGGTGATGTTAATTTAGACAACAACGTGGCATAGTGCGCCAACAAATACACGAGTCAACTTGTTTTAAATTATTTCCTATAGGCGTCATATTATAATATGGGCACACATGCGAAATAATTAATTAATATTTGGTTAATTTGGTTATACGAAGGCAGTTCAGATATTATTGTCCCAGACGTAGATGGCGTTGATTTTTATAGTCGTCATTAATGTCACTTAATTGTCAATTAGTTCGGATAAGTCATATGAATTGTGGTTGGTGTATGCTACTATGATGATATTATAGTGCCGATTGTTAACAAGTGTTGTGAGATAGACAAATTTCAGAACAGAGCGGTTATCTCTGCAAGAAAGGTTTATTACGGCACTAAGCGAGATCCTGAACACTTCCTAGTAAGATTCGTTATTGTGGCTGAAACCTGGTTTCACCATTATGATCCTGAATCAAAAAGGTAGAGCATGGAATGGAGGAATAAGAGTTTATCACCCCCTCGAAGAAATTACCCTTATAGACTTTTTACCACGTGGTCAGACTATAATTGGGCAATATTATGCTGGCTTAATTTCAAAACCGCTTGATTCCATCAAAGAAAAAAGGAGGGGAGAACTCAGACGGGGTGTGTTGTTTCGTCAGGACAACGCTCCCACCCACAGGAGCTGTGTTTCAATGGCCGCAGTTCCTAGTGTAGGCTTCGAAATTTTCGCAATAGCCGCTGTATAGTCCAGATTTGACCCATCCATTCCATGTATTCTCCAAACTCAAAGAACACCTTCGTGGGATTTACTAGGTGAACGAATGGTGTGCAGTCCAAGACAAAGCATATTTTTCAGAGGGTGTTAAAGCTGTTTACCATCGTTATATTAAGTGTTTCAACGTCTTAGGGGACTATATTGAAAAATAAAAAGTTCTACCGTTCAATATCTAAATTGTCCTCGCGATAAACGTGATACAAAATAACTGTCAATTACTTTTCAAATAATATTATTAGTTGATACTGAAAGTATTTTTGGAAGATTAGTCTTAATTTTAGTAGTAAGCCTAATGCTAAGAGAATTGTCATCCTCGATTTTGTCTCACTTTCTGAGAATCAAACTTTTATATGTTTTAAACCTGTCTTGACATGTGCTTTTCTATTCCTGTCAAGCACGTTCAAGCCTTACATTACATAGTCGTCAGTACCAAGTTTCTTAGATCTTCAATGGTGTAACATCATTGAAAGATAAAGATAAGATTGAATGTGCTAAAAAAAGTTCTAACGTATTGAAGTTATACCAAAGCGTTGATTGAAGGAATACATAAAGACCGACACAAATGACAGTTAAAAGAAATCTCAGATCCCTTAAATGCAAATCTCCATTTAAGGGATTGAGATTTCTGTCAACTAGTCATAGGAATTCATCTTTATGAATTCCTTCAATCAACGATAAATTTTATAGTAAAGTCTACAAAGTCTTGTTTTTTGTGTAGCATAAAAATATTAGGTTTTCGTTGACGAACTCACAAATAGTCAGAATTCTATTTCAAGAACTGCAACATTATAATATTTTAATATAAATTCCTTGGATACGTCAATTTTCCTTTTTTTTGCACAATTTGTGACTAAAACTTGTCGAAAATTAAATTCTTTAAATAGCACACGATCGATATACTGCAATTAAGTGTTGTCTAAGAAATCGAAATAATTACTTTAACAGGAGAAGGGTGGTTAGCCGCAAGATAAGTTGTAAGATTTATTGTTAATAAAAGCATCATTCAAAGAGTTAAAACCAAGTGGTAGGTACAACGAATTCTTCAAAGATAAATGGGATCCGACCGAAAGAAAATATCAATTCCTGAACAGGATGAAAATATTGGTTAATCTTGGAAATCAGTGGTAAGTGCATTAGAAAAATGTTGAGATTTAAGAAATTGAACGGCTGTCAGAAACGATTTCTAATAGAGCAGAATAAAGAGTAAAGGGTTGGTTTTGCCTTGGAATTTCTTGTCCATAACATGTTGGAATGTAATTTTCTCTGGTGAGAAGGTTTTTCAATCTATTACAGTGGAAGTATTTGAGTCTACAGACCACCAAATTCAATGTTCAAAAAAATTACAACCAAAAAACTTAACAGAGGTGGTTCTCAGTAATTGCTTATATGACAAGGTTTCGGGAAAATAATCTGACGCATTTGCTATTCATTTGAGATTTTAAACAAGTCAAAGTTGATATAGAATGATTTAGATTATTTAAATATTGTGCAATTTAACCAAAGTTGTACGCGTTTTTTTTTTTAATCTGCAACTGTACTTATCATCAACTGTTTTGGAAATATTGATAAGTAGATATTCTTATAATTACAAAAAGTAGTAAGACTTCCAAATTTACCTTTTAAGCAGTTAATTTATTTAAGTCAGAGCATGTTTATCTGAACGAAAAGGAATTGATATTTTACTGATGATTGGGTATTATTGAGGAACGATTTAATCAAGAACATTATGATAGACACCGTATTACAGTTACTAAACTGATTGCCAAATTTACAAAAATTTAAGCTGTCAAAGATCTGCCGTAATAATGTTGATCGAAAGCAGATTAGGAAGTCAAATTGAATGTCTCTGTGAATTAGTTTTCAATGTGTTGTACGATTATTATCACTTGAACAGACAGCAAATCACTTATGTATTAAGCCAGTTGGATATATACAACGGATTATCTAAAATGTGATGACAACGAAAGCTATTATAAATTCTTAAGTAAATAAATCTAGTAAAATCTATCGTAAAATACGAGTACTGTTTAGTATTATGTTATTTTTGTATCATTATTTTATATTTCTTAATTTACATTTGTAATTGAATAATCATTACAAACTAACGATTAGTAGAATAGCTGCATTTAGATGCGGTGCTTTACTTGCTAATATTATATGTTTATTCAGTCAACGTTAAAACTTGTTTTGATAACTGTTATTCGAGTTATAAAAATCTTTATTCAAGCACAATACCATTTCTAAATCTTACTCACATTCTTCTTCACCGACTAGGTGTTGAATTGTGGTTTTGGCAACGTGTCTATGCCAATGTCACGCTGCTTTAGCGTAAATAAATTGTTTAATTATCAATTATTGGATAATCGATATTTATTTAGCTGGAATCTTCTTCAAATAGTGGAAACAAAATAAAGTCTACACAACAACAATTACATACATTTATTTACATACAGCAATATACAAATAAAAAAAACAAAGAAGCTATTTACAAAAGATAAGAAGCAAAACTACAGATATGATTAGTAAGTACTACATTTATCATTGTTTGAAAGTGGAACGTTTGTGATATCTAGAGTTACCCATTTGGTTTGTTTAGCAGTGGCGCCAATGAAGTAGTGCTCTACTTAACAAAAGCTTTCCTAATTTATGGAACGGTAATAGATATAAAACATGCAGCTTTGTAAATTAAAATTTAAATTTAAATCTGTTGTAATTCGGCTGCACTCGCGTAAAATCTTTTCGACCGTATTAGCAAACGATACATTTTATTGAATCCCAGAGCAACGCCAGTGTTAGGCAAACAAACATGGAAAACGCTAGGCAATTGGTTAATTTTACAAAATTCTTCTCACATAGCCACGAAGGAAGCTAATACAGAGGCAGCGAAAAATGTACCAAATACCTACAAAAATTTTGCAAAAGAAATTTTCAAATCACAACAATAGAAGATTACAAGGAAAATATGTCATCTAAAATAATAAGCATGTGTGGAAGAGCATCGAAAAATTTCATCGAATATTTTTGTTTGTGAATGGATCTTTTATTATAAACTACATGATGTGTAAGACATTTATCATTTTTTAATAACTGTCTTCCAGTCATACTTATTTTATTGCGTTGTTTTTTCTATATGACAAGGGCTTCGTTTTTTTTAATTGAGTGTATTAGTCATGGTTAGATATTCAATCAATGTCGTCAGATTCAGCAATTCTCGCAACTTGCAATCCTCATAAGTGATAACTTTCGTTATAGTGGTATTGTGCATGCAAAAGCTATAGTGTGTTAGTTGTTACCTAGAATATAGTGTCAGTGTAGGCAGGAGGAGTGCAAACAGTAAGTAACACATGTAGTATTAGAACATACAATAGGAAATTAATCGAATATGTATACAGGGTGAGTTTTTTTGAATGTTTAGCATTGTGATCTCGGAAACTACTGGAGATAGAAAATGCACAGTTTTACGAATTTGCTTTTGTTTCTCCGATAACTTTCATGGCTTATTAGATATTCAAAGAAAACTAAATTTTACGATTTTCTTTAAACTTCGTTAGCATCGTTAATAGTAATTTTAGAGAAAAAGTGTTCAGACAAAAGTTTTAGATAATTTTACGCCAAATAAAACTATCTAGATATTTTTTTCGTTCACCATTATTGAGTTATGACACAAACTTATGTTTTTTTTAAATGGAAACCATAGTTGGTTTTGACATCATTAAAAAGCTTATTTTTTGCTGATTACAATCATATAAAGTTTGATATGGTTATTTTAAAAAATAAAGAGGATATAGACATTTCTATGATTCTTCACTTTATAAGATAAAAACTTAAAAAAAATGTTTGGTGTTTTGTAATTCAAAAAACGAAAAATCTGAGTTACAATAGTGTTCGTTGGAGCAGTCGAGATAAATTGTACTAACATTGCTTTCACGTTGAGTCACAGAAGTGAGAGCTGTTAATTTTTACTTTTAAGTCAAGTTAATTGTCAAACATTGACAATTAATTATTAATTAATTTAATTGTAACTTAACTATAAGCGGTGCAAACGGCCGTTAATCATAAGTTTGCGTTGGCTATAGAATTTTCTAACGTAGAAAAGCGTGATATGGTTGAATGTTACATTCAGTTCCAGAAAAATTCTACTAGAGCTGCTGAAGTTTATTTTGAAAATTATTTTAATGGACGTAAGCCGTTGCTACCTAGTTTTAAGAGATTATGGAATAATTTAGCAGATTATGGTTCGTTTGTTAAACCAAAATCAAAAAAAGGGATGGATGAAGATAGAGAAATAAACATATTAGCAAGTGTCGCTCAGAATCCATCTACATCAACTCGACAAATTTCAACAGAAATAGGCTCCTCTCAACGCACATTGTCAGAGTGTTGAAGAAGCATAAATTTCGTCCCTACAAATTATCAGTATCAGAAACTTTACATGAAGGTGATAACATTAGACGAATAGCTTTTTGTAGATGGTTTAAAGATCAGTGTCAAAACGATCCACACTTTTCAATGAAAATATTATGGACTGATGAATCTCGTTTCACAAATTGTGGAATGTTTAATAGGCACAATGAGCACATATGGTCTCAAACAAATCCACTTCACGTTGAACATAGGAGACCACAAATTAAATTTGGGTTTAATGTTTGGTGTGGTGTTATAAAATCAACTGTTCTTCTTCCTTTTATTTTTGATGGATCACTAACAGGCAATCGTTATCTTAATTTTTTACAACAAGATTTCGAGGAAAAGTTAGATGATTTAAACATGACGGAGAGCCTCCGCACAATCAACTGAATGTTAGAAATTATTTAAATTTGAACTTTCCTAATCAATGGATAGGACGAAATGCAGCCATTGAATGGCCGGCTAGATCCCCTGATTTATCAGTTTTGGATTTTTTCTGGTGGGGTGTACTAAAGGACACAGTACCTATACAAAAGAACATATGAAACAATCGACGATTTAAGAGAAGCTGTCTTAGTTGCTTTTAATAACATCGATAGGCGTAAAGTCCGCAATGCTACAAATTCTGTTGTGAAGAGATGCAATTTGTGTATTAATAATAATGGAGGTATCTTTGAACATTAATAATGTTGTGTGCCCTTAATAAAAGTTCCTATAGTTTTCATTTTATTACTACATAAGATTTCAAAATAAGTTTTCGTTTGGTTTTTATTTAATCAGTTCGAAATTTAATTGTTTTCCATGAAAACCATAAAAATGTCTATATCCTCTTTATTTTTTAAAATAACCGTATGAAACCTTATATCATTGTAATCAGCAAAAAATAAGCTTTTTAATGATTTCAAAACCAACTATGGGTTTCATTAAAAAAAACACAAGTTTGTGTCATAACTCGATAATGGTGAACAAAAAAAATAATTATCTAGATAGTTTTATTTGTCGTAAAATTATCTAAAACTTTTGTCTGAACACTTTTTCTCTAAAATTACTATTAACGATGCTAAGCATGTGTAAAGAAAATCGTAAAATTTAGTTTTCTTTGAATATCTAATAAGCCATGAAAGTTATCGGGGAAATAAAAGCAGTTTTCAATCAAACTCGTAAAACTGCGCATCTTTCCCCATTTAAGCGTTTTTATATCTCCAGTAGTTTCTGAGATTCCAATGCTAAATATTCAAAAAAACTCATCCTGTATAGTAGTGGCGAGCGTATTAGTGTCGATTAAATTTTCGGTATCGCCGGAAATAATGTCGACTGTTTTATTCTAAATATAAATTTTTTAATGTAAATTAGTAAACGTGAATACATCTAGTTGAATTTGTAATTTAAATATCAAAGTTGAAGTTATTTGCGATGATATCGGCAATTGAATTAAAGTATCTATAAAAGTAGAAATGGGTAGTTCGCTTTTTCTCCTTCTAAAGTTAGGATAGTATCTTATATACAGTGTGTTTTAGTTTACATGAAGACAACCAAATAAATTATTTATTAGCTATGCAATTATTGTTAAACTTTTATTAGTGATAGTGGCCATTAAGATTAATATTTTTGTATGAATGATTTTTTGTTGAGGTCTAAATCTGGCCCATTATGATTAAAATAAAAACTAGGACTTCTAGTAAAGTCATATTAGCCTTAAAGATAGAGCAAAAGGTTATTAAGAAAAGTTGTTGTTAATCATTAAAATAATATGAATACGAAGTTTCGATGGAAAATTTTTATCTCTTTTATCTATTACTATACAGGGTGGGGCATTAGTGCGAGGAAGTCCAATTACTCCTGTATTATAAGAGAAATGAGAAAATGTTGTCAAGATAAAAGTTGAAGCGCATGGGGGGCTACCAATATTTTTAAATATACAGGGTGTCAAATAAAGACACCTTGTATATTTTTAACTGGTTACGATTCTTCTAGGACTAACCTTTATTATAATATAGGGTTTTGCTATGTTATTCAGTTTATTTTAGAAGATATGAGAAGTTTTGCATGAATTTAATAACAAAGTTGGCGCCTTCTACCGTACCACGGCTTCCACATAAAATAATTCATTTGCGCTAGAAACATTTCTAATGTGATATTCTTTCATTAGAAATTATTTATTTATCGCCGTATTCAATATTTATATACAGGGCGAGTCATAAGTCGGACTATTTATTTTGTCACCTATTTTAAATGGAACACCCTGTATTTTATTATTGGAGTAAACTCCTCTCTTCACGAACTTTATTATTTATTAAACATTCCCTTTAGCTAAATGCGATGTTTTTGAGTTATTTGCGTTTCTATAACGAAAACATGATTTGAAATAAAAAATGAGTTTGATTTTGATTGGTTCACCGTGATGCTGAGCTAAGAAATAATAAAGTACCTATAGTACTACGGTTGCAGTTTATTTACAATGGAAATAGTAACAAAACAATTAGTAGTTAAGATTCTTAAGTATAATCTGAGACAGAATTGAATGAGAATCTTTTGCGCTTCAACGCTAATATTACTTTACTAGAAACACTAGTTTTTATTTTAATCATAGTGGGCCAGATTTAGACTCCAACAAAAATTCATTCATACAAAATGATTAATCTTAATGGGCACTATCACTGATAAAAGTTTAATAATAATTGCATATCTAATACACAATTTATTTGGTTGTCTTATGTATACTGAAACACTCTGTATATTTATATATGCAAAGTTGCAGCAGCTTATAGGTATAAGCATTACTTTTATTTAGGCTCTTGAACAAATAATTAGAAATGTATTTTAGGCAGTGACTGATTTTTCCTCAATAATTCATACTAGAAAAGCATTAATAAGCCCCCACATTGCATTTATGGTTTTAATTGAAATTTATAATGAAATAGAATACATTATATTTTACTATAAATAAAGCTTTTTATCTTGTCACCGTTTTCAGTTTCTAAACTATGTAGATTCTAGTGTATCACAGCCTTTAGTTTGATGATGGTTTTCAGAAGTTAGCACCAATATTTTTCGTATAACATAGGATTACTTGCATGATTAGTTTAATTTTTAACGTTTCATTGTCACTTTATTTTTGCATTTTATTCTACAGATATTGCATTAAAGTACATATGTATGTATACACACATTGATAAAATTAAACGAACGAAAATAAATTCGATAAGACGCAGGTAATTCAAAAATTCAGATTTTAATGAATCTCGGCTGTAGAGGTTGGGAGCTTATACCGGGTGTTCTATACAAATTTCGAAACGTTATAACGCCTGTACTTGTCATCTGATTTTAATGATATATACGTCAAATTAAACGGTTTCGCAAAGACTTACATGTTGCAATCCAAATTTTTTTTTTGTTACATATAATTAACAAGAAACGTGATTCAGCTTCACATATTTGAAAATCACTATTAACGATAATATTTAAAAAGTTTGTATAAGTTTAATTTCTCTTTATTAATATAAAATATGCATTTTGAATATTGAACAATCATGTTTCAAGTTTATTTTGAATTAATAATAAAACTATATTATGACCTGCAGTTGTTTCCATAGGAAAAGAGTGTAAGTTATATTGATCGAAATGTTGTACAATTTCACTATTTATAAAATAGCGTTTTAGTTTTTTTGTGTGCCTTTTTTATAAAACAGTAAATAATGTTGAATTTATTGTCTCTATTTCTCATATTTCTAAGTTCTTCTTTTTCTTCCTTATTAAAGTTTCGTTTATTACTGAAAGTTACAACAAAGTTTGACATTGTAGGTGTATGCTAACAACCTACTCCCATGATCTACTGTCAGTTATGTCAGAAACTTTGATTTTCTTGCATTTTTCTTTATCTAAGCATGTGCTTTTATTACATTATCGTTTCATAAAAATCAAAAATATTTATGTAGTACAATGTGCAGGAAAAAAGCTGAATCACGATTCTCGTGAATTATATCTGAGAAAAAGATAATTAGCATTGCAGTATGTAGTTTTTCTGAAACTGTTTAATTTCCATGTCCAGATCACTAACATCACGTGATAAGTAAAGGCGTTACAGCCTTTGGAAATTTTTATGGAACACCCGTATACAAGCACAATATGGTGGCCAACTAGCTAAAGTCAACGATATGTTATTTATATTAATAACAAGATAAAAGTTTAAGTGTTCTCTGTTGTTTTCAATATTATAATGCTTTCTTACGCGATGAATACACTAAACACTTCAACCCACTAAACACCAAAAACTTTTAACTAATAGACAACCTATGTACTTTGTAATTATTCTTTAAATTTAAAGACAATCATGAGAAATAGCCATTCCTTTAATTCCCAGACGAAAAAATATACTTTTTCACCTAGAAATCGGGGAAGAAAGAAGCACGATTACAGCGCTCTCCCAAAACGCGGCGTTTACGTGAACTAAAAACTGTGACGTATGATGTTGTGTATTATGTCAGTCATACATGATAGTTTATGTTATCGAAATCTATTGTACTTGGACGATTTCTTTTTACTTTTTAAATTTTAATTTTGAACTTTTGAAGACAATTTTTATCTTGTTTTGACTAAAATGTCTGTATCATACAAGTATTGTGCAGTGCCAATGTGTAAAAGTTCCACCGTGAAAACTCCTGATAAAAAGTTCATCACAATCTCTAGGGATGTAACAATAAGAAAAAAATGGTTCACTGTCATGAGGAGAGATGTATGTACCTTCGTCAGAGAAGACTACAGGATATTGCTGTACTGATCGTTTTGATGTAAGTACAAGTACCTAACCTAGGGTCATATTTATAGTCCGTGCTTGAGGTTGTGTTGATGCTTGAGCATGCGATTTTGACAGATTTATAATGACATTTACGTCAAACTCGTGTGTTCAAGCATCGACACAACCTCAAGCATGGACTATAAATATGACCCCTATACAAATAGTATGGCATTAAAGTTAGTGTAGGTATAGACATATCGAAAAAAATCATAATTAGGGTAGGCTATGTGAATGGATTGTTACTTTAGCCACTTCCACATAATGACATTTATTCTTTGACATTTAATTTGAAAACGTTTGTGTCAATATTTCTGAGTTTATTAAATTACGTTAAATTGAAAAAATGGTATTCAACACAGAGCAGGAAGCTAAAATGATCGAATGCTACTTCCGTACAGGTGAGAAAGTAAATGGCGAGTGGCAATATTCAATTCTAGAATGCATGGCCGACTTTCGTGAAGAATATCCTGCATTAGTATTTGATTACAATAGTTTTTACAATGTTTTGACAAGATCTGTGCAGTTATTCGGGGAGACCGGTGACGTTGGTGGAAAAACTGGTAGTGGACGGCCATCTAAACATACAGCTGAAAATATTGGAGTGATTCGGCATATTATTGATGAAAATCCAAAAACGTCCATTTCAGCAATGGCGCAACAGACAAATCTGTCCTATGGCACATGCCAACATATTCTAAAGAAAAGTTTACACTGTCATGCATACAAGCTGCAATGTTTTCATGAGCTTCTTCAAGCGGATTATCGTTACGATTATATTTTGCATACGTGATGGTATCATTGTGTTTTCGAACAGCTTCATATTTTTAGCACTTTTTAGGTTAGTTTTCATATCTTTTCGCGTTATTTTTTCCTTTTTAAAATTCGCAGTGCTTCGCAAACATAATGTTTTTGACAATAAATCGTTGTTACGAACACATTTCAACAACCACACTTCGATAACCGTCTTGCCCGTAAATGTCAATCTGTCCTACTATCATGTCAATATTAAATGAATTCTTTATTTCTGTTTATATTGGAGTATCATTTCGAGGTTATAAACTATGGTTACAATAAAATGTCATATAATAAATGTCAATGTGGTAGTGGCTAAAGCAACGATCAAACACAATTACATAGCCTACACTAATTATGTTTTTTTTCGATGGCACGTTACCTTTAGATGGTCAGATCAGCTTTCCGTTCAATCTCAGTTTCAGTCCAACTGTTAGTTATCTGTATGTGTAAATACCAAAAACTGTAAGAAAAACTGAAACTTACCATTTTTTTTTAAGTAACTTATGCACGTGTTTATCTTCCACAACCTTATATAAAATTCCGTTGAAGGAATAGATATTTTCACTGTCCCCCATTTTAACCTACCTACTTCGTCAAGATAATAATAATAATAATTCATGCCTTAGCATCCCCAAACAGGATAGATTAAAGGGATTAAAGTGTTGAATATAACCGTGGATTGAAGGAATACATAAAGATGCGCTACCTATGACAGTTGACAGAAATTTCAGGTCCTATATAATGCCAAATGCAAATCTCCATTTGATGGGATAAATTTCTGTCAACTGTCATAGGTAGCGCATCTTTATGTATTCCTTCAATCAACGATATATCCTATAAATTAGACCGGTAACGTTTAATGAGTTTCTACGTCACGCAGCGTTTTGGTCACGTGGCTTCCTCGGGCATCTTTCAACTCAAAAAATCTCGAAAACCACAAGTCTTAAAAAAATAATTTCTGTTTATTTGTTTTTTGTTTTATTTTAATTTAGTTTTATTATCGCCTTGATAATGACAGCGTTGCTGTCGAAACACGTCGGTGTTTAGTGTGTTGAAGTGTTTAGTGTTTCACATTTGTGATAGTTTATTCGGAAACACAGCAGCAAAACATTTGAAAGTAATATATACTCAGTTCTACATTTTCGAGGATAGTATCGAATGACTATAAACGTTTGAAGTAAATATTTAGTTTGGCACAGATCTGAAGAATTGATTTACCTCGATATACGCTTTAGATTTATCTTTTTAGGTTAGAATTACTTAAGTAAATCAATATTAGTCAAATTTTTGACACATTTAAATTTGAAAATCAGGCATGCCAACATAAAGCTCCAGAATTGTTGCCATCTTAAAGCAAAGATTTTCAATCATTTATAGTCAGTCGTTATATAACAGTGTAAATTATTGATAGATAATAAAAAGAAACACAGATAACTAAATCATCAATTGACATTATTAAATAGGTACATCACTTATATTGTAACCACAGCAATAGAATTGATGAATAATAAATCTTTCGTTATTTTCTATATGCAATTTTACAAGATTCTTATTATACAGGGTGTTACAAAAAATTAGGTCAATCCGTTAACCATAGGTATATTCTTTAGGTTGAAATAATGGAAATTTCTTTATGTCACTTTTTATTTGAACGCTTTTTCTTCAATATACAAAGGGTATTTATTAATATCTCGGATATGATTTGAGATATCCTTTCCAAATTTGGTGCAGATTTTACTTTTATCTAAGTACACTTTTTGTATAATTTGTATCAAAAGAACTTCAAAGAATTAATAGAGAAGTAAGAGATGTGGTAACTTTTGACTACCCATTTCTTATAATAGCCTGATGATTTATTTAACTTTTCTCGTCTTATAAAATTTTGATTTGCTGCTTCCTTTACGAGATATTTTTACTTATTTGACTGTGTCAGAAAAAAATGGGGAGTCAAAGGGTATCACATCCCCTTCGACCACAAACTTACGTATTTGAGTCTTGTTCTGATTTTAAAGACATCTATGTTAACTTCATTAATCTTTTCCTGAATCGTTTTCGATGTAATGAATCGATTAGTTTTGCCTCCAATAAAATGTTTAAGGTTCAAAATCAGAACAAAGGACAAGGTCAAATCTAAAGCTGCAAGTTTTGACAAGTGTATCAAACATTATGGGTGCGTTATTATCTGAAATTATTTTTTTTACCAGTTCCTTTAATTTTGTCGCTGTATGTATGTAGGCCATAAGTCTTTTTCTAGATCTTCCTACGTTCAGTGAAATAAATGACGACGTTCGAATTGTGATAATGAAACGTTCCGTTGCCTATTAGTTAGACGACGTTAAAAAGCGAAGTTCCCTAGCTTATATTTAACCATAATAACCTCTAATAATCTAAGATAATTATGTAGCACGTCTTTTCGCTTCGAATTAAATTTACATCAAGCAGGCGAGAGTCGGTATTATGTTAAGAGAAGCTGAGGGAGCACTTCGTCGCAGTAATTAGCATACATAGAATCTACTACGGGTCGCAAAAAGACGACTTATTAAAATTTATAATACGGAGAACATTAACTTCGTATCGTTATTAAATCTTCTACCCTTAGACCTTGTGTATATAAGGGGAGAATTCATCAAAGCCTTTAATAATTAAGTGGAGACGAAAACGGAAGTGTATCGTCGGAAATGGATGTGAACTATCTGCTTCTTGGGTTAAGAGTCGACTATGGAAACGCAAAAGGAGGGTCGTTTAAATTTTGATTAAGGTCGACGAACGAAATTCTGTTTAAATATGCTACTTTCTAAATTGTAATGTATAAAAGAATTAATATGATATCAAAGTGAGCTGTTTTCCATCATCTTGAGTATTTGGAATTATAATGTTTATGAATTCACAAAAAAATGTGTAAAATTTGTCAACAGAGGAGTAATGTATCTTTTTGGAGCTACGTATTTCATTTCGTTCTTTTTGATTAATTAAATGTAGAATTTATTTTAGCGTGACGTTACGTACAATCATTTTCGTATTACACTCTCTATTTTTCAACAATATTCAAAAATATTCATTGGAATCATGCTGAAATAAAATAATGCTCCCGCCTTGTTTGACACATTCCAATAATGTAATAAGAGTGTTATATTTACTGTTAGGACTAAAAAATTATCAAGCACCTACTTTTATTTTTGAGCATAAAGAGAACAGTTACCATAACGAGGGATTAATGAAAAAAATGCTGAAACAAATTACCTTCGTGTTCGTCTTCACTTAATCCCACGCGTAGCTAAGCATGCCCCTGGAATATTTATTACTCGTACCCTTCGTGTTACAATTTTTTTCTTTCATTCTTCCCTCAAGTTAATTATTCCGGGATGTATTACGTCGTGCAGGTGCGTTCATTAGAACCTTACCCTTAACGTAATTAAAAGTAATTTGTAAACACACCACAGTAAATTGTATACATAAGAGGGTGAAAAAACGCAAATATAAAATTCTTATGCGAGAGGAACAGAAACACTCTCACTGAATACATCTTGTGCGATGCCTTCAGTCTAAATAAGAATAATCTTACCTGGAGGTTGGAAATGAGCCGCTGAAAATGGGGCATCGCCCTGGATCCAGAGCTCGCTGAATTTTCCACGACGAAAACGTGAGGCTTCACGGAATCTGATGAAGAGGGCGCTTGTGACGCGAATAATTTATCCTTTTTTTGGGGCAGCATTAAAGTTAAGAAAATTCACAGTTTAAATTATAAAATACCATTGCTGTGTATAAGTTTTTCTCGCTTTGTAAAAGTTAATTTTAAGCGATAATTTTAATTTCTAAATGGCTTGCTAATGAATGCTTTCCTTCCCGAGTTACTTTAAATTATAAATGTCGAACAGGGACTTGTTAAACGGGAGATGGGATGTGTATGAGGGAATGAGCTCGGTATTTACCAGGATATATATATATTGAAAGTTTTAAAATGATTTTTTATTTGCAAACACAACGACATATTGATTGATAACGTATTTTACCAATCAAACAAGATATTTCGGTTATAATTCGTTGCGATCTAAATTACCTACTATTTTACGTATTAATGGCGAAATATACGCGTGCAACTAGATGATAAGGCTAAATCCCTACCAACACTGCGCTTATTTTCTACTGAAATGAATTGGCGACCTGTTTAGATGTTATTAGTAATTGCTTTGGTTCAAGAGACCCGCTTAATCACCCCTAAAGCCATATTGCATGAAAGTAAATTTATTTTAGCCAATAACAACATATAATAATAATTCTCTAGATAGGTAACAATTACATTCCCAAGAAGCTAGTTTTTATTTGGTCTGAAAATATTATTAGTGTCGTCGATCAATTTTTTATTCGAACAAATTTGATGAATCGCAAAACCAACACATCAGTCATTTTTAAATGTTGACAGAATTGACACAGAAATAAGTTCAGCTGTCATTTAAATTTTATTGAATGACCTAATGGATTTAGCAGAAATACCACACAAAGAACGTTGATACAAAGTCATCCCAAGCAGCCCCTTTAAATCATACTGACATCCAACAAGAAAACAAAAATTACAGATATCTCAGTACAACGACTCACTTGCTTGCCTTTGATCGTGCATCGTTCATATGTTCGTCGTTCATTTTTTCGTAGAGAAACTACTGTACTACTGTATTATGTTGATGTTATGAATACGTGTACAGTGACCTTCAAAGGTATCCGGACACGAGAGACATACGTCGCGCTCAATACTTTATTCCAAAGAGCCGCAGGGCCAGCTTACTACCTGCTGAGTGTAACTGTAGTTTGTCACTCTTACAATAACATTGCATTATATAAACACATACGAGGGAGC